>JAJJWW010008274.1:0-264821 GCA_023531295.1 Papaver armeniacum | reverse complement strand
AATAAACAAATTTGGTAAAAAAGATGTGGTAAAAATAAAAATAATGGTTTAATTTGCACATCTTTTATGAACATAATAAAGTACTCCCTATCTCAAATGACAAAAAGAACAAATATAGTACCTCTGATCCTCTGGAACACTTGCAGACTAACATAAGATATTTAGCAGAGTTAAATGAACGTTAAATCAGCAGCACGAATCATCACTTTCTTATCTCTATTACGATTTGAGTCGTATGTAAAACAAGAAATCATCACCCATCAGTAGTAGAATCTCAACGTTCTCTAAGTCCCACTTTTCAACTTCTTGACTCTTGAGGTTTTAATTTATTTATTGCAATTGCAATAAAATTAAACAGCTGAACTGGGGGATGGGGCAACTTCCAGCACCCACTAAATATGCTTAATTAAAAATGTAGGATTTACCTCAAGTAGATTGTAAGGCCTCTTCCTATGGGATGACAAAAAATGTTGTTTGGCATGCCATGTGGCATGGCAAATGAGTTTCCCATTATGGTAGATATGCCAAACTTGATTAAAAACATATATTTAATTGTGTTTGGTGGGACCCTCATGAATAAAAATATATTTATGTTTGTGTGGTGGGGTATTTATAAAAGTTTTAGTGTTATAATATATTTAGTGGGACCCTTTAAATATAAAAATATATTAGAATAATGAAAAAGTAGGAGAGAAGGAGAATTTATATATATATATAAAATTACTCGGAGATAAAGTGAATATCGCTGGAGATAAAGTGAATATCGCCAGCGATAAAGTCTTTATCGCTCAGCGAAGCGATAGAATCTCTATCGCTCGATGGAAACTCTGTCTCCTATGCCTATATGCCAGGAATAACATATTGGCATATGAGTTTGGCAGTTTGGCATACCCATAGTGGGTGCATATATGTCAAATATCAGTGTTTGGCATACCCATAGGAAGAGGCCTAAGAGATCAGGGTTGCTCCTTTTCTTAATCACTTAATTAAACCAGTGTGAAACTCAATTCGCTTCATATGATTGTGGTTGATTAGATTCTTCTATTAAACTATTTGCTGGTCAATTATGTTCCTTCTTTTCAGCAAGAATGCACATCTCCAAATAGTTCGTCAGAGAGAAGGCCTCTACCATATCCACCAGGATCTCGAGTGTCTCTAAGTGCAACCAAGTGAAAAGCTGTTGCTCTTTCAGCTGAACGGTGCAAGTGTGCTGGTTCATTCAAGTGCCGCATCTGAACACCATAGCAAAATGGGAAATTTTTTTGCTCTAGCTAGCAGCATCATTGCCAAACATTTGGCACTTTTATGATGTTAGCAAACTGTGGTTACACCGTGGATTTTTTAACGACCGTATTTTAAAGCAAAATCCAGAATCTTTTTATTTCCATGGTCAACCTAAAAGAATCTCTAACTTTCAAAAGATGTATTAGTACTGAAATTTGGTTGTTGATGCCAAACTTCTTACACCCCGTTTTGTTATCGGATTTAAAATTTTCAAATTCAGCTGTAATTTCTAGTTTAGGAGCTAGGGTTAACAATATGTTGGTTGGTACCAATATCTCACAACATTTAGATGAGATAAAGGAAACCAAAAAAAAAAAAAATGTTGGTTGGTACCTTCTGTTTTCAGTATAAGTAATTTTCAAAAAAAATTCAAAAAAAATACTGAAATTTGGTTGAAAATTGCATCTGGAAAAAAAAAAGATATCACTTCAAGAGTCCCATCTCAAGGATTTTATTAGAAGTTTAGTTAGCACAACACATCCAAATCATTTATAGCTTATCCTTATCGCGTGTATATGAGATGTGCAAGCAAATTAGAAGCACCAAACTGTGAATATCCTAACCCCCTAATCTTAGAGTGAACTTTAACTAGTTTGGAGCGATTTGAAACTATCTGTAAGGATATTTTTGGATATCATTTTATTAGATACTAATACTGGACTCGTAAAATAATAATTGGTTAAAGAGACATACCAAAGTCTCAACAAGAGATAACTAATCAACTACTGGACATGTATCCCTTTCAACCTTGGTAGTGCTGATACTAAATACAGTATACTGCAGCTTATATATGTATATTTATCATAACCCCTCATTAATGAAGTATCATAAACCAAAAAGTACATCCCTCATTTATCATAACCCCAACAAAAATTGGCCAACGGTTTCAGCAAGTTTGGAAACCCCAAAATAAATAAAATAGTGGTTTTCTCGGGCTTTGAAATACCTACTGACTGACAGCATTTCAAATTTTCCTTGGTTACCAACACCAAAACGATGATCCGTGATTGATTCATTTCTGGTGTATAATTCCTACTGTTTAAATTCATAACTAGCTAGCTAGCGGTACTAGCATTCAAGTCAGCTAAACCATTCCTCCTGAAATCATACCGTACCCAGACTTATTAGTTACCACATGTTAAAGCTCGTATACTCCAGCGTCTTGGGATAAGCATCAGAAAAAATATTCGTTCTTTTTGGTGCAACAAAAAAGATGTGTTGCTGGTCACTGACTTGCAGTCAGTCATTACTTAGAGATAACAATCACAGGAACAGCTAGATGATTTTGTGTCTAGTCAAGTATTATTATAATATCTTAAATGAAGTTTGCTCTTTGGTTATTCATTGCTACGTGGGTTCTTTCCCTTTCAATGAGAGTGGTGAGGATAGACTAGTCTGATTGTTGCCATGATTTTAAATTTTTACTACTTGCAAACTGGATATTGAATTGTGGGTATGAATGCTCAATTCTTTTAACTCTTGAACACCAACATTCCTTTTCTCACCTGCTGGGATGGGTACACAAATATTTAGTACTGGTGCAAACTCACTCAATAGAGTGATCCACAACAAGATGGGAAGTAACTTGCTCCATGAGAAGAAGAAGGGCCGGGAGATTCTTAAGAACTGCTAACCATTCTTTGAGATGCTCGTCAAGTTTGTCTTATCATGCTTGAGTTTTGATGTTTATGCTCTTTTTGTATGTTTACTAATTTTAGAACTAGTATTTTTTTTTTTAATGTATAGACTTTGCAGTACACTCATGAAGAAATTAGAGATCAGGTAATGATACTCAATATAATTGCCATTACTAATTAGCTCTATGTATGTAAGGCTTAATTTGATACTCATTGTAGCATTATATATGGACTGCTTTTCTATCTCATGATGAAATGGTATTTATTAATTCCAAGACAGTTTGAGTAATTGTAATTAGCTGTAGTGAATTCTGCGTGTTCTTGAGTGAGACTCTGCCTTTCTTTTTGTCCTTGGTAAGTGAGACTCGCATTATGCATCATCAAATATTTGACAATAGCTATTTCGATCGACATGGTAATATTGATACATTTTAAATCTTCTTTATCAATTATTGATTGATGATACATATGTGCGGTTCTTTCTAATCTAAACTGACTAGTTTGATCTACCGTCATAGGGTATTATGACCAGTCAAACAACAAAAATTTACTAGTATTTTTTTTTTTAAAAAAACTACGTTATATGGTCCTGAGCCAGATAAGGTACAGACAGTTATATCTTATATATATGTATCGAAAGTGTTAGTTGCTAATTAATGAATAGTAGTTAGTTAATTCTCTAGCTAATAGCTGTTAGTAGTTCACGGTCCAGATCTTATCTACGTATCTCTAGTTAGGGTTTCTTCTTTACAAGTTTACAAGAAGTATAAAATGGTTGTATCATATGATGTTTTGGGAAGAAAGCAGCCGACACTTTAGAGTCCAGTTAATAGGAGGGAAAGAATGGATACAACAAGGAGGGAAATAAATTGCCTAAATTATAGTCAATGCTTGGTCAAAGAAAAATCTAATGAAAATAAATAAATATTTATATAATACCAACCCACCCTCTTTAACCTAACCGGTCGTACTTTCTTTGCCTCCTTCATCGTCGTTATCCTATTCTTATGAAAAACCCTAGGTTTAAAAACAATTCATTAGTGATTATCTTATTTCCTTTGTCTAAGATCTAAATACACCTAAGCGCCATTACTATTTCGAAAAATCATATCGCAAGGCATGCAAGATTGTGTACATTTCCTTTGTCTAAACGTTATGGGTATGAGAAAAGGAGAATCCATCTTAATGGAACTCGATGAATACATGCTTTTGGTTCTTGATTAAATAGAATATAATTGTCTGAAATTCAATCATAGGTACTCATTGCGTGCTTGCTTCGAAAAAGAATATCATTTTCTGCTCATAGTGGCCTTCATATCAGGACAGATTTACAGACAGAGAACAATGATTATATGCTGGAAATGGACAGTTAACTCTGCCACCATTGTTACAGCATTCAAAATGGGTAGTTACGGGTAAACCTCCGGTGAAGTTCAAGGACGTTATGGAACTTTTAACACTTTTTTAAAGGGTCAATCCCTCCCCTCAAATTTTGATTCCGTCCTCATAATCTTTCCCTCCTCAAATCCATTCTTTCCCTCCTATTAACATGACTCACACTTTACTCTCTGTTATGTTGTTGTAAGAACAAGTCTGAAAACCCCCTAATCTCAGTCTTTTCTTCTCTTCTTCTTCTAACTTCATCACTACAACTTTAGTTAGAAACTGTGTTTTTTTCCCTACATCTTCTTCTTGTTCCTGATGATAATCTCTAACTAATCAGTTCACTATTGAACTTCTACTTCTTCTTCTAACATCATCTTTTGTTAGAATCTGTGTCTTTTCTCCCTACATCTTCTTCTCCCTGATCTGATAGTTTCCAACTAATCAGTTTTCTATTCAACTTCTTCTTCTTCTTCTTCTTCTTCTTCTTCTTCTTCTTCTTCTTCTTCTTCTTCTAACTTCATCTTTTGTTAGAATCTGTGTCTTTTCTCCCTACATCTTCTTCTTCCTTCAGATCTGATAGTTTCCAACTAATCAGTTCACTATTCAACTTCCTCTTCTTCTTCTTCTTCTTCTTCTTCTAACTTTATCTTTTGTTAGAATCTGTGTCTTTTCTCCCTACATCTTCTTCTTCATTCAGATCTGATAGTTTCCAACTAATCAGTTTTCTATTCAACTTCTTCTTCATCTTCTAACTTCATCTTTTGTTAGAATCTGTGTCTTTTCTCCCTACATTTTCTTCTTCCTTCAGATCTGATAGTTTCCAACTAATCGCTCACTATTCAACTTCCTATTCTTCTTCTTCTTCTTCTTCTTCTTCTTCTAACTTTATCTTTTGTTAGAATCTGTGTCTTTTCTCCCTACATCTTCTTCTTCCGTCAGATCTGATAGTTTCTAACTAATCATTTTGCTATTCAACTTCTTCTTCTTCTTCTAACTTCATCTTTTATTAGAATCTGTGTCTTTTCTCCCTACAACTTCTTCTTCCTTCAGATCTGATAGTTTCCAACTAATCAGTTCACTATTCAACTTCCTCTTCTTCTTCTTCTAACTTTATCTTTTGTTAGAATCTGTGTCTTTTCTCCCTACATCTTCTTCTTCCTTCGTATCGATAGTTTCTAACTAATCGCTTTGCTATTCAACTTCTTCTTCATCTTCTAACTTCATCTTTTGTTAGAATCTGTGTCTTTTCTCCCTACATTTTCTTCTTCCTTCGTATCTGATAGTTTCCAACTAATCAGTTCACTATTCAACTTCCTCTTCTTCTTCTTCTTCTTCTTCTTCTTCTTCTAACTTTATCTTTTGTTAGAATCTCATGTCTTTTCTCCCTACATCTTCTTCTTCCGTCGATCCGATAGTTTCTAACTAATCAGTTTGCTATTCAACTTCTTCTTCTTCTTCTAACTTCATCTTTTATTAGAATCTGTGTCTTTTTCTCCTACAACTTCTTCTTCCTTCTTCAGATCTGATAGTTTCCAACTAATCAGTTCACTATTCAACTTCCTCTTCTTCTTCTTCTTCTAACTTTATCTTTTGTTAGAATCTGTGTCTTTTCTCCCTACATCTTCTTCTTCCTTCAGATCTGATAGTTTCCAACTAATCAGTTTGCTATTCAACTTCTTCTTCATCTTCTAACTTCATCTTTTGTTAGAATCTGTGTCTTTTCTCCCTACATCTTCTTCTTCCTTCAGATCTGATAGTTTCCAACTAATCAGTTCACTATTCAACTTCCTCTTCTTCTTCTTCTTCTTCTTCTTCTTCTTCTTCTTCTTCTTCTTCTTCTTCTTCTAACTTTATCTTTTGTTAGAATCTGTGTCTTTTCTCCCTACATCTTCTTCTTCCTTCAGATCTGATAGTTTCCAACTAATCATTTTGCTATTCAACTTCTTCTTCTAACTTCATCTTTTGTTAGAATCTGTGTCTTTTCTCCCTACATCTTCTTCTTCCTTCAGATCTGATAGTTTCCAACTAATCAGTTCACTATTCAACTTCCTCTTCTTCTTCTTCTTCTTCTTCTTCTTCTTCTAACTTTATCTTTTGTTAGAATCTTTGTCTTTTCTCCCTACATCTTCTTCTTCTTTCGTATCTGATAGTTTCCTACTAATCAAGTTTGCTATTCAACTTCTTCTTCTTCTTCTAACTTCATCTTTTGTTAGAATCTGTGTCTTTTCTCCCTACATCTTCTTCTTCCTTCAGATCTGATAGTTTCCAACTAATCAGTTCACTATTCAACTTCCTCTTCTTCTTCTTCTAACTTTATCTTTTGTTAGAATCTTTGTCTTTTCTCCTACTTCTTCTTCTTCCTTCGGATCTGATAGTTTCCAACTAATCGGTTTGTTATTCAACTTCTTCTTCTAACTTCATCTTTTGTTAGAATCTATGTCTTTCTCCCTACATCTTCTTCTTTCCTTCGTATCCGATAGTTTCCAACTAATCGCTTCACTATTCAACTTCCTCTTCTTCTTCTTCTTCTTCTTCTTCTTCTTCTTCTTCTTCTTCTTCTTCTAACTTTATCTTTTGTTAGAATCTGTCTTTTCTCCCTACATCTTCTTCTTCCTTCAGATCTGATAGTTTCCAACTAATCAGTTTGCTATTCAACTTCTTCTTCTTCTTCTAACTTCATCTTTTGTTAGAATCTGTGTCTTTTCTCCCTACATCTTCTTCTTCCTTCAGATCTGATAGTTTCCAACTAATCAGTTCACTATTCAACTTCCTCTTCTTCTTCTTCTTCTAACTTTATCTTTTTTTAGAATCTTTGTCTTTTCTCCTACATCTTCTTCTTCCTTCGTATCCGATAGTTTCCAACTAATCAGTTTGCTATTCCACTTCTTCTTCTTCTTCTTACTTCATCTTTTGTTAGAATCTGTGTCTTTTCTCCCTACATCTTTTCTTCCTTCAGATCTGATAGTTTCCAACTAATCAGTTCACTATTCAACTTCCTCTTCTTCTTCTTCTTCTTCTTCTTCTTCTTCTTCTTCTTCTTCTAACTTTATCTTTTGTTAGAATCTGTGTCTTTTCTCCCTACATCTTCTTCTTCCTTCAGATCTGATAGTTTCCAACTAATCAGTTTGCTATTCAACTTCTTCTTCTTCTTCTAACTTCATCTTTTGTTAGAATCTGTGTCTTTTCTCCCTACATCTTCTTCTTCCTTAAGATCTGATACTTTCCAACTAAGTTCACTACAACAGCAACAGCAGTATGCCTCCAAGAAGCAGCAGCAGCAGCAACAGCAACAACAAAAATAGGAAAAAAATATTGAAGAAAATATTAAATACTAAGAAAACCATTGAACAGATATATCAGCAAATATCTGCAGAAGAGCATATACTCCTTAGACCAGATACCTATATTCGATCTACCCAGGAGCACAAAGAGAAATTATGGGTACCTGAGGGGTCAAAAATGGTTTATAGATCCGTTACATTCGTTCAAGGCCTGTATAAAATCTTTGACGAAATTTTGGTGAATACCTTTGATAATAAACAAAGAGATGCGTCGATGTCGTTATTGAAAGTTGATATTGATGTCGAAGAAAATAAGATTAGTATTTACAATGATGGTGAGGGAGTTCCTGTGGAGATTCGTAAAGGGTTAGGAATTTATGTACCAGAGATGATATTTGGTAATACGTTGACAAGTAGTAATTACGATGATGAAGAGAAAAGAACCACTGCTGGGAGGAATGGCTATGGAGCCAAATTGGCTAACATCTTCTCAACGGAATTTATCATCGAAACTTGTGATGGTTCAAAGATGTATAAACAGGTAATCTGTTGATTTGTGTTATGGGTTAATTTTATTTTGTGCTCTGAATTGGGGTTTATCATTTGAGGGTTTATTTATCAATTACACGATATCATAATAAATTTGGTATTTCCTAGGGAAAATGAAGTAAAAAGTAAGACCAATAAAAGAAAAGGGTATTTATATAAATATCCAACTTCTAAATGTACCTTTTCAAAAACAAAAAAAAGAAAAAAACTCCTAAATGCAATATTACCTGTTTCTTGTCTACATACAACTCAGTTTAGATCTTCAATTGTTGTTAATGGGGAGAGATGAGACTCAGGATTTGATGTCCAAGGTTAACCTCTTTTCTTCTCCTACAGTGTGTCTAATTGTTGTGATACCAACACCTTCCACACATATTTCCTTAATTAGTCTTTCCTTATTTAGTTTGTTTTGGTTAAGTTAGTTATTTAATGCAACTAGAATTGCTGCGCAACTTGTTAGCCAAGCAATTGTCAGCTATAAGTACATATACTTTGCTATTTTTAAGACAAGCAAATATAATTAATCTCTTTCAAGTCTTCTCAACTCTCTGTCTCTCAAACTCTCTTTCAATTCTCTCTTAAACTCTCTCTTTTCTTGTCTCCAATCCCGTGTTTTTACTGTCAGTTGAGTTCTTTTGATAATTGTTAGGTGCTGAACCATAACATCTGTCATCAGAGCAGGTTAGATTATTATCAAAAAAACCCTAAATTTTTTTTCTTTAGCTTCCGCTTGCAACAATGACTCTTACCGAAGAAGTTAACCAACTTACAGCTATGATCAATACCTTGAACACAACTGTTATTGATACTTCTGACAATGATGATCAAACGAAAGCTGCTGTGATAGATGCACTGATGAAAAGAACGCAAACGTTACATAATACAAGTTTGCAAACTATATTAGATAATCACAAAAAAGAGATGGAGACTGTGTTGCAGCAAAACACGCAGAATATCAACAATTTGGCTGATACTGTTACCCGTAATATGGCATCACTCCTCCTTGCTCGTTTTCCTCTCAACACACCTCCTGGTTTTAGCGGTTCGACTGGCAATAATAATACCAACAAAGAATACTGGTATACCCGGAAGTGGTGGTTTAGGTGGCGCAGCAGTATTCTAGGTTCTCCAATACCTAATAACTTGAAGTTCCCTACTTTTGAAGGAATGGATCCTCTTTGGTTGGATTTTTCAGTGCATCAATATTTTCGCTTATATCATACACTTGAAGCATTAAAAATTGACATTGCTACATCTTATTTCAAGGGTGACGCCAATGCTTGGTACCGCTGGGTTCAACCAAAGTTAATTAATCCTACATGGACAGAATTTTGTTTACTTGTTCGGGAACGTTTTGCTGATAAGAAATTTTCTAATCCACGGTGGCTTTGACAACAATTTCTCGGCAAGGATCGATCTGCGTGATCACATTAAAGAATTTGAGCAACTTCTCAACTTTGTTACTGATTTACCGCATCGAATATGTTATTGATCTTTTTATTCGTTCTCTGAAGAAAGAAATACGATCCGTTGTTGAAGTTTTTGAACCGACAACATTAGCTGCAGCTTTCAAGAAATCCATCAAACAAGAGGATGTGTTTCTTTCCAACCATTCTTTTTACAAATCTATTGCGAGGCCAAATCAATATAGACGGTCCTCTACTTTTTCAAGCTCTCCATCTGATTCAGCTAATGCACCCTTTAAGAGAACTACAATCCCATCTGGAGTAAAACGCCTATCTTTAGACGAACAAAAGATTAGACGTGAACAGGGTCTCTGTTTCAATTGTGATGAACAGTATAAGGCTGGACATGTTTGTGCAAAGCCTTTGAACTCCAGATTATTGATTCTAGAGATGTCTCCAGCAGACACTCTTCCAGAGGATGCAGATTCCACACCATCTGATACAGAAGAGATGCTTACTCCTGCTGCTGCAAATCAGATGCATTATGAACCCACAATTTCATTACATGCTCTTACTGGCTCTTTATTCCCTAACACCGGCTCTTTATTGACTTGTTACATTGCAGGTCAGCCACTCACTATTTTACTTGATTCTGGTTCAACTCATAATTTTTTACACCCTGCAATAGCTAAGAAATGTGGTATTTCACCTAAGTCAGTTAATAATATGAATGTCATGGTTGGTAATGGAGGAATTCTTAAAACTCAAGGTCTTTGTTCTGATATTTCTATGAAATTACAAGATTATCAGTTCACTACTGAGTTTTTGTTGCTAGAATTAAGTGGTTGTGAGGCAGTTCTTGGAGTAGAATGGTTGCGGACTTTGGGTAACATCTCTTGGGATTTTGAGAAATTACATATGCAGTTTACTTCCAATGCTCAAGTATATACATTAGTGGGTAACAAGTCAGCTTCAATCTTGCTACTTGATAGTATTCCAATGCAGAAGGTATTTCAAGACACTCAGCATGGATTTCTACTTCAATGGGACGCACAATCAACAACTCGGAGGATGCTTCGTGTACCTAATGCGCTTTAATTACTTTCACGTTTCTCTGATTTGTTTGCATCACCAACTGAATTACCGCCTCCCGTAGAGCATGATCATCGTATTCCTTTATTGCCTAACACAAAGACCTAGTAATGTTAGACCATATAGGTATCCTTATTTTCCAAAGGAAGAAATTGAGAAAATTGTTTCGTAACTCAAAGAGGCAGGATTTATTAGAAATAGTTCAAGTCCTTTCTCTTCCCTGTCCTCTTACTCACGCAAAAAGGATGGTTCTTGGCGTATGTGTGTGGATTATAGAGCACTTAATAAGGCTACCGTAAAAGATAGATTTCCAATTCCAGTTGTAGATGAACTTCTTGATGAATCTGTATGGTGCGATCATATTTTCCAAAATTGATATGTGTGTCTTTGATACCATCGTATTCGTGTGCATTTGGAAGATATTCATAAGACAGCTTTTTCGCATACATGATGGCCATTACGAATTTTTGGTAATGCCATTTGGATTGTCTAATGCTCCCGCAACTTTTCAAAGTTTGATGAATGAAATTCTTCGTCCTTATCTTCGAAAGTTCGTGTTGGTGTTTTTCGACGATATTCTTATCTACTGATAAATCTGAAGTCGAGCAAATCGCTTTAACAATCTCAAACAAGCTTTAACTAGTACACCAGCTTTGGCGCTACCCGACTTCACCAAGGAATTTAGTTTCGAATGAGATGCATCTGGTAATGGCTTGGGAGCAAGATTAATTCAAGAAAAGAGGCTTGTTGCTTACTACAAGAAATCGCTTTGTGTAAGAACCTCAATCTCTCGCTTTATGACAAGGAAATGTTGGTTATAGTTAATGCAGTCAATAAATGGCGACCCTACCTGCTTGGTCGACATTTTAAGATTTACACTGATCATAGGAGCCTAAAAACTTCTTGGAGCAAAAGATTTCTTCATTGGAACAACAAAAATGGTTGTCCAAATTACTTGGTTATGATTATGAGATTATTTACAAATCTGGAGCTTTAAATATGGCGGCTGATGCATTATCTCGTATCAATGATTGTCAATTAATGGCAATTACTATTCCAATATTCTCTGGAATTATTGAGATTGTCCAAGAGTGCCATAATGATGCAGCTTTGAGTCTTATAATTGCAAAATTACGGGAGCAGCAAGATTGTCTGCCACATTACTCTTATATTAATGGAGTACTTCGTTACAAGAACAGAATTGTAGTAGCTTCTACATCTTCATGGTGCTCTAAACTTCTGGATGAATTTCACTCAACTCCAACTGGAGGTCATGCAGGGTATTTGCGAACATATAAACGTCTTCAACAAAAATTTTATTGGTCTGGAATGAAGTTAAAGAATATATCTCTTCATGTGATATTTGTCAACCGCAACAAGGCCGAATCAATATCTCCTCCAGGTTACTGCATCCATTGTCTATACCTACTGACATTTGGTTAGATATATCTATGGATTTCATTGATGGTCTTCCACCATCTAATAGAAGAACATCTATTTTAGTTGTGGTAGATCGTTTGTCAAGATATGCACATTTTGTGGCTCTTACACATCCTTATTCAGCTGATACTGTGGCTGAGGTTTTTGTTCGTGAGATAGTGCGCTTGCATGGAATGCCTAAAAGTATCACTAGTGACAGGGATTCAATTTTCATGAGTCAATTCTGGGAAGCTTTCTTTTCACTTCAGCACACTCAACTTTGTCGAAGTTCTGCCTATCATCCTCAATCTGATGGCTTGACTGAAGTTACAAATAGAACTTTGGAGTGCTACTTACGTTGTTTTGCTGGAATCAAGCCTAGTGAATGGTTAAAATGGCTGCCTTGGGCTGAGTGGTGCTATAATACTAGCTTTCATACTGCAATCAAGATGAGTCCTTACCAGGCTGTTTATAGCAGGCTTCCTCCTACGGTTTCCACATATATCTCTGACTCAACTACTGTGCATGCTGTAGATGTAGTCTTGCAAGCTCGAGACCAAGTTTTAATGGTTTTGAAATCGAATTTACAAGATGCTCAATCAAGAATGAAAGTTTATGCTGATGCGCATAGAACCGAAAGGAGTTTTTTACAGATTGAGATTTGGTTTTTCTCAGACTTCAACCATATCGTCAGACAACGGCAGCAACTTCTTCTTTTTCAAAGCTTTCACCTAAATTTTATGGCCCATTTAAGGTCTTAGAAAAGATTGGAACTGTGGCTTACAGATTGGAATTACCTCCTACCAGTAGAATTCATCATGTGTTTCATGTTTCACTATTAAAACTCAAACTTGGAGCATCTGACATTGTACAGCCAGAATTACCTGTTACAGTGGACTATGAAAAGTGGGAACCCGACTCAATCTTAGATCGTAAGATGTACAAAAAGGGGACTGTTGCCGGCACAAAATGGCTCATCAAGTGGAAAGGTCGTGCTACTACAGATGCAACATGGGAAGACGCTGATGAAATTTTACTGCGCTTTCCAGATTTTCAGACTTGAGGACAAGTCTTGTTTCAAGCAGGGTGGGATGTTGTGATACCAACACCTTCCACACGTATTTCCTTAATTAGTCTTTCCTTATTTAGTTTGTTTTGGTTAAGTTAGTTATTTAATGCAACTAGAATTGCTGCGCAACTTGTTAGCCAAGCAATTGTCAGCTATAAGTACATATACTTTGCTATTTTTAAGACAAGCAAATATAATTAATCTCTTTCAAGTCTTCTCAACTCTCTGTCTCTCAAACTCTCTTTCAATTCTCTCTTAAACTCTCTCTTTTCTTGTCTCCAATCCCGTGTTTTTACTGTCAGTTGAGTTCTTTTGATAATTGTTAGGTGCTGAACCATAACACTAATTATCAATTTATCTTGATTACTTTTTTATTATTTCAATTTGTTTGTTTCATTTTGATCAAACCCAAATTAGGGTTATTGTTTGTTATCAATTGTTCTAAATTTGTTCGTATAGCCTCGCTTGTTCTAAATTTCAACTATATGATTCCTTTGTTTGAGAATTGCTACTTGATTTTCCCATATTTGTTCTAAATTTGTTCGAAGTAGCCTCAATTGTTCTAAATTTCACTCTTATAATTCCTTTGTTTGAGAATTGCTACTTGATTTTCCCATATTGTGCAATTTTTTTAGAATTACTGGCTTTGGTGTTGTATAATTTGTATGCTGATTCTCATTTAGGTGTTCACCAACAACATGCGCATGAAGTCTGAGCCCACCGTTGACAAGTGCAAGGCCAATGAGAAGTGGACTAGAATCACATTCAAGCCCGATTTAGCCAGATTTAACATGAAGTCTCTAAAAGGTGATGATGTACTTAAAGTGATGAAAAAAAGGGTTATTGAAATAGCAGCTTGTTTTGGTGATAGTGTGAAAGTCGAATTAGATGGGAAAAGGATACCGATTAAGAGTTTCCATGATTATGATGTTAAACTACATGTGCCAAGCAGCCTAAGAAGGTGGAAAAAGTTGGTGATAAATGGGAGGTTTATGTGGGTTTAAATGAAGAAGGAAGGTTTCAGCAGTCTAGCTTTGTTAATGGGATCGCTACTCTCAAGGGTGGATCGCATGTCGATTGTGTCACCAACCAGGTGTCAACATATGTCATAAAGAAAGCCAAGACAGCCAATCTGAAGCCCCACATGGTGAAAACCACCTCTGGGTTTTTCTAAATGCTCTCGTTGAAAACCCAAATTTCGATTCTCAGATGAAGGAAACCCTGACAAGTCCAAAGGATTTTGGAACTAATTATGAACTGTCACAAACATTCGTGAAAAAAGGTTAGTGAGTAGTTGTATAATTAGTGATGTTTAGAAAGGGATTTTCCTGAAAGTAGCTTGGTTTTGATTCTACCTTTAAATGTTGCAGTGGCAAACTCTGGATTAGTAGAAAGGCTTCTCTCGTGGGTAGATACTAAGGCAAGCAAAGAGTTGAAGAAAACTGATGGGACTAAAACGCAAAAGATAAGTGGCATTCCTAAGCTTGAGGATGCCTATAAAGCAGGAGGAAATGAATCGGCCGAATGCACTTTAATGTTAACTGATGGAGATTCAGCCAAGGCGGTTGCTGTAAGTAGTATAAGAGAAATTACATCCATTTAATGTTTCTTTCAATGAAAATCTAAAAGTCTGTTATCGTAAATATGAATCTAAAAACATGGTTTTTCCAGATGGCGGGGTTGTCTGTTGTGGGTCGCGAGAAGTATGGTGTTTTCCCATTGCGAGGTAAGTTGATCAATGTTAGAGAAACCAAGAAGAACAAAGTTTCGAAGAACGTTGAAATTCGAAGTATTAAGCAGATTCTTGGTCTTGAGCATGGAAAGGTGTATGATGATGTTAGAAGCTTACGGTATGGGCATCTAATGATCATGACTGATCAGGATCATGACGGTTTCCACATCAAGGGTTTATTAATCAACTTTATTCACTTTTACTGGCCATCATTGCTGAAACTTCCTGGATTTCTTATGGAATTCATAACACCAGTAGTAAAGGTATATTTTCTGTAGGTTTCAAATTGTTGTTTTGGATTTAAAGTCTTTGTTTTCCAGAGTCCCAGTTTTGACTAATTATATATATTCAGGCAAATAATATACGCACTTTCGAAGTAAAGTCATTCTATTCAGAAAAGGAGTTCGACGCCTGGTGGTTGACCTTGGAAAAAGACCAGAGAAACATTTGGACGACCAAGTTTTACAAAGGCCTGGGGACTAGTAGTTCAAAGGAAGCAATAGGTTACTTTAAGGACTTTGAGAGGAACACGAATGATTTCCAGGTTTTAGATGAAGCAGATGAGAAATCCATAGATTTGGCTTTCAACAAAACCAAAGTTGATGCAAGGAAAGAATGGATGAAAAACTATGAGGTATGTATCATTTCACTTCGGATTTTGTACACTTCCATTTAATTTTTTCTTTCTAATAAATACCTACTCTGAATTGTGAACTGCAGTCTGGAACTCCCCTTGAACCGGAACAGAAACCAATCAAGATTAGTGATTTCATTAACAATAAACTCAAACTGTTCTCACTGGCTGATCTGAAGCGTTCTATACCATCTATGGTTGACGGCTTAAAACCGAGCCAAAGAAAGATTGTGTTCTGTGCATTCACGCGTCCTTTATTCCATCAACAAGTTGTTGCCACTTTTTGCGGGCATGTTGCAGATCGCACATCTTACCATCACGGCCCGGAAAGTCTTTATGGTAGTCATTGACTCGCACAGGATTTTGTGGGAAGTAATAATATGAACTTGTTGACTTCAGATGGACAGTTCGGCACAAGGGATAAGGTAAAATTAAAACCTTATAATTTTTTTAATGTTGCTAAATGAGAAAAGTCATGTATAGGTTATCTTCTCATAACAGGGTGGAAAGGACCATGCTGACGCTAGATACATATATACCTCTTTATCTACAATGACGCGGATGATATTTTCCCCGGACGATGATAATGGCATGTAATGTATGAGTGTGAGTGAATGTGTGTGGTGTATGTTGTGAGTGTGTGTAACACACGTGAGATCAAGGTTGCGCTTACAAGAGTCGAGTATATCAACTCGGTCATCTCCGTATTCAAAACAATCTTTCTAATCAAATTCATTTTGAATCTAAAATCGTAAGCAATGTAGAAACCAGGTTCTCCCGTGTTACTATGGTATCATCGAGGGGAAGCCTCACGGTCGATCCTTGGTGATTTCCCTGAACTTTCATCACCACCACCACCATTAATCTCTTCTTCCGCTCGTTGATCTAAATTTTCTGATGATTCATGGAGGTTTTGGTAGAAATTAGGGTTTTCGTTTGATACCCGCACAACAATATGAATCAAGCGTGATTCTCGTATCTGAAATTTGGTTTATCTAGTATGTGCTCTTGGCGATTCTGGTGTACAATCTGGAATTCAATTGGTTTTTGACTTCAATTTGGATTTCGGTTGGTTCTGCTTCTTCAATCTCAACTGGTAAATCGAATCTATGCTGGTAATCTCAATTTTTATCTCTAGATTACTTCAAATATGATTTCATGTGTTCAATTTCTACATCATATCTCAACAATATTCAATTTCCTCTTCATAATTTGTCTTCACCATAATTAGTTTCATCTAATTTCTTAATCAAGATTTACTGTTCTTGATTCCTGGTGCTATTTGAGTCTGAGCATGTTAGAGTCTACCACAAGTGTGCTGGTTAGATGACAGCTTAAAGTTGTTCCACTAAATAGATTCAGTAGAAGGTTGAGATTATTGTTGGTGAATTTTGCTGCACAAATCTAGTGCTTAAATTGCTCATATTCATACTCATGACTCAATTCTTGCTTCAAGACTGTCCTCACTTGCGTGGTGTTGAAAATCTTGCGTTGTTTTCAATGGTGGAGCTGAGAGTGCAGAGTGGTATTTGGACTTGGTTTGGTACTGATTTAGAGGTTGGAGTTCTATTGTTGAGTCTCCATTCAATTGTGAATGTAGCCTGTGATCCTTTATCTTTACTTTCTTGTTTGCAACTTTTAATTCATGAATAATACACATCCAGCTGAGATCTTGCTGTGAATATGTCATTTGAATAAGTGGAAGATTGAATAAGTAACTCTTAGTTCTTGCTGTTGGAAGGATGTATTGGGTTTTGTAGCTGTGCAGTTCTATGGTTGTGCTGGTTTGTGCCGAATTATTATTCTTCGGGTTCAATAGCCATCTCAAGTCCCATCTAGTGCCACTTCCTTTGTATCTCCTACTTCTCCATATTTCATCTGTGGTTTACAAAAGTAATGATGTTGTGTTTAGAATGCTAGTTGGTTACTTGTCTTCAGTTATTGATTTTGGATGGAAATTCAACCTAAGAATCTGGTCCTTATTGTGATTTATAAGTGAGTGAACTGGTGCTGCTCCGCTTGCCTCTTCTTTGGCCGTTTACTTGTCGCCTCCTCTTTATTATTACGCTCTTGCATCTCACCTACCGCCGCAATCTGCAACACCTAGTGCATCAACCGTCAATGCTGCCGCTATCATATTTTCTGGGCACTTACTACACCCGCATCAACCATTGCAATATTCAACGCTTAATACTCCTTCTGGTTACCACTTTCGCTACATTAGTACTGCTGCATGCTTTATCTAAATACTACACCAGCTACATAATTTGGGTCTTCTGCCTTGTGCTTGATGTCATTTTGGTCCTTGTCAAAGTGGTGCTTCTTCTTCACGCTATGTGTATTGTTAAATGCAGCTCCTACTTCGTGCTCGCGCCTATTCCTTTATCTACAACAACTATGGCTGCAACATCACCTAGTAACTTGTCAGACAAAGTATTTATCTTGTGCTTCAATATATGCTTAGGCACTATGGTGCTATCAGTGCACATTGTCCCATCTTTGGGACAAGGATTCAAGAACTATAACATCTCCCATTCTCGACCTCGGTTTCACTACTACACCAATTATGTTTGTCGCTGCCTCGAACCTCGCCTACTCGCTGCTGTTCATTTTGTCTACTGCTGCCACAACTTTGCAGGCATGTATTCTTTCCTAGCATGTGTGTGAGTGAATGTGTGTGCAAGCTCAAGTGGCCTCTTCAATCCCCTTGATCTTGAGGGAGGGTAATGGCATGTAATGTACGAGTGTGAGTGAATGTGTGTGGTGTATGTTGTGAGTGTGTGTAACACACGTGAGACTGGCGGTTGCAGTTACAAGAGTCGAGTATATCAACTCAGTCTGTCCTGTATTCAAAACAATCTTTCTAATCAAATTCATTTTGAATCTAAAATCGTAAGCAATGTAGAAACCAGGTTCTCCTGTGTTACTATGGTATCATCGAGGGGGAAGCCTCACGGCGTCGATCCTTGGCGATTTCCTGAACTTTCATAACCACCACCACCATTAATCTCTTCTTCTCTGCTGTTGATCTAAATTTTCCGATGATTCATGGAGGTTTTGGTAGAAATTAGGGTTTTCGTTTGATACCGTCGTCAACAATATGAATCAAGCGTGATTCTCAGATCTGAAATTTGGTTTATCTAGTATGTGCTCTTGGCGATTCTGGTGTACAACTGAATTCAATTGGTTTTTGACTTCAATTTGGATTTCTTGGTTACGCTTCTTCAATCTCAACTCGGTAAATCGAATCTATGCGCGGTAATCTCAATTTTTATCTCTAGATTACTTCAAATATGATTTCATATGTTCAATTTCTACATCATATCTCAACAATATTCAATTTCCTCTTCATAATTTGTCTTCACTATAATTAGGTTCATCTAATTTCTTAATCAAGATTTTTGTCCTTGATTCCCGGGTGCTATTTGAGTCTGAGCATGTTAGAGTCTACCACAAGTGTGCTGGTTAGATGACAGCTTAAAGTTGTTCCACTAAATAGATTCAGTAGAAGGTTGAGATTATTGTTGGTGAATTTTGCTGCACAAATCTAGTGCTTAAATTGCTCATATTCATACTCATGACTCAATTCTTGCTTCAAGACTGTCCTCACTTGCGTGGTGTTGAAAATCTTGCGTTGTTTTCAATGGTGGAGCTGAGAGTGCAGAGTGGTATTTGGACTTGGTTTGGTACTGATTTAGAGGTTGGAGTTCTATTGTTGAGTCTCCATTCAATTCTGAATGTAGCCTGTGATCCTTTATCTTTACTTTCTTGTTTGCAACTTTTAATTCATGAATAATACACATCCAAAGAGATCTTGTTTGTGAATATGTCATTTGAATAAGTGGAAGATTGAATAAGTAACTCTTAGTTCTTGCTGTTGGAAGGATGTATTGGGTTTTGTAGTCAGGCAGTTCTATGGTTGTGCTGGTTTGTGCCGAATTGTTATTCTTCGGGTTCAATAGCCATCTCAAGTCCCATCTAGTGCCACTTCCTTTGTATGATGTTGTGTTTAGAATGCTAGTTGGTTACTTGTCTTCAGTTATTGATTTTGGATGGAAATTCAACCTAAGAATCTGGTCCTTATTGTGATGTATAAGTGAGTGAACTGGTGCTGCTCGCTTGCCTCTTATTTGGCCGTTTACTTTTGTCGGCTCTCTTTATTATTACGCTCTTGCATCTCACCTACCGCTGCAATCAGCAACACCTAGTGCATCAACTGTCAATGCTGCTGCTATCATATTTTCTCGGGCACTTACTACACCTGCATCAACCATTGCAATATTCAACGCTTAATACTCCTTCGGTTACCACTTTCTCGCTACATTAGTACTGCTGCATGCTTTATCTAAATACTACACCAGCCTACATAACTTGGGTCTTCTGTCTTGTGCTTGATGCTGTTTTGGTCCTTGTCAAAGTGGTGCTTCTTCTTCACGTCATGTGTATTGTTAAATGCAGCTCCTACTTCGTGCTCTGCGCCTATTCCTTTATCTACAACAACTATGGCCGCAACATCACCTAGTAACTTGTCATGGGCAGTGCATTTATCTTGTGCTTCAATATATGCTTAGGCTGCTATGGTGCTATCAGACACATTGTCCCATCTCTGGGACAAGGATTCAAAGAACTATAACATCTCCCATTCGACCTTAGTTTCACTACTACACCAATTATGTTTGCTTCTTTGCCTGAATCTCGCCTACCGTCGCTGTTCATTTTGTTCACTGCTTTGCCACAACTTTGCATGTATTCTTTCCTAGCATGTGTGTGAGTGAATGTGTGTGCAAGCTCAAGTGGCCTCTTCAATCCCCCTTGATCTTGAGGGAGGGTAATGGCATGTAATGTACGAGTGTGAGTGAATGTGTGTGGTGTATGTTGTGAGTGTGTGTAACACACGTGAGACTCATGTTGCAGCTTACAAGAGTCGAGTATATCAACTCGGGCCGTCCCGTATTCAAAACAATCTTTCTAATCAAATTCATTTTGAATCTAAAATCGTAAGCAATGTAGAAACCAAAATTCTCCTGTGTTACTATGGTATCATCGAGGGGGAAGCCTCACGGCGTCGATCCTTGGCGATTTCCTGAACTTTCATCACCACCACCACCATTAATCTCTTCTTCTGCTGCTTCTGATCTAAATTTTCTGATGATTCATGGAGGTTTTGGTAGAAATTAGGGTTTTCGTTTGATACCTGCTGCGTCAACAATATGAATCAAGCGTGATTCTCAGATCTGAAATTTGGTTTATCTAGTATGTGCTCTTGGAGATTCTGGTGTACAATCTGGAATTCAATTGGTTTTTGACTTCAATTTGGATTTCGGTTGGTTCTGCTTCTTCAATCTCAACTGGTAAATCGAATCTATGCTGGTAATCTCAATTTTTATCTCTAGATTACTTCAAATATGATTTCATATGTTCAATTTCTACATCATATCTCAACAATATTCAATTTCCTCTTCATAATTTGTCTTCACTATAATTAGTTTCATCTAATTTCTTAATCAAGATTTACTGTCCTTGATTCCTGGTGCTATTTGAGTCTGAGCATGTTAGAGTCTACCACAAGTGTGCTGGTTAGATGACAGCTTAAAGTTGTTCCACTAAATAGATTCAGTAGAAGGTTGAGATTATTGTTGGTGAATTTTGCTGCACAAATCTAGTGCTTAAATTGCTCATATTCATACTCATGACTCAATTCTTGCTTCAAGACTGTCTCACTTGCGTGGTGTTGAAAATCTTGCGTTGTTTTCAATGGTGGAGCTGAGACTGCAGAGTGGTATTTGGACTTGGTTTGGTACTGATTTAGAGGTTGGAGTTCTATTGTTGAGTCTCCATTCAATTGTGAATGTAGCCTGTGATCCTTTATCTTTACTTTCTTGTTTGCAACTTTTAATTCATGAATAATACACATCCAGCTGAGATCTTGCTGTGAATATGTCATTTGAATAAGTGGAAGATTGAATAAGTAACTCTTAGTTCTTGCTGTTGGAAGGATGTATTGGGTTTTGTAGCTGTGCAGTTCTATGGTTGTGCTGGTTTGTGCCGAATTATTATTCTTCGGGTTCAATAGCCATCTCAAGTCCCATATAGTGCCACTTCCTTTGTATCTCCTACTTCTCCATATTTCATCTGTGGTTTACAAAAGTAATGATGTTGTGTTTAGAATGCTAGTTGGTTACTTGTCTTCGCTATTGATTTTGGATGGAAATTCAACCTAAGAATCTGGTCCTTATTGTGATGTATAAGTGAGTGAACTGTGCTGCTCGTTTGCCTCTTATTTGGCCGTTTATTTGTCGACTCCTCTTTATTATTACGCTCTTGCATCTCACCTCTTCAGCTGAATCGCAACACCTAGTGCATCAACCGTCAATGCTGCTGCTATCATATTTTCTCGGGCACTTACTACACCTGCATCAACCATTGCAATATTCAACGCTTAATACTCCTTTTCCGGTTACCACTTTCTTCGCTACATTAGTACTTCGGCCGCATGCTTTATCTAAATACTACACCAGCTACATAATTTGGGTCTTCTCGTCTTGTGCTTGATGCTGTTTTGGTCCTTGTCAAAGTGGTGCTTCTTCTTCACGTCATGTGTATTGTTAAATGCAGCTCCTACTTCGTGCTCTGCGCCTATTCCTTTATCTACAACAACTATGGCTGCAACATCACCTAGTAACTTGTCAGTGGCGAAGCATTTATCTTGTGCTTCAATATATGCTTAGGGTGCTATGGTGCTATCTGACACATTGTCCCATCTCTGGGACAAGGATTCAGCAACTATAACATCTCCCATTCTGACCTTGGTTTCACTACTACACCAATTATGTTTGTTGCTGCTCGAATCTCGCCTCTACCGCTTTGCTCATTTTGTCTCATCGGGCCGCCACAACTTTGCAGGCATGTATTCTTTCCTAGCATGTGTGTGAGTGAATGTGTGTGCAAGCTCAAGTGGCCTCTTCAATCCCCCTTGATCTTGAGGGAGGGTAATGGCATGTAATGTACGAGTGTGAGTGAATGTGTGTGGTGTATGTTGTGAGTGTGTGTAACACACGTGAGACTGGCGGTTGCAGTTACAAGAGTCGAGTATATCAACTCAGTCTGTCCTGTATTCAAAACAATCTTTCTAATCAAATTCATTTTGAATCTAAAATCGTAAGCAATGTAGAAACCAGGTTCTCCTGTGTTACTATGGTATCATCGAGGGGGAAGCCTCACGGCGTCGATCCTTGGCGATTTCCTGAACTTTCATCACCACCACCACCATTAATCTCTTCTTCTGCTGCTGCTGATCTAAATTTTCTGATGATTCATAGAGGTTTTGGTAGAAATTAGGTTTTCGTTTGATACCCGCTGCAAGTCAACAATATGAATCAAGCGTGATTCTCGGATCCGAAATTTGGTTTATCTAGTATGTGCTCTTGGAGATTCTCCGTGTACAATCTGGAATTCAATTGGTTTTTGACTTCAATTTGGATTTCGGTTGGTTCTCGCTTCTTCAATCTCAACTGGTAAATCGAATCTATGCTTTGGTAATCTCAATTTTATCTCTAGATTACTTCAAATATGATTTCATATGTTCAATTTCTACATCATATCTCAACAATATTCAATTTCCTCTTCATAATTTGTCTTCACTATAATTAGTTTCATCTAATTTCTTAATCAAGATTTACTGTCCTTGATTCCTGGTGCTATTTGAGTCTGAGCATGTTAGAGTCTACCACAAGTGTGCTGGTTAGATGACAGCTTAAAGTTGTTCCACTAAATAGATTCGGTAGAAGGTTGAGATTATTGTTGGTGAATTTTGCTGCACAAATCTAGTGCTTAAATTGCTCATATTCATACTCATGACTCAATTCTTGCTTCAAGACTGTCCCCACTTGCGTGGTGTTGAAAATCTTGCGTTGTTTTCAATGGTGGAGCTGAGACTATGAGAGTGGTATTTGGACTTGGTTTGGTACTGATTTAGAGGTTGGAGTTCTATTGTTGAGTCTCCATTCAATTGTGAATGTAGCCTGTGATCCTTTATCTTTACATTCTTGTTTGCAACTTTTAATTCATGAATAATACACATCCAAATGAGATCTTGCCTTGAATATGTCATTTGAATAAGTGGAAGATTGAATAAGTAACTCTTAGTTCTTGTTTGTTGGAAGGATGTATTGGGTTTTGTAGTCAGGCGTTTCTATGGTTGTCTTTGGTTTGTGCCGAATTATTATTCTTCTAAGTTCAATAGCCATCTCAAGTCCCATCTAGTGCCACTTCCTTTGTATCTCCTACTTCTCCATATTTCATCCGTGGTTTACAAAAGTAATGATGTTGTGTTTAGAATGCTAGTTGGTTACTTGTCTTCGTTATTGATTTTGGATGGAAATTCAACCTAAGAATCGGGTCCTTATTGTGATGTATAAGTGAGTGAACCGTGCTGCTCCGCTTGCCTCTTCTTTGGCCGTTTACTTGTCGCTCCTCTTTATTATTACGCTCTTGCATCTCACCTATCGCTGCAAATCGCAACACCTAGTGCACCAACCGTCAATGCTGCTGCTATCATATTTTCCGGCCACTTACTACACCTGCATCAACCATTGCAATATTCAACGCTTAATACTCCTTATGGTTACCACTTTCTGCTACATTAGTACTGCTGCATGCTTTATCTAAATACTACACCAGCTACATAATTTGGGTCTTCTGTCTTGTGCTTGATGCTGTTTTGGTCCTTGTCAAAGTGGTGCTTCTTCTTCACGTCATGTGTATTGTTAAATGCAGCTCCTACTTCGTGCTCTGCGCCTATTCCTTTATCTACAACAACTATGGCCGCAACATCACCTAGTAACTTGTCAGTGACAAGGCATTTATCTTGTGCTTCAATATATGCTTAGGCTGCTATGGTGCTATCAGACACATTGTCCCATCTCTGGGACAAGGATTCAAAGAACTATAACATCTCCCATTCTGACCTTGGTTTCACTACTACACCAATTATGTTTGTCGCTTGCTGAATCTCGCCTACTGCTGCTGTTCATTTTGTCTACCACGCCACAACTTTGCAGCATGTATTCTTTCCTAGCATGTGTGTGAGTGAATGTGTGTGCAAGCTCAAGTGGCCTCTTCAATCCCCTTGATCTTGAGGGAGGGTAATGGCATGTAATGTACGAGTGTGAGTGAATGTGTGTGGTGTATGTTGTGAGTGTGTGTAACACACGTGAGACTCAAGCGGTTGCAGTTACAAGAGTCGAGTATATCAACTCGATGTCATCCCGTATTCAAAACAATCTTTCTAATCAAATTCATTTTGAATCTAAAATTGTAAGCAATGTAGAAACCAGGTTCTCCTGTGTTACTATGATATCATCGAGGGGGAAGCATCACGGTGTCGATCCTTGGCGATTTCCTGAACTTTCATCACCACCACCACCACTAATCTCTTCTTCTGTTGCTGCTGATCTAAAGTTTCTGATGATTCATGGAGGTTTTGGTAGAAATTAGGGTTTTCGTTTGATACCTGCTCACAGCCAACAATATGAATCAAGCGTGATTCTCAGATCCGAAATTTGGTTTATCTAGTATGTGCTCTTGGAGATTCTTCGTGTACAACTGAATTCAATTGGTTTTGACTTCAATTTGGATTTCGGTTGGTTCCCGCTTCTTCAATCTCAACTGGTAAATCGAATCTATCTTTGGTAATCTCAATTTTTATCTCTAGATTACTTCAAATATGATTTCATATGTTCAATTTCTACATCATATCTCAACAATATTCAATTTCCTCTTCATAATTTGTCTTCACTATAATTAGTTTCATCTAATTTCTTAATCAAGATTTACTTGTCCTTGATTCCTGGTGCTATTTGAGTCTCGAGCATGTTAGAGTCTACCAAAAGTGTCTTGGTTAGATGATGATTAAAGTTGTTCCACTAAATAGATTCAAGAGAAGGTTGAGATTATTGTTGGTGAATTTTGCTGCACAAATCTAGTGCTTAAATTGCTCATATTCATACTCATGACTCAATTCTTGCTTCAAGACTGTCCTCACTTGCGTGGTGTTGAAAATCTTGCGTTGTTTTCAATGGTGGAGCCGAGACTCGCAGAGTGGTATTTGGACTTGGTTTGGTACCGATTTAGAGGTTGGAGTTCTATTGTTGAGTCTCCATTCAATTGTGAATGTATCCTGTGATCCTTTATCTTTACTTTCTTGTTTGCAACTTTTAATTCATGAATAATACACATCCAAATTGAGATCTTGTCATGAATATGTCATTTGAATAAGTGGAAGATTGAATAAGTAACTCTTAGTTCTTGTTGTTGGAAGCATGTATTGGGTTTTGTAGCTGTGCAGTTCTATGGTTGTGCTGGTTTGTGCCGAATTGTTATTCTTCGGGTTCAATAACCATCTCAAGTCCCATCTAGTGCCACTTCCTTTGTATCTCATACTTCTCCATATTTCATTTGTGGTTTACAAAAGTAATGATGTTGTGTTTAGAATGCTAGTTGGTTACTTGTCTTCAGTTATTGATTTTGGATGGAAATTCAACCTAAGAATCTGGTCCTTATTGGGATGTATAAGTGAGTGAACTGGTGCTGCTCTGCTTGCCTCTTCTTTGGCCGTTTACTTGTCGCCTCCTCTTTATTATTACGCTCTTGCATCTCACCTATCGCTGCAATCGCAACACCTAGTGCATCAACCGTCAATGCTGCTGCTATCATATTTTCTGGGCACTTACTACACCTGCATCAACCATTGCAATATTCAACGCTTAATACTCCTTCTCGGTTACCACTTTCTCGCTACATTAGTACCGCTGCATGCTTTATCTAAATACTACACCAGCTACATAATTTGGGTCTTCTGTCTTGTGCTTGATGTCTTTTTTTGGTCCTTGTCAAAGTGGTGCTTCTTCTTCACGTCATGTGTATTGTTAAATGCAGCTCCTACTTCGTGCTCTGCGCTATTCCTTTATCTACAACAACTATGGCTGCAACATCACCTAGTAACTTGCTGTGATAAAGTATTTATCTTGTGCTTCAATATATGCTTAGGCTGCTATGGTGCTATCAGTACACATTGTCCCATCTTTGGGACAAGGATTCAACTATAACATCTCCCATTCTCGACCTCCTGTTTCACTACTACACCAATTATGTTTGCTGGCCGCCTGAATCTCGCCTACTGTCTGCTGTTCATTTTGTTCATCTGCTGCCACAACTTTCCAGGCATGTATTCTTTCCTAGCATGTGTGTGAGTGAATGTGTGTGCAAGCTCAAGTGGCCTCTTCAATCCCCCTTGATCTTGAGGGAGGGTAATGGCATGTAATGTACGAGTGTGAGTGAATGTATGTGGTGTATGTTGTGAGTGTGTGTAACACACGTGAGATCAAGTGGTTGCGATTATAAGAGTCGAGTATATCAACTCGTCATCTCCAGTATTCAAAACAATCTTTCTAATCAAATTCATTTTGAATCTAAAATCGTAAGCAATGTAAAACCAGGTTCTCCCGTGTTACTATGGTATCATCGAGGGGAAGCCTCACCGCGTCGATCCTTGGCGATTTCCTGAACTTTCATCACCACCACCACCATTAATCTCTTCTTCTCGCTCTTTGTTGATCTAAATTTTCTGATGATTCATGGAGGTTTTGGTAGAAATTAGGTTTTCGTTTGATACCTGCTGCGTCAACAATATGAATCAAGCGTGATTCTCGGATCTCAAATTTGGTTTATCTAGTATGTGCTCTTGGAGATTCTCGTACAATCTGGAATTCAATTGGTTTTGACTTCAATTTGGATTTCGGTTGGTTCGCTTCTTCAATCTCAACCGTAAATCGAATCTATCTTTGGTAATCTCAATTTTTATCTCTAGATTACTTCAAATATGATTTCATATGTTCAATTTCTACATCATATCTCAACAATATTCAATTTCCTCTTCATAATTTGTCTTCACTATAATTAGTTTCATCTAATTTCTTAATCAAGATTTACGTCCTTGATTCCTGGTGCTATTTGAGTCTGAGCATGTTAGAGTCTACCACAAGTGTGCTGGTTAGATGACAGCTTAAAGTTGTTCCACTAAATAGATTCAAAAGTAGAAGGTTGAGATTATTGTTGGTGAATTTTGTCATACAAATCTAGTGCTTAAATTGCTCATATTCATACTCATGACTCAATTCTTGCTTCAAGACTGTCCTCACTTGCGTGGTGTTGAAAATCTTGCGTTGTTTTCAATGGTGGAGCCGAGACTGCAGAGTGGTATTTGGACTTGGTTTGGTACCGATTTAGAGGTTGGAGTTCTATTGTTGAGTCTCCATTCAATTGTGAATGTAGCCTCGTGATCCTTTATCTTTACTTTCTTGTTTGCAACTTTTAATTCATGAATAATACACATCCAGCTGAGATCTTGTCAGAATATGTCATTTGAATAAGTGGAAGATTGAATAAGTAACTCTTAGTTCTTCTTGTTGGAAGGATGTATTGGGTTTTGTAGTCAAAAGTCTTGCCTATGGTTGTCTTTGGTTTGTGCCGAATTATTATTCTTCGGGTTCAATAGCCATCTCAAGTCCCATCTAGTGCCACTTCCTTTGTATCTCCTACTTCCCATATTTCATCTCGTGGTTTACAAAAGTAATGATGTTGTGTTTAGAATGCTAGTTGGTTACTTGTCTTGATTATTGATTTTGGATGGAAATTCAACCTAAGAATCGGTCCTTATTGTGATGTATAAGTGAGTGAACCGGTGCTTTCTCGCTTGCCTCTTATTTGGCCGTTTACTTGTCGCCTCCTCTTTATTATTACGCTCTTGCATCTCACCTCTACCGCTGCAAATCGCAACACCTAGTGCATCAACCGTCAATGCCGCCGCTATCATATTTTCCGGGCACTTACTACACCCGCATCAACCATTGCAATATTCAACGCTTAATACTCCTTCTGGTTACCACTTTCTGCTACATTAGTACTGCTGCATGCTTTATCTAAATACTACACCAGCTACATAATTTGGGTCTTCTGTCTTGTGCTTGATGTTGTTTTGGTCCTTGTCAAAGTGGTGCTTCTTCTTCACGTCATGTGTATTGTTAAATGCAGCTCCTACTTCGTGCTCTGCGCCTATTCCTTTATCTACAACAACTATGGCTGCAACATCACCTAGTAACTTGCACTGTGGCAGTGCATTTATCTTGTGCTTCAATATATGCTTAGCTGCTATGGTGCTATCATACACATTGTCCCATCTCTCTGCGACAAGGATTCAGCAACTATAACATCTCCCATTCTGACCTTGGTTTCACTACTACACCAACTATTTTTGCTGCTGCCTGAATCTCGCCTACTGCTGCTGTTCATTTTGTCTACTGCTGCCACAACTTTGCAGGCATGTATTCTTTCCTAGCATGTGTGTGAGTGAATGTGTGTGCAAGCTCAAGTGGCCTCTTCAATCCCCCTTGATCTTGAGGGAGGGTAATGGCATGTAATGTACGAGTGTGAGTGAATGTGTGTGGTGTATGTTGTGAGTGTGTGTAACACACGTGAGACTGGCGGTTGCAGTTCTGAAGAGTCGAGTATATCAACTCGGTCATCTCCGTATTCAAAACAATCTTTCTAATCAAATTCATTTTGAATCTAAAATCGTAAGCAATGTAGAAACCAGGTTCTCCTGTGTTACTATGGTATCATCGAGGGGGAAGCCTCACGGCGTCGATCCTTGGCGATTTCCTGAACTTTCATCACCACCACCACCATTAATCTCTTCTTCTCATTGCTTGATCTAAATTTTCGATGATTCATGGAGGTTTTGGTATAAATTAGGTTTTCGTTTGATACCGCTGCGTCAACAATATGAATCAAGCGTGATTCTCGGATCCGAAATTTGGTTTATCTAGTATGTGCTCTTGGAGATTCTGGTGTACAACTGAATTCAATTGGTTTTTGACTTCAATTTGGATTTCGGTTGGTTCTCGCTTCTTCAATCTCAACTGGTAAATCGAATCTATCTTTAGTAATCTCAATTTTTATCTCTAGATTACTTCAAATATGATTTCATATGTTCAATTTCTACATCATATCTCAACAATATTCAATTTCCTCTTCATAATTTGTCTTCACTATAATTAGTTTCATCTAATTTCTTAATCAAGATTTACTTGTCCTTGATTCCGGTGCTATTTGAGTCTGAGCATGTTAGAGTCTACCACAAGTGTGCTGGTTAGATGACAGCTTAAAGTTGTTCCACTAAATAGATTCAGTAAAAGTTTGAGATTATTGTTGGTGAATTTTGCTGCACAAATCTAGTGCTTAAATTGCTCATATTCATACTCATGACTCAATTCTTGCTTCAAGACTGTCCTCACTTGCGTGGTGTTGAAAATCTTGCGTTGTTTTCAATGGTGGAGCCGAGACTGCAGTGGTATTTGGACTTGGTTTGGTACTGATTTAGAGGTTGGAGTTCTATTGTTGAGTCTCCATTCAATTGTGAATGTAGCCTGTGATCCTTTATCTTTACTTTCTTGTTTGCAACTTTTAATTCATGAATAATACACATCCAGCTGAGATCTTGCTGTGAATATGTCATTTGAATAAGTGGAAGATTGAATAAGTAACTCTTAGTTCTTGCTGTTGGAAGGATGTATTGGGTTTTGTAGCTGTGCAGTTCTATGGTTGTCTTTGGTTTGTGCCAATTATTATTCTTCGGGTTCAATAGCCATCTCAAGTCCCATCTAGTGCCACTTCCTTTGTATCTCCTACTTCTCCATATTTCATCCGTGGTTTACAAAAGTAATGATGTTGTGTTTAGAATGCTAGTTGGTTACTTGTCTTGATTATTGATTTTGGATGGAAATTCAACCTAAGAATCTGGTCCTTATTGTGATGTATAAGTGAGTGAACTGGTCTTCTTCGCTTGCCTCTTCTTTGGCCGTTTACTTGTCGGCTCCTCTTTATTATTACGCTCTTGCATCTCACCTACTCTGCTGCAACTGCAACACCTAGTGCATCAACTGTCAATGCTGCTGCTATCATATTTTCTGGCACTTACTACACCGCATCAACCATTGCAATATTCAACGCTTAATACTCCTTCTGCGGTTACCACTTTCGCTACATTAGTACTGCTGCATGCTTTATCTAAATACTACACCCGACTACATAATTTGGGTCTTCTGTCTTGTGCTTGATGTTTGTTTTGGTCCTTGTCAAAGTGGTGCTTCTTCTTCACGTCATGTGTATTGTTAAATGCAGCTCCTACTTCGAGCTCTGCGCCTATTCCTTTATCTACAACAACTATGGCCGCAACATCACCTAGTAACTTGCTGTTTGTGATAAACATTTATCTTGTGCTTCAATATATGCTTAGGTCACTATGGTGCTCAGATACATTGTCCCATCTGCGGGACAAGGATTCAAAGAACTATAACATCTCCCATTCTGACCTTGGTTTCACTACTACACCAATTATGTTTGTCTGCTTTGCTGAATCTCGCCTCTGTTCTGCTGCTCATTTTGTCTCTTGCTGCCACAACTTTGCAGGCATGTATTCTTTCCCTAGCATGTGTGTGAGTGAATGTGTGCAAGCTCAAGTGGCCTCTTCAATCCCCCTTGATCTTGAGGGAGGGTAATGGCATGTATGTACGAGTGTGAGTGAATGTGTGTGGTGTATGTTGTGAGTGTGTGTAACACACGTGAGATCAAGCGGTTCTTAGATTACAAGAGTCGAGTATATCAACTCGATCTGTCCCGTATTCAAAACAATCTTTCTAATCAAATTCATTTTGAATCTAAAATCGTAAAATGTAGAAACCAGGTTCTCTGTGTTACTATGGTATCATCGAGGAAGCCTCACGGCGTCGATCCTTGGCGATTTCTGAACTTTCATCACCACCACCACCATTAATCTCTTCTTCTCATCTTGTTGATCTAAATTTTCTGATGATTCATGGAGGTTTTGGTAGAAATTAGGGTTTTCGTTTGATACCTGCTGCGTCAACAATATGAATCAAGCGTGATTCTCAGATCTGAAATTTGGTTTATCTAGTATGTGCTCTTGGCGATTCTGGTGTACAATCTGGAATTCAATTGGTTTTTAACTTCAATTTGGATTTCTGGTTCTCTCGCTTCTTCAATCTCAACTGGTAAATCGAATCTATCTTGGTAATCTCAATTTTTATCTCTAGATTACTTCAAATCTGATTTCATGTGTTCAATTTCTACATCATATCTCAACAATATTCAATTTCCTCTTCATAATTTGTCTTCACCATAATTAGTTTCATCTAATTTCTTAATCAAGATTTACTGTCCTTGATTCCTGGTGCTATTTGAGTCTGAGCATGTTAGAGTCTACCACAAGTGTGCTGGTTAGATGACAGCTTAAAGTTGTTCCACTAAATAGATTCAGTAGAAGGTTGAGATTATTGTTGGTGAATTTTGCTGCACAAATCTAGTGCTTAAATTGCTCATATTCATACTCATGACTCAATTCTTGCTTCAAGACTGTCCTCACTTGCGTGGTGTTGAAAATCTTGCGTTGTTTTCAATGGTGGAGCTGAGGCTAGCAGTGGTATTTGGACTTGGTTTGGTGCTTGATTTAGAGGTTGGAGTTCTATTGTTAGTCTCCATTCAATTGTGAATGTAGCCTGTGATCCTTTATCTTTACTTTCTTGTTTGCAACTTTTAATTCATGAATTATACACATCCAGTGAGATCTTCTTTGTGAATATGTCATTTGAATAAGTGGAAGATTGAATAAGTAACTCTTAGTTCTTGCCTTGTTGGAAGGATGTATTGGGTTTTGTAGTCTTGCGATTCTATGGTTGTCTTTGGTTTGTGCCGAATTGTTATTCTTCGGGTTCAATAACCATCTCAAGTCCCATCTAGTGCCACTTCCTTTGTATCTCATACTTCTCCATATTTCATCTGTGGTTTACAAAAGTAATGATGTTGTGTTTAGAATGCTAGTTGGTTACTTGTCTTCAATTATTGATTTTAGATGGAAATTCAACCGAAGAATCTGGTCCTTATTGGGATGTATAAGTGAGTGAACTGGTGCTGCTCTGCTTGCCTCTTCTTTGGCCGTTTACTTGTCAGCTCCTCTTTATTATTACGCTCTTGCATCTCACCCTCTGCTTTAATTGCAACACCTAGTGCATCAACTTGTCAATGCTGCTTGCTATCATATTTTACGGGCACTTACTACACCTGCATCAACCATTGCAATATTCAACGCTTAATACTCCTTCTGGTTACCACTTTCTGCTACATTAGTCTTTATTTGCATGCTTTATCTAAATACTACACCACTACATAATTTGGGTCTTGTCTTGTGCTTGATCTTGTTTTGGTCCTTGTCAAAGTGGTGCTTCTTCTTCACGTCATGTGTATTGTTAAATGCAGCTCCTACTTCGTGCTCTGCGCCTATTCCTTTATCTACAACAACTATGGCTGCAACATCACCTAGTAACTTGCTGTGACAGTGCATTTATCTTGTGCTTCAATATATGCTTAGGCTGCTATGGTGCTATCTGTACACATTGTCCCATCTCTCGGGACAAGGATTCAACAACTATAACATCTCCCATTCTGACCTTGGTTTCACTACTACACCAATTATGTTTGTCTTTGCACGAATCTCGCCTCTGCTGCTTGTTCATTTTGTCTCTTTCTGCTGCCACAACTTTGCAGGCATGTATTCTTTCCTAGCATGTGTGTGAGTGAATGTGTGTGCAAGCTCAAGTGGCCTCTTCAATCCCCCTTGATCTTGAGGGAGGGTAATGGCATGTAATGTATGAGTGTGAGTGAATGTGTGTGGTGTATGTTGTGAGTGTGTGTAACACACGTGAGATCAAGTTTGCGATTACAAGAGTCGAGTATATCAACTCGATGCAATCCTGTATTCAAAACAATCTTTCTAATCAAATTCATTTTGAATCTAAAATCGTAAGCAATGTAGAAACCAGGTTCTCCTGTGTTACTAGATGATAGCCTGCTAGAGCCCTTGCTGGAAGATGGGCAGAGCGTGGAGCCGAATTGGTAAAGAATTATTTATGATGATGTATTTTATTTATTTTTTTGATGCTCCAAAATTGATGTATTCGTAAGAATTTAATCTGTACTGCAAAATTTGAACTCACTATGAAGTTTGGTTTGCAGGTTGGCACCAGTAATTCCCACAATTCTGGTTAACAAAGGCGAAGGCATCGGTACTGGATGGAGCACTTCCGTTCCCAATTATAACCCCCGAGAAGTTACTAACAATGTTAGGAGGTGGATCAATGGCGAAGAGATGGTGCCCATGGTCCCTTGGTATAAAGGGTTTACTGGAACAATTGCTGAGCACCCATCAAAGGCTGGGGTTTACATAACTACAGGAACCATTACTCAGGTAAACGATACTACAGTTCTGATATCAGAACTACCTATCCACAGATGGAATGAGGACTACAGAGATTTCCTGGATTCAGTGATGACCAGCAATGAGAAAGCCGATAATACTTTTATCGAGGTAAGTTGGCTCTTTCTGATCTAAGCAGGTTGTGAATAGACTTTGAAGTTTTCCCTTTTCAGAGTCTTACCCATTCTTCTGCTTGGTACAGGATTATAAGGATTCAAGTTCTGTTACCAAAGTAAATATTGAAGTTTTCTTGACCAAAGATAATATGGAGAAAGCTGTAGAGGAAGGCTTAATCAAAATATTTAAGCTCACAAGTACTGTAAAGACTACCAACATGCATTTATTTGACGAACATGGGAAACTCTGCAAATATGACAACCCACTACAGAGTATGTTTTTGAATTGAATTTTGATACCATTTGCATATGTAAGAAGTAACTAGTAAGTAAATCTACATTTCTAATCATCTTATTCTTTGTTTTGTAGTTATCAAGGTTTTCTGTGAAGTAAGACATGAAATTTACGAAAAGAGACAGGTACATATGGTGCTTTTTACCTATCCATTACTGATAATGCTTTTGAGGAGTGCTTTCTAATCAAATCATTCAAATGTAGGAACTGTTATTGCGTAATCTGGAATCAGAGTTGAAGAAAGTAGAAAATAAAATCCGGTTTGCCCTTGAATTTGCAGAAGGAAAGATAAAACTGTTCTCCCTTGAATTTGTAGAAGGAAAGATGAATGTCTGCTTTAGGAAAAAATCGGAATTATTTATTGAACTGAAGGAAAAAGGATATGTGGCTTTTCCCAGTAGGATTCTACCAGGGCAGATTTTAACGAGTGACGATGAGTGTCCAGAAGGGGTTGATTACAAATACCTATTAGACCTGGGTATAGGTAACCTGACAGCAGAGATGTTTCAAGGACTTTCTGATGAGAAAAAAAGGCTTGAAATCAAAGTGGCAGAACAGAAACTTAAAACTGGTAAGTCTTTATGGATGACAGATTTGGATAACCTCGATCTGGCGTGGGATCATGAAAGTTCTGACAATCAGCGTGAGTTACAACATTTACGTAAAAACTTGACGATTGATGCCCTTGGTCTTCGCAAAAAATATTGACTAATGAGCATATTCCTATTATATCTAGATAAGAGGACATTTTGCAAACTTTGTCATAAATGTTATTGGAGCTGGCCTCATACTTTAGGTTCTATACTTGATATACCTAAGCGTGTAGTTTTTGTTTAGTTTCCTGTTGGGTTGTAGTGATTTGTTTGCTGGTTTCCATATTGCGAATAATGTTGTTTCAAGAGGATTAAAGTTGCAGAGACTTGTGAGCTGTTGCATCCAATTGTATCCTATGGAGCCAAGTCAGGTATACTTCTTAGTTAGACAAAAGACTTCATGGCGATTGTTGTTGGTGTTGGCTGTTTGCAGTCGCTTTGGTTCTACGTCTGCAATTTGTTTTGGTGGTTCACTGTTACTTCTTTATGAACCTGCATGAAAATATCCCTACAAGTCATGAGGTCTCTACTACTTCAGCTTTATTGTTATGCTGCTTTACTTGCAATTCCCTATAGCTGACTGGATTTCGTTTGTCAGACTTGTGTCTCTCTTTTGCTGCCTCTTATACCTGCATCAACTATGATCCACTCACTTTATCTCTGTATTTTTTGGAACTACTTTTGAAGTATGATGCAAGCTTGCTGGTTTTGTTCTCTCGTTGATCATGTTGATCTGTTGAGTACTTTGTTTTTATTACTTCGGAATATGCATTGCAGGGGACTATTAGGTTGTGAATGACTGAATCCAAATAGTTTTATAATTCAATGAACAGTGCTTGCTGGGGAGTGTATTTCCAGTCTGTTATATCATTGATTCTGCTGCTTAATACAGCTTGACTACATCAACAGTTAGTTCGCAACTATCACTATGGCTGCAATTTTTATACTATCAGAATTCTTATTAATTTGTTTCCGTCTCATCATGGTGCTGAAAAATGATTACTGGTGCAAAGAAAAGGGACGGATTTACTCCAACGGAAATATACTATGGACTGTACACTTTCGGTTTAATACATAAATCTGGTATTATATTTTTCTTCAAATCAACATCAACTGATACCATGTTATGCCTATTCTGCACCACCTGTACCTTGTTCCTTCTTCCTCGTGCATCAACTGTCTACTATATGAGTGCTAGAGTTCTGGTAAGTGTGTTAATTGTGAGTGCAATCTGAAGACCACTTCAGATTGAGGGAAAGTAATAGCATAGAGTGCTAGAGTTCTGGTAAGTGTGTGAATTGTGAGTGTGAGAATTATGTGTCATGAGTGTGTGGAGTGCACATGAGTTTATTAGCTAGTTTGAAAGTCTATGAGAGTCGAGTATAGAAACTCAGTAGAGTCCTTTAATCCAACTTATCTTTTTCTTAAATCATGATTGTGTGGAGTGCACATGAGACCCACTTGTTGGTCGTCATATTTGTTCCGCCTGTCTTTTATTTTTGCCTACAAAAATCATATCTATGAGACCCACTAAATTACTTCCCCAAAACCAAGATGGAAACATGAAGCACAGAGAAACACACAGGCATGAGTCAAGAAAAAGAGAAGAAAAAAAAAGGCCATCGATCCGGATATAAAAAGTCTCAGTAGACGTTTTTGTTTCAAGGATGATGATCTGATTTGAGGACTTGATGCATGAGGAAACGTAAATCAGATCTCTGGCCAAAGATTCATTAAGGAATATCTACAACTCAACCACGGAAACCCAATTTAAGGAATATTACATACTCTATTAATTAAGGAAATAAATAAGCTGCCAAAATCAAATGGTTGCCTTTCCCGGTTAACGCGTCTCTCTTTTGGTGTGTATATATAAGTTAAACGCCTCCTCGTGAATGCAGCAGCAAGAACTTGGAATTAAGAAGAAAACTAGAAAAGTGATCGATCCAATGGAGAATTTACCCAACAAGATGGGTTTACTTTACGGGGTTTCACACCGGAAGGCAACTGAAATTGAAGCCGAATTCTACTTTTCAGAACAACAAAATACTGATAATCATGACGATCAACAACAAAGCTGCTGCCTCGGGACGCTTAGTAGGTTACAACACAGTTTAATCATGCCATCATCATGCATCTCCCAAAGTTCAATGGTTGTTGGTTCTTGCAATGGTTTAGTTTGTTGTGCCAGTTACGCCAGATCAACAAACCATCATTTAGAATCAGAAATCTATATTTCTAATCCAGTCACCGGAGAGAAAATTCAAGTTCCGCTAGTTAACAATCAAGGCGACAATAATGTTTACTTAGACCAGGCGATTGGATTCGGTTACAATCGTTCAAGCAACGAGTACAAGGTTGTTAAAATCCTGCGGACCTTCCTTTCTCTTTATGATGTGCGACACTATAGTCGCCAGGATGCAACGGTTCAGATTTATACCCTCCGTCTGCAGGGTGGTGCTCAGTGGACAACCAAAACTACTATAATTAAGGGAAAAAGCTTTCTCTCCCAGTTGAGTGTTACACCATTAGCGGGAGTTTTTGCAGGTGGAGCTCTTCACTGGATATATAAGGATACTATTATAGCTTTCAATTTGGAACATGACACATTTCGATATCTTCCTTCAATACCTGTTTCTGTTGGCCATGGCAGCGGTAATCATGTCGCGCTCATGGTATTGGGAGGGCATTTGTGTGTTCTAGAAGTAGCTCCAAGTAAACATGTCACCTTATGGGAGTCGAGTAAATCTATGAAGAATCCTCGCAGGAGGACGTACGTTAAGAAGCTTAGTATAGCATGGGAAGACTACAGCTGGTTTGAGCCATTTGTGCTAACAAAGAGTGATAAATGTTTGTTGTGGTACAACGCTGTTCTCTCTTGTTATGACTCTGAAACCAAAACTTTGAGAAAGCTAGATGAGACATTGAAGAAGCTCATGGATGATGGTACGCCTTCCGTATATACCAACACTCGAGCAACTCCTCACGTGAATAACCTTGTTTCGTTAAAAGTGTTTACGGGGAAAGACATGGAAAAGAAAAGGAAAGCTCCTGAGGAGGCAGGGCGCAGAAAAAGAAACACATAATGCTCCTGGTTGAGATCACACCGTTACGATTTTCCTTTTGCCATGAGTTTTATTGTATCCCGCATATCCTCGAAAACATGCAGCACCTTGATTTGTGTAATTAAATCTACTCTTCTTTTTGTTTTTCCATAAATGTATGCTTCAACTTTTTGTGGAGAAATTTACCATTACTGCGAGCACTGTTGCCAAACATCTCCTTGCTGTGTACGAACTCACATGTCTCGCCAGTCTTAACGGTACTGTAAGAAAGGAAATTAAGCACTCTTGGTAGATCAAAATTATAAGATAAGAAACAGCAAGGATGATCAGCCTTGCGAAAGTGCTTCACATTTCACAATGATAAGTACCTATAGCTAGCAGATTTGGGTAAAGAACTCTTTCTCATTTTCTGCACTCTTAGTAAAATTGATAAGATTTGGATTGACAGGAGACCCTTGTTTGTGCAACAAAACTCATCTTTAGTACCACGAGATCAATACGTAACCATGGCTTGTTACTGATTAGTATCCATTTGGTCACATTTAGTAAATGTACCTGTTGCTAAGCATGAGTATGACGTGATCCAGTTCGCGTCATGCAAAAACTGAAAGATGAAGGTCGTTAAAGACGCATAGTTGGTACATATGCAACTATTACTTTTTATCATGTTTGAATCTAACTAAGAAAATGCGATTCATAAAAATTTCAGAATTTTATGAAAAAAGGCCAAGGATGACATGCGAAAACCCAATACTCGTTGCAAAGATGAAATAAAAAAAGAGAGGAGGCTTTCTGCTTTCACATATGCAACTTTTCGAAAGTTTTTAGTAGTCTCAGTAATTTATTTTGCGGAGTATCATTCTGCAACAACGACTCACCTTGAAACTTTTTAGATTAGAAATTAGGCAGCATAATGGCCTAAAACACCCCTAAATCACGCTTGTGCAGGCAAAATGTTTTTCTTTAAACAAGCAAAGGAAAAATTTCGTAAAATAGGGACTCATCTCAACAATGAACCCTTAGAAGATGCAAATGATGTTAGAAATTTATCAATTACAGCATCCTAATTACATATGAAAATACTCAAAGAAAAGCCATCAAACATTGTATAAGAGTCTCTATTTGCTCCTTTTTTTTTTTTCATTGCGAACGTTATGGAAATCACTTTGGTGACATAGTATTGGAGTTTCAAGAAGTTGAAAGTAACGGTTCAAACATTATAAAGTAAAGTACGTAATGTAATATCTTCCTTTGGCTTAGTTTGTGAATTTTTGGTTCGTTAATTACTTGGGTACGTACGTTTCCTACACAGAATATAGTAACACTTATTGATTTTCTGTAGCGAAGGAAGAATTTTATGCCATGGTATTGAGTCTCAAGAGGTGGAAGGTAGCGGTTCAAGCACTATAAAGTAAGTAAGAATCATTACCTTCGGCTTAGTTTCTGAATTCTTGGTTGGGTTATATGGATAAGTACTTTCCTGTGCCGGGGTGATAACACTTATTGAGTTTCTTCCGTGAAGGAATATAAGTATAATACTCGAACATTAAAAAGGCACATGTGAAAGTTAAGTTGAAATTACTATTGAATGCATTTTTGTGTTATTTGTAGCTACCAGGTTTTCACGGAAATAAGATCACTATTTGCTAATGGCAATTCCGTAGATGATTATAGTTATGGATCATTCTTCTTTCCTTATAATTTTTAACAGAGTCTGAATTGGGTTAGCATTTCCTTAATGTTCATATGAAGCTTAATTACCCTAAGTGAATACTGCAGAAGAATTTTGAGAAAATTATAGATTTACATGTTTACTACAGTCAAAAATGGTGGTCTAGAGTTTTTTTCTTTTTATCGAATCTTTTTGCGGCGTGTTTTAAATTCTAGAGAGATGGATATAGTTAGAAACCTAGACACTCCATAACCAGCACTGATCGATTGTCTCTTCCGTTCCTTCCCAGTTGAAGTCTTTACTTTTTAGTGAAATTTTCAGCAAATCATGTGCAATTAATGTAATGTTGTATATGCAGCCACAATTTTAATTTGTAGGCTGCCAAATTGTTCAGCATTTTTATGTTATCTTCCAGCACCCTTTGACATTACCATGCATGAAGTGAAGTTCACGACCATCAAGGATGAATTACTTTTATCACTTCTTTTTTACGTGGTTAATGAACTAGCCCGTGCAATTTGCACGGGTTTACAGGACTTGTATATATATATATATATATATATGGCCGTGTTTCATCAGCAATTGCAAAAACAACTGTAGAGAAATTTGCTAAAAAGATGGCAATACTTGAATCAAATAATATACAGAAAGATTGTGATGGCGCAACTGGGAGGAAGAGGAAGATTGAAGAAGCAGAAAAAAGGAATGTGAAACATAAGCAAGACATTGGGATGGAGTTATTAGAGAAGATGGGTTACAATGGAGGTGGTTTAGGTAAGAATGAACAAGGAATTGTAGATCCAATTGAAGTTACATTAAGACACAAGCATATGGGATTGGGTTTAAATAATGATTATAAAGAAGTAAAGAATACGGCGAAACCAATCGGAAAAGAGAATTTTTAACAGAAGAAATCACTGCCTCCGGTGTTTAAAGAGAAGCGGTGGTCGAAACAGCATCATAGGACGAAAAGGAACAAGGATTGTGTTACTGCTGCAGAGTTACTGGCGAGCAAGAAAGATGGTGGTTCCGAAGTTGGTCAAAATCAAAAGATTATTGATATGAGAGGTCCGCAGGTTAGAGTTCTGACGAATTTGGAGAATTTGAATGCAGAAGAGCAACTTAGAGAGGGTGACAAACACGTGCCTGAACTTCAATACAACATCAAGCTGATTTCAGATATGGCACAATTTGATATTGAGAAAATTGATAGGGATCTTAGGATGGAGGGGGAACAGTTGCAAGTTTGCAGTTAGACAAGGAAACGCTCGAAAGGACGCTGGTTTGCTGAAGAAACAGCTTGATAACATGGAGGAAATAGTTGCAGTGATGGAACGATAGAGGCGGAGCATGGGATGGGTACTTTGAACATAGAGTCGCTTTTGAATGCATTCAGAGTTGCAGATAGACTACAGGGACGAGTACAGGTTATGTAACTTGTCTTGCATTGCGTGTTCATATGCATTTCCGTTACTTTATAATGTGTTTCAGGGATGGAATCCGCTCCAAAATGCATTACATGGGTTGCAGCTGATGGCTTCATGGAAAAACTTGTTACAAGGAGATGATCCATTTGATTACTCGGATGATGTTTCAGATTACACTCAGTTGGTAATGGAGGTTGTTTTTCCTGCTATAAGGAGTTGTGGCACTAATACATGGGATGCCAGGGATCCTGAGCCAATGCTTCGGCTTTTGGAATCATGGGAGTCGCTACTTCCACTGTCAGTTATGCGGAGCGTTTTGGTAAATGTGATAATGCCGAAGTTGTCTAACGCTGTGGAGACATGGGATCCACTAAAGCAGACAGTTGCAATCCATGTCTGGGTGCATCCATGGCTTCAATCTTGAGACAGAAATTGGAGAGCTTGTATTACACCATACGGTTTAAATTGGGAAAAGGCGCTTCATGCTTGGCACCCGAGCGATGCGTCTGCATATTGCTATGTTGTCTCCTTGAAAGAAGGTTTTCGATCCTGATAGTTGGGAAAAACTTATTGTTCAATTTATAGTTCCGAAATTGGAAGAAGCAATGCTGAAGTTTCAAGTGAATCCAGCTAATCAGAAGCTTGATGAGTTCGCTGGGTTATGTCTGGGCAACTGCCATTCAGTCGCCATATGGTAACAATGTTAGAGGTGGGATTCTTGCCGAAATGGCAACAGGTTTTGTATCACTGGCTGTGCTCAAATTCATATTTTGAAGAAGTTGCACAATGGTATTTGGGTTGGAAAGAAATTTTTGCCGCAGAAGCTCCAGAACTGTTAGCCAATAATCGGATAAGGTATCAGCTAGACATAGGCTTGGACATGATGAACCAGGCTGTTGAAGGTATGGAGGTAACGCAACCTGGGGCAAGAGACAACATTAGTCACCTGCGTCTGACTGAACAAAGGCACTTTCAGGCGCAACAGAAGGCAGCAGCTTGTGCTCAACAACAAGCTGCTGCAATCATGGGAAGTGCAGTGCATGCGCTCAGTATCAATGAGGTGCCGAAATGAGTTTGAAAGAAATTATTGATATCTATTCACAACAGCATGAATTGCTGTTTAAACCAAAACCTGGCAGGTCACATAATGGTCTCCAGATATATGGAGATGCATCATAAATCATCTCCAAATCGGCGGTGAGGACAATAGGCATGTACCACTATGGGGAATAAGCACAAGAGCTGCTGACAGCCAGGGATGTCTGGTATTTAAAAGGGTGGGAACTTTGTGGTTTGGCTTCATACCTTATGGTGGCCTTTGTAATGTAGTTTGTGGCCTTTGTAAATTGAACTGTAAAACTCACTGGTTTTGCACAACAGAAAGACTACTGCATTTTAATTCAGGTAACATTTATTCCTATATGAAATTCACAACCATTTTGATTCAGGTAACATTTATAGAATTGGATTAAATTGCTACAGGATTATCAGCTTATAATCCACTATGCAGATTATAATATGTGACTAATTTAACAGTACAGGGGAATAGCACTCAAAAATGAAACAGCCAAAGGTTTAAAAATAGACTGAGGGTGTAGTCCAAATGTTATGTAAGGAGGTGCCTGACAGAACTGAGTGTATATGAGTTTCATTCAGTCAGTCCTCTGGAATGCTAAAGATGAACATAACCAATTTGGAAAGGTAATTTAGCTCATAGATATCAATTGGCATAAACCAAGATAGAAATGATAAACCTTTGTTTGCGTATTCAAGCCAATTGTCAACAGTTTAGTGTTTCTCTTGCAGTACATCCTTTGCTCCAATCAGCTGCGCATCTGATTTCTTCAGCTCATCCTCAACTGCCTCCACCTTTGATCTTGCAGCACAGGAAGTCTGGCGTTGCTCCAACAAGTAAGCCTCAGAGCCATCCTTAGCAAGTTTCTGTAGTGAATTGGTGTTTTGCTTCTGCAGAATCCAGAAAAAGGTTAAGAAATCAGATTATTCAGTAATCAAAGAATAAACCAAATGTTATATTAAAAAGAAAGCCAAGCCATATACAAAGTTACAGACAAGGGTTGTAACTGCAAAACAAAAACAAAGTCTACAGAGGTATAAACTGCACTGCCAACCAATCCAGAAAAGAGCGTAATATACTGCAAGTGCATAAACTAGAGCACAGACTCCCAACTCATAACCTTCTTTGACTGCAAACCCAAAAACAGCGACTGCAGCAGTTTGCAATGGATGCACCAAGCCTGCAACAGTCTAAACACACTTTAGAGGCAGGAAAAATAGGAAAACACCATTGCAAGTAAACTGCAATGCACGGCAGGAACAGAAACTGTGATGCAGGAGTCAACAGTTAAGATGTGATTACAACAGATTGCAAAACAAGAACTGTCTGCAAAGCACTGCCGCATCAGTTACACAGTTCCAAGACTCCCATTAAAATCCGCTTCAGTGCCTAGCGAAGTCTGAAGTGAACCATTGCAATAGCTCCCAGACTTGAGTAAGCCACTGAATTAGCAATTATTATAACAAATCCCTTAAATTAAAATTAAAACAAGTTCCACTGTCATCCAGAAATCAGAGCAAAACTTCACAATTTCAATTTTTTCAAAATTTCAAGTAACAGGAGGAAACAATTGAGGTATTTGGGTACTAGAGAATGATAATAATAGATAGTATAAATGAAAATCCCTTACCTAAAGAAATCGGTGATTAACACTTGCATTCACCACCTTGAACTGTTTCTCTGGGCTCTCCTTTTTCTCTATTCTCTGACACTGTAACCAGGGAATAGCGATCGAATTTTGCAAAGTGTGACATTTGGGCTGAAGCGATGGACTAAATTACTTTGACTTGGTGGACTAAACCCATGGACTAAATTATAAATTATATTTTGCCAAGGGGTAATTTGCTGATATCGTAAAGTTTTATAGGGAAAAGGGGGTGCTGCCAGGGTTAGCCCCCTTTGCCTCCGCCACTGAGTCGCCTTGACATACTAGAAAATGTCATAAACCCACCTGGTCCTGTTAAACTAGTGAACCAAAAGATAATGATATTATCATATACCACTTTGTTATCCGGTTTGACAAGTACTAGCAAAACTGAACTACACATAGGGCAAACAGGACGGTCGGCAGGAAAAGAAAAGTGATCTGTGATCATACACTTCCTAGCTTCCCTTTTGACATATTCTTGCCGTCATATTGAAAATTGCAACTGTTTAGAATATTAATTAAAGTCAGAAGCAAACACACAAAACTATGCCCATCAAATCAAATTAGGAATGCACTCAGAGCATAATATCAAAACCAGCTTTGAACCACTTCAGAGCAATTATCTACTATACTTTCAAGTTAGAAAGTTTCAATCTTCCGAATAAAATTAAATGTTGGAAGTTAAAGTAGTAATCCTCCAAAGATAGCATGCTTAAGTAGAATGAAAAAAATGGGACCTATAGATCTTTGAGGAAAATTGCTTGGATTATAATTAGTCATAACAGTGAACAGGTTTATTTGTACACATTTTGTACGGTATTGAATGTATAAGAAACTGAGAAGTAAATGATCACTTCCAAAAAAGGGTGTTAATTTAGATTAAATGTAAAGTTACACGATATGTAGGTAAGTGTTGATTTTGACTGTCAAGAATGTAAAGTGCATGTTGAATTTAGATGTGTATATGTTCCAGAAGAAAAGGATACAATCATAAAGTCATATCTAGCTAAAAGAAAAAAAGGCAGGAAGAACATGATGGTAAAAGAGAAGAAAACAACACTAACTTGATGTACCTATAAGGCAGGAAGAACCAAAAAACATAAACTAAAGAATGCTTGGTTTCTTGTACGCAAAGACTAGAAAGACTACCTTTTCAACTTCTAAGAATGTTAATGACGCATTTTTGAATATGGCCATCCAAACTCTACCCATGTTTTCAATTAAAACTCCATAAAGTACTGAAAATGTATTGAAGCAAGGGACTATTGGCTTACTATGAAGAACATGCAATTTCGGAACACAAAAGCAAAAACATTTAAGATTATGTTTCTCACCCAAATCGCAGCAGTCTTTGATCACAACTTGACATCAACATCAACTGCAAAAGGAAACTCGAGTCTCATCAATGACTCTAGTGTTTGTTCAGTTGGGTGGAGAATATCGATGAGACGCTGGTGAGTCCTGATTTGAAATGAAATCTTGCATCTTTGTGACCATGAGGGGATTTGAGAACACAATAAATTAAGCTTCTTGGTAGGTAGATATACAGGACCAATGGTCTTCGTGTTTGATGTTCTTGCTGCATCCATGATCAGCTTGCAGGATTCCTCTATTAGGGGCACATAATAAGACCTTAGTTTGATTCTAATCTTCGGTGTCAGTTTTATCTGAAAACAGAAATAACCTCCCACTGATTAATATAGCAAAATCATGTCAGCCAAAGAGGGAAGAGGCATTCATACAGAGACAGTTCTTACAGTTGTATCAAAAATACAATTAACCAGAAGCTGCTGATAAGATTCTCAATAAGGTTGAACATAAATTGCTGAAATGTCATGCTTTCTCATCTGAGCTAGGCCAAGACCTAAAAGTAAAAGAGAATCAAACCTATTTACCTGATTTACTGCTTATGAATTATGGCCAGTAGGTATGCAACAGTATCATTTCGCTTGACATGGTTATCAAAAACATAAAGAGTATGAGGAGTTACGAAGACCAACCCTTCCCGATGGACCAAAAGGTTTACTAATTTGTACTTCATGATAACAGAAGGCCCCCTTGTCAATGAGAGTGGGCTTCTTCAAAATACGTCTCTTCTTTTACAGTTCCTTGAATACCTTTACCACTCTTTACCAGGTTTTGCTTAGCTAATACAAAACTAGGATTGACAACCTCGTGGCTGAAAACTGTCAGAACTTCATCATTGGAGTGACCCAATCGGTAAGTACTAAGACATTAGTAATTCAAACACAATTAGGTTAGGCTTGACGGGACTGAGTTGGCTCCTTACAAGTATTGGCAGATTTGATGATCCATAAAACATCAGTAAGCTAATTTCCAAACTGTCTCAATGCAGAATGGGATCTTTTACCCACTTAAGACCTCCTAAGCCATCTGTAAGAGATTCACAAAATCGTTTGCACACTAATAGCACAACCACTTGAGGCTGGTCTATTGGTATATTAACCCTTTCAAAAGCATCATAAAATTTTGCAAGACAAAGTTCACAACTTCAAACAAAAACCTAACTCCTCCTCCCCAAACCTTTCCAGACGATCAGTAGCTACTAGTAGATGCAGTCACTAGGTGTTAATACTGAAATAGAATACAATAATTTCTACTGATAATCAAAAAAAAAAATGAAAATTTGAAAAACCCCAATAATTCAAAATGCAAAAGAATGAAAAGAGGATCAATCACGCACTACCTTATCAACGCCATCATCCTCAATGGAAATTTTAGGTGTACCATGAATTTCAGAACCCGCGGCAACCTACAAAACCTCAATCAAAAACAACAAAATGAAAATCCAAACATCAATAATCAAAACAAACAAAACCCATTGTTTTAAACACAAAACCCACCTTAATAGCTTCCAGATTTTCTCTGTCTAAGGATTCAGTGAAACTGTCTAGGGCTTCTAAAGTGTCAAGCAGCTCTGGGGAAGCATAACCCTTAAAAGAAGGCTTTGATTTAAGAGATGGGAGCGTTGAAATATCTGAAGGGAAGTGAATCGTTGAGGGTTTGAGGGATTTTGAAGAAAGGGTGGAGTTGGAGGAAGGAAGAATAGGGAGAGGTTTAAGGGTCGAAGAAGAAGCCATTTTTTCTGAGTTATTCAGATGAAAATGCAGTAGAGATCTTATTTGTAATTTTTGGTTAGGGCCGTATGAGAAGAGGTGTTTGGGCACAGGATCTGTTGTGATTTGGCCCGTTTTGGTATCACTTAGGGGCATGGCTATAACCGCTGGGTTTGGCCCAAAAAAAGCCACCCGCATCCATCCACAACCTAAACCCTACTCCATTATGAAATTTAGCTTTTTGCTAATATAGCGAGGCGGAGATAATAAATTTGTTTGGAGTCGCGCGCAGTTTTAAATTATGTTTGAGTCAGCGAAGGAAGCAGAATGCAAGATTTAGGTAGGCAAAAACAATATATTTGGCTAAACGTCAAATGTTAAGGGGCTTAAAAGAAATCCCACGAAAATTGTCTTTCAAAAAATGAATTATGGGTTGTATTTAGAATTTTGGGGTTGGATGGAGCACCCCCAGCACACCCCCTACTTCCGTCACTGGTTTGAGTATAGGCATTGATACCATCTAAAAGTTGGGGCGCAGATATATGAAACTCTCAGTGAGCCATGTTTAATATCTCCTTTTTGTAAAACGAAACTAAGGAATGTCCAGTGACGACAGCATAAATTTATAAAAGCTATATAACTCGATGTATAGGTTGTTCGGATGCACACTCAGAAGTTCATTTTTGACTTCTGGAAGCAAAAAAGTCAGAAGTTAGTTTGGGTATACAACTTCAAAATGACTTCTAGAAGCAAAAAAGAATCAACCTTTTGTGAAGCAAAATGTTTTTGTTTCTGACTTCTGCTTATGGTATCCAAACGCGTCATTTATTATGCTTCCTACAAGCATACCTTGCATTTTAAGACAAGGAAAATAAAATATATGAACTTCCAAAGTATGCATACGATATCAATTTTGACTTAGTTCTGTTCTGTGCACTTTTTTTCAAAAGCAAGAAGATCAATATTTACACTAATTATTAAGGCATCCTTGAACTTTTGTTAATATCTCAAAAAATATTTTAAGACATCTTTATTCAAAATAATTTTATTTTATTGGGATTCTGAATTATTGTTTAGTCTTGATTATTCTTAAGCACCATTATTGCTTGAACGCTCACGACCTTACTTGGTCATCCTGAACTATCTATTGTGTACGGTTTCGTAACCAACCGGACTATGATCGAGTGCATATTCTTCTTTGTGATATAAGGAAAAGTAGAGGTTTTTTGCACTTAGAATTCTCGATTCCTGACATGCTAGTGTTCTATTTCCTAATCTAGAATCGTCCTCAAGAACCCAGGTTTCCTTTTGAAATTATATTGGGTTATACGACTTTGAAGATTTCACTTAGGGATTCGTGAAACACGGTCAGACTATCTTTTAATTGATAATTCTTGTATCCGGATTACGTTCTTATTGATTATCATAGCTAGTGGACTATAAATCAAGAACAAGATAGATAGAAATCACAAAGTTCATTTCGTCTCAGACTTTTGTGTTTCCACAAGATAGATAGTAATCACAAAGTTTTATTCATCTCAGACTTGGTGATTCCTCAAGATAAATATCTAAAGACTAATCTTATTGATATTTCAACGATTGTTCTTGAGAGGTGGTTAAGAATCTAGGATGCTCTTCAGGAGTCGTAAATTTGAATTTGTGAGGTTAGCTTGCTATTGCAAATAGATTTCTACACCTTGGTCTTTGATCTAAAAGAAGATCAAATTGGCTTATCTGTTAGAGGCAGATTGGTATCTCAAGTTTTCACTTCGGCTGAAGCACCTCTTAGGATGTAAAGGACGTCAACTAAGGGAATCAAGTGCGTAGAACCTTGTGAGGTTCAAGAGAAGTAAGGAGCGCAACCGTAATTGAATAGTTTGGAGGGTGGATTCAGTCTCAACTATATTCCAGTCTGCAGTCTGATATTAGGCTAGTATCTGTAGTGTCTTAATACAATATGGTGTTCAATCTGGATGAAGTCTTGGGGTTTTTCCGCTATTGCGGTTTCCTCGTTAACAAAATTTTTGGTATCTTGTGTTTTTCCTTTTGTGCATTATATTGTTTATCTTTATAATTGGATTGACACACGTTTATACGTATTCAATCTAAGTAGATACGTCTGCTTAATTGTAATCGATTAAGATACTCGTTTCATATAGAATTCGTATCTTGAAAGATAGATAACAAGTTTAATCACTTGGCAGAATTCCGATTGAATTATTTGGATACGACTAGATTGATCTTGGATATTGATTCTTGAGATCGTCAAAGTACTCTTCTTAACAATCAGGTTCACGCACCTTGTGTATATATACATACTGATTGGGTAGGGGTTCAGATATTAACTCTATATACATATTGTCAAGGATCATTAAATTCGGTCTACTTGCAATTATATTAATTTTTTTCTATATATGTTGCCGAACGAAAAAGTTGGGTGTATTTAGTATCCCCTGCGTTTTCAACAAGTATAAAGACCGATTCTCTTTGGCATAAAACAACAATCGGTTCACATGGGTACTCACGAGGGTCAGATTGTGTTCAATTATTTCTCTTTTTTCGAAAAAAAAAACTAGTTGTTGGGGTCTTTCTATATATATAAATGTTAGAGCATTGCTCTATTCAACCGACCAAGCATTGGTATGTCAAGTTTGGTTGTCATATTTTAGTATCAAAACTCAATTAGAGTCGCTTGATTAAATGTACTAGAGTCAACTTCGTTTAGGTTAGACTCGAAAGTCTAGGAATGTTGAGACATACAAGTATTACTCTGAAGACCTGAAGATCGTGAAGACGTATCGACTACAATGAAGACATCATCCTTCCACTTGAGGTTAGTGATACTGCCTTGACTTGTTTTCATTCCTATTGTTGCTTTCAAGTCATTTAAGATTGAAAACATAACATGTGATGTTATATTTAATACTCTAGTATTAGACTTGGTCATTTTATTATGATCAAAGTTTCAAGGATGAATATTTGATTACGAAGTATAACATTTATCTTTTAAACTTCGTAAATGCGACATCGACATGATTTATGTAACTCGTTACTTGATTGTGTATTGGATATATGTGTGATTTCATCTTAGGAAACAATGTTTGATTAATTACAAATGTTTAAAAGAAGTACATATACAAAACTTGTTTCATAATCGAAAAGAAATCAATAGGCATTTTGGTCCGGTTTCAATGAAGATCTATTGGATGACCAATTCGAACCTAGGTAAGAACTTTAATAGCGATCTTGACTTATGTTGAGAGTTATGGTAGAACCGATCTTTACCTAGTTTGGGATACACGGTAGAACCGATCTTAACTTATGTTGAGAGTCTTGGTAGAACTAATCCTTACCTATATTTGGATACATGGTAGAACCGATCCTATCTTTTGTTGGGAGTCTTAGTAGAACCGACCCTTACCTATATTGGAAGTCATGGTAGAACCGATATCGATCCTAGCTACTGTTAGGAGTCATGGTCGAACCAATCCCTACATATATTTGGAGACACGGTAGAACCGATCTTAACCTCTCTTAAGAGTCATGGTAGAATCGGTCCCAGGAGAAAAACCAATTTCCAACGTTCACATATTATTTACGGTTTTGTGTGAGTTTTAAATTAGGGTTACCTAAATATGAAAATTTCAGATGTCGACATAATTAAACATGAATGTAATTCTTATCTTTTAATGTTCAAAGATATTCCTTGATACTCAAGGTGATCCCAAACCAAAATATTGAGAATCTTTTAGATAAGATTTTCGATTATATGTTTTTGATTTTCCATCAATCAAAACATATATCTTGGAAAGTTATATTAGTTAAGTGCTAAACTGGTATTAGATATTTTGGAATTACAGGTTGGATATTAGATATTAGTTAAGTGCTAAACTAGTATTAGATATTTTCTAATATGGGAGATTTCGGAATTACAGGTTGGATATTAGTTGGAAATATGAAAACCGAAATTAAGTACTTATTGTTATCTTGAGAATATTTCCGGTTTTGGAATTTCCTTTGTAATACCCCGATCTCGGCAGCGATTCGCCGATGGAATGGAATATAGGTAATGGTTTGTCATTTCCTAACACCGAGGCCTTTTGTGCAGATTGGCTCCCGAGTTATCGAACAACTCTGCGAGTTAGCGTGCTCGGGCGGGAGTAATCCAGGGATGGGTGACCATCCGGGAAGTTTCTATGGATTACCGCTGCGATGCCCGTTGAAAACCCCACACCGTTGGATGACCGCAGATGGCTAAGTGGGGACAATATCGGTAGAGGGACGGGTCATTACAAATGGTATCGAGCCGGACGACGGTCACCCGCCAAAGGTGGGAAGGTGGGAAGGGGTTGGTCAGTGCTTTTCATGAGGGACAGGAACGTCGGAGATCTGGGCTTGCAAATATATTCTAGAGCCAAAAACGGCTCCAATTTAAGGTGGTGGTATTGTAATACCCCGATTTCGGTAGTGGTTCACCGATGGAATGGAATATAGGTAATGGTTTGTCCTTTCCTAACACCTAGTCCTTTTTAGCACAGTTGGCTGATAAGCACTTAGATGTTATATTTTATACCCATATTTATATTAGCTAAGACTCGATATTTTGCCTAATAACACTATTTAAGTGCTTTTGCAGAAAGTACAGGAAAATCAGGTCTTCCCAGAAATAACTAGCTAACTTGGGAGTTATAATGGCGTTTGTGACTAAAAGCTCTCGTGTCCCTTCTCACTGGCACCAAAATGGAACTTCTCAATTAACTGTGACTGCCAAGTAAACAAAGTAGGTTTCCGCACTAATCACCATTTCATGTCCAGAAACCAAACGTGAGGCTAAGGAGTTGTTGCTTTGTACAAGCAAGCACGTGAAACTCCACTACACGCGAGATGTTGAAGTTCTGAGCACATTTGTGCACTTCTTGACAAAAGGGAGTTCATACTATTGGGGCGTACACTAAATGTGTCTAAGCCCTTTATTCTTATCACTTGAATTTTGACCAAGAGCATAAAACAAAATCTGATTTCTTCTGGAACTAAAGTGTCTCACAGCAGTAACAGTAAAGTTTGGGTCTGTGTATTATTTGAGTTAACGATGGAATTGATCGAGAATGAAGCTCTATACAGCATCAGCAGTAGAGGGTGTATGGATTTTGTTAATTGTGGTTGACTATTTTCGATAGTTGGAGCAGCAACGAAATTTGTTGTTGCTCATAAAATGCATCTGTGGATGGGGTGTCGACTGTGCTAGATGGGAGCTGAGAAATGAGATGGAGACTTCAAGATTAATGTAACAACATCAAGACTCGAAGGTTGCTGTTATTGCTAAGCCTGGTTGGGCTGTTGTGATCGGTAAAAGGAGAAAGGTGTTAGACAGATGAAGTCGAGTTACTGGCACTGTTAGATGGATCGTGGTGCGGGAACAGGGAAATGAAGGCAGTGGTGGCGATGGTTTTATGGCTCTACAGCAGCAACAACGAAAACAGTATGGGAGTTCCGTATGAGGGAAGTTGCAGCTCATGGTACTCGTTTGACAAGGAGCTGATTTGCATGGAGGATGGTCAGCGAGAAAGAAGAGAATGAAAGGAGTTAGTGTTGTTTCCATCGATTCATGGAACGATGGGATTCTACCCAATTCCGGCATCGATTACTGATTGTTTGGTTCAAGTGGAGTTAGGGGACTAATGTGGTCTGCAACTTGAGTGAATCTACGGAGAAGTCGATACATCTGTTGGCAGTTTGTGGTTAGTCTGAGAAGAAGATGGAGTTAGGCAGAGACGAACTTTGACAATTGTTTGAATGGAACCTGGTGTTGTGGTTGAGTGGGACAAGATAAGTTCAATGGGGAGTATTTGGAAGTTGTGTTTAGAATTTTTGATGAAACTGGACGTGGTTGCTGATTTCTGAAGAGAAATCCGACAACAACAATGCCAATGATAATTTGCTCAAAAATGGTGTTGGTAGTTGTCGATAACAGTTGCATAAAGTGAACTGTAGTTGCTGGTGGTTGGTGTTGGCTGTACTGGTTGTCTGTGGGGTTTTTAATGGGACTGAAACTTGCAAGTAAAAACATAAGAAGCTGAGATGAACGGTGTTGGCTGACGATGGAAGTGATGGTTTTGACTGAACGGTGGAGGAAAGTGCTTGGATGGAAGTAGAAACTGGAGTTGCTGCCTCATTTAGGGGAGTACTCGGACTTTGAAGGGTCTGAACTTGGAAAATTGGAGTAGTATTGGGCTGGGCCTTGGGCAGTTAACTGCTAGGTCTTGTATCTCCCACAACAGCCCATTTATAAGAAGAGAATCGAGAAGAATATGGAGGAGCGCGGCTACACAGACGAACACAGAGAATAGGTTTTCATTTTTAGAGTTTTAGTGGCCGCGGATTGGAGGCATTCGGAGCGATTGCGGCAGAGCAACGAGAAGAGAGGACGACGATTGGGTTTAATCTCTTTATCTTGTCTTATTAATTTTGATGGATTTTGAGAAATCCATTGCCATGTCTTGCTAGACTCTTTGTAACTAGGGTTTAACATATGAAACCACTTTGGGGTATTAGGCTACTTTGAATAAATTATATAGCAATAGATCATTATGAATTGGATATGATTAATTCTTAATATTGTTTATCGAGTTATCAAAATATGAGTTGTTGCTTCACCGATTTTGTATAACCTTTGTGCATAATTGTTAGAACCACAAATATATTTGTCTACTTATTTGATATTTCATGTTTTGGAGTTAATTCCTTTGATGGGGTATGTTTAGAATAGGCGAGATATTTTTGGTGAACCTAAATTTAGTTTCGTATGATTTTCTCGCTGATGCAATTTGATGGTACATACTTTGGTTTAATCTTTTGATGTGCCATGCTTAGGGTATACCAACGATATTTGCGACTCTAATACATATAATAGGTGATGTCGATAGAACGAACAATAAATAAATATTAATGATATATGTTTCATTTCGGTAATTAAATAGGTATAGTGGTGGATAAGATAAACTCTTTACCGACTTTCCTCATTGAATTTATTTTGTTAATTTAATTTAATTATTTCATTTTCATTTATAAAAATCCAAAAACATCATTGCTGGTTAATTGTTTGAGAATATTGATTATTGGTATTTCTACCGCTCCCTGTGGGTTCAACCCGTACTTGCCTCTGTCTACTAGTTAGACACCGTGCGATTGCGGTTATTACATATAGGGTATTCCCATATCCTATCAATTTTTGGCGCCGCTGCCGGGGTGCGGTTGTGGAATATTGTAATTGGTATTTTGTACATAGTTATTATTTTCTGTACATAGCTTATTTTTCTTTTATTTTTATATTTTCTTTTAGTTCTTTTTACGCATCTTATTTGATTTTTTTCTCAGGTACCTTAGTCTGAAGAGCGGTGATTGGAGTCAACAACAGGCCTAAAGTAAGTACTTGATATTCTCACAAAGCGTTTTCAAGGTGAGTTATTGGGAAAATTTTACTTTGTATAATAATGGTTTCCAGTGAGTTGACTTCTTTTATAGCTTTTTGGAATCTTACCAAAAGAGTATGCATATGCACCTTCTCATTATCAAGAACTGCCGAGTGTGTAAATAATGATTGGAATTATTCTCATAGGTATGATAATTCCGGACCTTGTGAAGGCTATGATCATTACCAACCTTACCATGATTATGAGTCACAATGTGTTGATTACAATTATTATTCACATTTCTTCGTCACAGTATGAGAGAGATGATTAATCTTACTGTGACCCATATGCATCACAACTATCTTTTCTAGAACGCCCTAAAATTTTGACATTGTCGAACGGACCAAAGCTAATGAGTTATTTTTTCTTTGAGCTAAGTAAACCCAAGCTTATATTGATCAACTTTTTGAACAAAGGCGATTTATCGATTGCTCAACTAACGCAATCGGTAGAAGATCTGGTCTTAATGAGGATACACGTTATAATTTTTCTTATACTCTTGATATTTATGATGAAACCTCTTTGACTAATGAATCAATGTGTATGGAGAATGATGATGAACTTGATAGTTGTGATCATAGGAATAAAGACATTGTCATACCAAGAGAAGGTGGTGTATTTAGTCAACTCCTGATCGTAATGATGATCACTCGCCTATTCAAAAGGATGAGTTTAGGATTGAGGATACCATTCTTTTAGACGGTGTGACATATCAGGTGTTATAACAATGATGCTTATGAAGAATGTTAATTCCGAGGAAGCCGTAGTTAAGTCTAATGACTTAGAGACATTACACTCTATCTATAAGGTTTCTTTTAATCATCTTTATTGTGATATTCCTATTGATTCCTTGGTTGATGATGATTATGATGATGATTTAGTACAGGGTCACAAGCCCAACGGAGAAGTTAATATACCTAGAATTGTTAGCACAACTTTTGAAGATTCTAATTTTGGATTAGAAACTGCAAGCTTCTCCGGTATTACTAGATTTTTGCATCTCGTGACTTCTCTTTGCATGTTCATGTCTCTCAAATTGTTTCAGTTCCCATCTCTAGCGAACCCTTTGACTCAGTTATTTTTGATCAAAATTATACATCCTTTGCAAAAACCAGGTTTGTGGTTGGCTCTTTCCTTTTGATAGTATCTATATCTTTACGTTGCTACAGTGAGAGTGTGAGATTGTCACTAATTGTATATATTGTGTTTTGGGTTGATCCATAAATATTTAGGTTGTTGATATATGGAGAGTCTTATTTGTATATTCCAGTAGGTATATCTATGTTCTTGTTTTATTTTCACTTTTGTTTGTTTACTTTTTGCATACCATTTCTTGAATTTCCCATCTTAATTTCTACGTTAGATGACTCAATTACATTGAGGACAATGTAATGTTTAAGTGTGGGGGAGTGGTTGTGCATTTAGATTTTTATAGGTTTTCACTTTTATTCAGATTAAAAAAATACATCTTAAAGAAAAATATTTTGCATATTATGACCAGTTGTTTAGCGGGTCTTACAAAAAAAAAAATTGCATGATATGATCAGCTGTTTAGCGGGTCTTTCTGTCTAGCTGTTTAGCAGACATCTCTATCCACTGTTTAGTGGATTCGTCTAGCTGTTTAGAAGACTTCTCTATACCACTGTTTAGTGGTTCCGTCTAGCTGTTTAGCAGACATCTCTCCATATCCAGTTGTTTAGCGGATATATTCTTTGTTTTGCTCGAGGACTAGCAAAATATAAGTGTCGGGGTGTTGATAAGCACATAGATGCTATATTTTATACCCATATTTATATTAGCTAAGACTCGATATTTTGCCTAATAACACTATTTAAGTGCTTTTGCAGAAAGTACAGGAAAATCAGGTCTTCCCAGAAATAACTAGCTAACTTGGGAGTTATAATGGCGTTTATGACTAAAATCTCTCGTGTTCCTTCTCACTGGCACCAAAATGGAACTTCTCAATTAACTGTGACTGCCAAGTAAACAAATCCGGTTTCCGCACCAATCACCATTTCATGTCCAGAAACCAAACGTGAGGCTAAGGAGTTGTTGCTTTGTACAAGCAAGCACGTGAAACTCCACTACACGTGAGATGTTGAAGTTCGAGCAAATTTGTGCACTTCTTGACAAAAGGAGTTCATACTATTGGGGCGTACACTAAATGTGTCTAAGACCTTTATTCTTATCACTTAAATTTTGACCAAGAGCATAAAACAAAATCTGATTTCTTCTGGAACTAAAGTGTCTCACAGCAGCAACAGTGAAGTTAGGGTCTGTGTATTATTTGAGTTGTCGATGGAATTAATCGAGAATGAAGCTCTATCACAACAACAATAGAGGGTGTATGGATTTTGTTAATTGTGGTTGACTATTTTCGATAGTTGGAGCAAGAACGTAATTTGTTGTTGCTCATTAAATGCATCTGTGGATGGGTGTGTCGATTTATGATAGATGGGAGATGAGAAATGAGATGGAGACTTCAAGATTAATGTAACAACATCAAGACTCGAAGGTTTTGTTGTGGCTAAGCCTGGTTGGGCTGTTGTGATCGGTAAAAGGAGAAAGGTGTTAGACAGATGAAGTCGAGTTATTGGAAGTGTTAGATGGATCGTGGTGCGGGAACAAGGAAATGAAGGCAGTGGTGGCGATGGTTTTATGGCTCTACATCAGCAACAACGAAAACAGTATGGGAGTTCCGTATGCAATCCAAGATTGGAGGGAAGTTGCATCTCATGGTACTCGTTTGACAAAGAGCTGATTTGCATGGAGGATGGTCAGCGAGAAAGAAGAGAATGAAAGGAGTTAGTGTTGTTTCCATCGATTCATGGAACGATGGGATTACCACTAATTCCGGCAACTTGTTTGGTTCAAGTGGAGTTAGGGGACTAATATGGTCTGCAACTTGAGTGAATCTACGGAGAAGTCGATACATCTTTGGCAGTTTGTGGTTAGTCTGAGAAGAAGATGGAGTTAGGCAGAGACGAACTTTGACAATTGTTTGAATGGAACCTGGTGTTGTGGTTGAGTGGGACAAGATAAGTTCAGTGGGGAGTATTTGGAAGTTGTGTTTAGAAGTTTTGATGAAACTGGACGTGGTTGCTAATTTCTGAAGAGAAATCCGACAGCAACAATGCCAAGGAGAATTTGCTCAAAAATGGTATTGGTAGTTGTCGATAACAGTTGCATAAAGTGGACTGTAGTTTATGGTGGTTGGTGTTGGTTGTACTAGTTGTCTGTGGGGTTTTTAATGGGACTGAAACTTGCAAGTAAAAACATAAGAAGCTGAGATGAACGGTGTTGGCTGACGATGGAAGTGATGGTTTTGACTGAACGGTGGAGGAAAGAGCTTGGCTGGAAGTAGAAACTGGAGTTGCTGCCGGATTTAGGGAGTACTCGGACTTTGAAGGGTCTGAACTTGGAAAATTGGAGTAGTATTGGACTGGGCCTTGGGCAGTTAACTGCTAGGTCTTGTATCTCCCGCAACAGCCCCTTTATAAGAAGAGAATCGAGAAGAATAGGGAGGAGGCGCGGCTACACAGACGAACACAGAGAATAGGTTTTCATTTTAGAGTTTTGGTGGCCGTGGATTGGAGGCATTCGGATGATTGCAGAGCATAGCAACGAGAAGAGAGGACGAAGATTGCGTTTAATCTCTCTATCTTGTCTTATTTATTTTGATGGATTTTGAGAAATCCATTGCCATGTCTTGCTAGACTCTTTGTAACTAGGGTTTAACGTAGGAAACCACTTTGGGGTATTAGACTTTGAATAAATTATATAGCAATATACCATTATGAATTGGATATGATTAATTCTTAATATTGTTTATCGAGTTATCAAAATATGAGTTGTTGCTTCACCGGTTTTGTATAACCTTTGTGCATAATTATTTGAATCACAAATATATTTGTCTACTTATTTGATATTTCATGCTTTGGTGTTAATTCCTTTGATGGGGTATGCTTACACTACACCAAATTCTTGGATTAGAAAACGAACTAAGCCCGTTACTAAAATGGGTTGTAACGGCTCTTGCCTGTTGCAAAGCGGGTGTTACATTTTTTTGTAACAGCTTTGTTCTTGACATTCAATTTTGGTTATAACGACCCTCCTGCCTGATTGTGAGCCGTTCTGAATTTGCCACGTAGTAACAGCTCAGGGCCGTTCTGAATTGTTTTTGTAACATCGCTTGTTGTAACGTTGAAGAGCCGTTGCGAACTTTTTGTAACATCAAAAAATTACTACCAGATCAACCTTGACCAATTTTGACCAGGTCAAAGTCTGACCGGCGATTCATTTCTGAAATTAGCCGGAATTCTAAATACCCTGCATATACCTTCCAATCCATTAATCATCCACATTCAATGATAATTTCTTCAAATAATTCATTTCACACATTCAATCCATTCATACCAGGTTCAAATAAAAAAAGAACTAAAATTTTCCTAAGTACCAATTTTTTTTGGTAAGTATCAAATTTCTTAGGGAATACATAGAACTTATAAGATAAAAAACTTATTAACTGTCTACATAGAACTTACAAAACTTGAAGCTGCTAAGGGACCTTATGACTGCTTTGTTCTCCATCCTTTCCAATCAAAAAGAGCATCATTCAAAAAACCTGCGAACACAAAAATAGTATACTTAGATGTTGGGAGTAAGAAAAAACTAGAAGAGATGACACACTCAAAAACTGGAGGCGATTGTGAAGTTATTGCTGCAAGGAAAGGCACCGATACTTAACTACTTAACTGCAACTAGGCAAGATGAAGCTTCATAACTTGGCACTCTCTATCTTTTATGTAGATTCATGTCAAAGCAACCGGGTCCCGCAAACAAACCAAAGTCCATAAGCTCTCAATTCATTCGAAAATACAAAACACCTTTTTTCCAATGAAATCATCTTAACACTGACAAACATATATATACAATTGTAAGAAACAGAAAATCTAGCAAGTATACAAGTGGAATACTTACTAGGTCCGAGTAATCTAGCAGTACACATGTTGATGCCAACCCCATTGCGATTCACTTTCCCAAACACAGAAAAACAACTTTATCAACCTTCTTTATATAAAAATGTACATAAGCATTAGCAAAGTTGAAAGAGGTTGCATTTGTTCATGAATTTGCATTTGATAACTTATGTGGCTAGGGTTTTCATCTCAAATCCCCACTGAGCAAATGATCCGTCTCTTAAACCACATACAAATAAGATCGGACAAAAATTAACAAACTCCAGGGCGGTTAGGCCTCCCAAAGCCTGTCACAAGGATTAAAATATCTCAAACGAGCATTTACTTACGAGGATTGGATGGGTGGGCACATACCTGACTTTACACTTCTGTATGACCGGTTAAAACACCAATGGAACCCTTTCTTCCACGTTCCAAATCTTTATCTACATTACCCAAAATATATACTATATATTAGTTCATTCTATAAAAGGTTTAGTCACACATACATCTCTAAACATAAGATGTTCAGCCTTTTCTTTGTCAAGCAAATACATAACCAAATCAGCATAACTCAAAAATCATTTTAACTTACCTTTTAATCTTATGCATATGTCAAAATCACGAGGCACAGTCACGACCACCAAGATCATTTATCCAAAAAATCCTCCAGTTCCTTCTTCTATCTACATAACCCACCACCAACAGCTGCGACTGATAATTACAAATTCACAGATTGATGTGCCTGTCCAGAGGATGAAAAGCTAAGACAAGTGGAAAGATCCCTGTCCTTCAGTTATAGCATAAAGCAACTTCTCCTTCATTATATCCTACAAAAACCAATCCCATTAAAAATGAGAACTTACTACGAAACAAAATAATTTAATGCCAGAACTTACGAATCAAGCAATTTTCATTTTTCAGTGGAAAGAAAAAGTGAACTTGGGTCTTTGAAAGTCTCACCTTGGTAGAATAAGGAGGAAGCTTGAGATAGTTGGCACAAGTCATCACACTGGGCAAGTCCCCATCAGCCCATTCGTTTGAATGTTGCGGAAATATTAACATAAATAACACAAGATTAATAAATAAAGAGACTTGTTATGTGGCAACTTTTATAGTCTATTAGGGAACGATATTTATGGAGGCATACCTTGCGGACAATTTTCATCTTAGGGTTTAAAGCTGCTAAGCCTCCATGTGGAAGTCAAGGTGCTCCGATTAAGCGTGTAGCCATGATCAAATTTGATGTGATCCAAAAGCTCATTTGACTGTGAAAAACATGATCACCATAAAGTTAGAAAGTGGCACTTGACACAAGTCACACAACACATTTTACACCAACAGGTTCTGGATACATACAGTCCAAGCATCTTGTTCTCCACATAATAAACGATCAATCTCCTCCCCAGTAAATACTTTGAGACTTGTTAACAGAAACACCTAAAAACCAAAAGGGTTCATCAAAAATTACGGGAGTATGGAAGTCTGTCCAGAGAAAGAAATAGGTTCTGATTCAACTGAAGAAACTACAAGTGAAAGAAAAACTTACTTTCTTCTTAATCTTTCCACCAGGAAGGTTTTTTACTTTTTCGTTACCGATTGAACTCCCCTCTATAAAACTCCCCCAATAATGAAACCAATCAAAAACCCTAACTTAACAATCAATCACAAAAAACAAACAAAAAACCAAAAAACATCAAAATTACCTTAGAAGTTGTTAGAAAAAGCACCATCGGCACTACGGAAGCAATCCAGGCCCCTTGTAGCTAAGGATGTCTGAGATAATTGGGATGAGACTACAGATTGATTAAAACGTCTTGAATATCTAAACGAAATTGAACTCTTGATAACAACAAACTTTAAAACCGCTAATTTAAGGAAAAAAATGAGAGAACATGTTCACGTCAAATATCGATGGCGATGAATACAAAAACAAAAATATATATTGTTTTGAACGTAACCAATGAAATTATATAAATTACATTGAAACATACTTTAAATTTGGTTAAGTAGTTTGTTCTAAAATCTACTTTTTGTTACGCACTTAAAATGTAAAGTTTTAAAAACTAAGCAATAAGCTGTAGTGCACTCATTTTTTTGGTTGTGGGATCACATTGTGCTAGCCAAATATATGCGTACTGAAGTGTCATAAGTTATAATAACTGCATCAACTTGTGCATATAAGCATAGTACATATAGATCATATCCTCATCATCATCTTTACAATCACACAAAAAATAAAAACACAATAATTGATTACAAAGTAAAGCATTTAAAAAAGTTAAACCTAGCAAGCAATACACATTTGTATAGTAAAAAAAAACACAACTTGCATACGTGTAATCTTCAAGCTTCTATAAACCAACGACACAATATATATATATATATATAGGCTTATAAAATGAAGTTGGTTAACCACAAAGAAATAAGCACCGATGTTCTTGGTTCTTACTTGAGCAGCAAATTCATCTCAAAATATTGCTCCAACCTTACATATTACCCATAAATAAATTAAGTGCTATTTGTTAATGTCCGAGGAGCGAATGTTAACATCGGGGTGGGAGTTATTAAAGATGTCCTGCCATTCTTTAATGTGAAAAATATAGATAATTCCCCATTCAACACCACTGAATTCCTGTGTCCTAGAGTGGTCAGTCAGCCATGGTCATGTAAGAAAGTTGGTTAGGAGTAAGGACAACCCATCTGAAGCCGAGATGTGTGAAGCCTACAAATTCAAAGTTTAACTGTCTTGATGTGCACAAATTCGGATGTTGATTTGGTGATGTTAATCATAAGTCACCCATGGATTTTGTGAGCCACCAACTTGTCATAGCTCCGTCAGCCTCTGATGCCAAGTATGATGGCTCGAGTTCACTTTCAGTGGCACCACTTTCGATGCTACCAATATCTAGCAAATATCCCGATCTAAAGTGTTTTACCTTGGTTCAAAGTGTTGTATACTTGAAAGACTACGAAATTTTGTTTTATGAGGTGGAATTCTCTAGCTTGACATATGACAAAATTTATCTGGATGTCTCGATTTGGGGAAAAGATAAAAGTTTTTCCGAAATATGATGGGCCACTAATAAAAATTCTGTAAAGAAATTTCCATCTTTCGACCGCTTAATAAAGTAATATATGAAATAGCATGGTCTAAGAATGACAATTGTCATGCACATAAACAAACCTACTTTATGATGGATAAAAGTAGTTTTAGTTAGCAGGTGAACCTGATAGGCTGCAGTTCGGAGAACCTTATCCAGTAAGAACTGGAAAACATTGCTTGAACATATGACCTCCAAGCATGAAAATATATTCGCTAGTTCACTAGAAGACCCCGATATTGTCTCCTTCGTAGTAAGTCCATCTTGAGTTAACATCAAATGTACAGCCCAGGCAAGTCTAGTGACATCAACAAAACCTTCAACATTGGGATCATTCCCAATAGCGATCACCTAAAGCAGGAGGAAGATCAATAAACCGTGCGAGGAAGGATTTGAATAACTAACCTACCTTTTAAACATAAAAGCGAAACAATCGCGAGTTAAACACAAGTTCATGAAATTCTGTGCGAAAGAAGTATCCCCGCGAGCGTAGAAGCTTTATCTCGTGTACCGTGCTTAAAGCATCTGGATATGAAAGTGCTTACCGGAGAAAATAGAAGCCCGAAAGCAATCTGCCAGATGCATTGGGTAAGAAACACGTGAGGAGTGCGGAACCAACAAAAGCCCCTCTTCTGGATAACTTTTCTGTCTTACTATGAGTGGCTCCATGGAATTATTTGTTACAATTTAAGGTACAAAATTGAATCTTCTCTAATCTTCTAATGTAACTTTTTGTACCAGTAACTAATGAATAAACATGAAAAATTATCAAATTGCCCAAATGAATAATAAATAACACCTGACGCTTTTGAGTTGCACTGCTACCATTAACATCGGTAATGCGATCTAAGAAGAGAAAGGACATCCTTCACCTCCTTTGGACCTACAAATGTTCATCAAAATGGTCAAACATAACAAACAGGTGATTTAAATGTACCCATAATCTAGCTTGGTGATTGGTACAACTAGAAGACTAATCATCTCCATAATAAAAAAGAGTATTACTGAAGACTTATAATTTTATAGGGGATCAATGCTGGTGTATGGGTTGACCATAACCGCTTAAAGTTCTGAATATTCTCACCTCTGTCTGTCGATACACAAACACTTGCTCAAACAACATTCAACCTTAAGAACCTTGCCAAAGTTAAACTTAGTTGTGGTATCTGATACCCTTCTCCACAAAACATGTGTTCACATGAAAAACTGTGTGCACCTAGTGATCACCTAAAACTTTAAGCAAAAGACTAACATACGCACACTGGTACTTTTTTACAAAAATGTAAAAAAAAAAAAAAAAAAAAATCTTCTCTGAAACGGATTATGAAAATATGGTGTTTAGTGTACTACCCATCCGAACTACAAAGGAAGAAAGAACAAGGCATGACAGAGAATAAGTCGCTCCTACAAACAACAACACGTCTTTCCAAAAGAGCACTTCTAGAATCAATAATATGATGTTCACTCTGAGGTCCACCCAAACCAGCTGGTTCCTCCTGATTAAGTTCCTAAAACAACAAATAAAGCTCAAAGTTAACTCAAAGAAGAAAAGGCATTCAATTGGTAAGGCAACTGAGAAGTGGGAGAACTTGTGTGAGGTCATATTAAAAGCAACGTAGATGGGTTGATGAAAAACTCTACTAGCACTACCTCGATTACAAATGTGGCCTATGACAGTGCAATTGTAAAATTTAAAAGTTCAAAATCTATAACTATAGACGTTTATAGACATTCAGGCCAATAATTTTAGTATTTAAAACTGAGAAAACGGTAGCAATGAAGCATATCCAAAACCTTTATAAGAGTCATTACCTTGGAGTCTTCTATTTCTGGTAGCCCACCATAAGTACCCGAGTTAAGCATTACAAGGCTCGCACACACAAAGGTAGTAGCATAGTATGAATCTGCTTAGCATAAGTGTAGGATCGAATATCGCGACATCAATACTTTGCGAGATTAATAAATAACGATATCGCGAGGAGTCACGAGAAGTAAAATAAATAACGAATGAATGACGACAGCCGAACATGAGAAGAATGTGAAGACGCAAGGAGATTTAGGAGTGTCGCGAGAATTGGTATATGTACACTTGCGATATTTATAAGGCATTCCGAAAATAAAGGACGACTTAGCTTTGTCAACCACTGTGTACTACCTATATAAAGGGTTGAGTCAGTCTATTGTGAGGGGGGTTCTTTTGAATTGTTAAGCAAGTCATTAGGAGAGACAAAATTAGAGTGATTGTAATTTCTTTAGCTTCTGTTCTCTCTTCCTTTGTAAACATTTCAAGAAAATAATCAATAAAATCTATAGTTATTCATCTTCAAATGGATTAGTTGAGTAAATTCTAGTGAGGGGTGTAGTGTGGGATTTCCCTGCAACTCTGAATAAGACTTGAGATTTATGGATGTTTTCATGACAAACCGAAGTGGAGCAAACAGTCTAGGGATCCAATAGAACCATCTAAGCAAAGGACCCTCCGAATGAACACAAATTTGCGGGGTAGGGGCATCTCATCCATGTTTCATCCTTGAAATTAAAAAGCATAGAGTCGGTTGACGTTAACCAATGTGTAGCTACGTTAACACTTACTTGAGCAACAACGAGTTCTTCAAACAAAGCCCCAAGGTACATCCTCAAGCCTTCTCCATGAATTATATTTTGATGACATTTTGAAGAGGTCTAAATCCACCTAAAAACAACTAAAAGGAACACGGGAACAGCCTTGCCAATGGGCATGGCAAGATCATATAAAGAACAGCTAAAAACCACGAAACCAAAGCCAACTATATAACCAATTTGAACACTAGATTGAAGGCTTCTTGCACCCACTGATTAGAAATTAGCACCATTGTCTCAAGCCTGCAGTATAATCAAAAGACTAGAGAGCAACAATGAACAACAACTGAAATCATAAAAAAACAAACTAAAATCAGTTCATATTTCCAAACCCTAAAATAGAAATTAACATAAAACCCTAAAATCAGTTCATATGTTGAAACTTATACCTTTTAAGTTGGATTAACGAATCAGTTCTTCAGTTCATATGTTACAATCAGTTCTTGACTCTTCAAACCTAACATGAAATCGGAAAAAAAAAATCGTATTAAATTTAATTAATAGAAGATTAACAAATTGAAACTAAGATGAAACAAATCGTATCAGATTCATGGATCAACAAAATCGTATTTGAAACAAATCGAAACCCTAAAAAACAGACGATTGAAAAATTTAGAAACCTAAAAATCGAAAAAGTTATAGAAAAGATCGATGAACACTTACAGTTGACGATTGAAGAGATTTCTGTTATGATTTCATCGACTCATCGTTTGAGAGGAAGAGAAGAGAGGCGGGCCGAAGAGGAAAAAAAAAAAGAGAAATGAAAATGAAAATTCGATCTCGATCTCGATTTCACAAGGGTATATCCTCAAAATCACGCATGTGAATGGCACACGCATGGGAGGAAATATCCTATGGTATAGCTCATCGTGGGTGGAAACATCATCACTACGCATGTGAATGGCACACGCACATATTAAAGGTGTTACCACCCTGGTGTGACCAAGCGTGTGACTGGCACGCCTAAAAAAAAAATTCGTAACGGCTTAGCCCTGTTACAAATTTTTTGTAACGAGCATTTGTAACGGGAAATTCGTAACGGCCCATAAGCTGTTACGATTCTTCATATGATTAGGAATTTGGTGTAGTTTTAGAATAGTCAGATATTTTTGGTGAACCTAAATTTAGTTTCGTATGATTTTCTCGCTGATGCAATTTGATGGTACATACTTTGGTTTAATCTTTTGATGTGCCATGCTTAGGGTATACCAGCGATATTTGCGACTCTAATACATATAATAGGTGATGTCGATAGAACGAACAATAAATAAATATTAATGAATTATGTTTCATTTCAGTAATTAAATAGGTATAGTGGTGGATACGATAAACTCTGGTTACCGACTTTCCTCATTGAATTTATTTTGTTAATTTAATTTTATTATTTCATTTTCATTTCTAAAAATCCAAAAAACATCATTCTTTGGTTAATTGTTTGAGAATATTGATTATTGGTATTTCTACCGCTCCTGTGTGGGTTCAACCCGTACTTGCCTCGTCTACTAGTTAGACACCTGTGCGATTGTGGTTATTACATATAGGGTATTCCCATATCCTATCATTGGATCCAGAGTAATCGAAAAACTCTGCAGTTAAGCATGCTCGGGAGGAGTAATCCAGGGGATGGGTGACCATCCGGGAAGTTTTTGCTGGATTACCGCAGCGATGCCTGTTGAAAACCCCACACTTCTGGATGACAGCTAAGTGGGGACAGTATCGGTGGAGGGACGGGTCATTACATCCTTGTTGTCCAAACAACCTTGTATATAAATAGTTGACTTTGCATTTCTTGCAAACTATCCTAAGAGCCAGGAAAACTTCATTACATGTTATTTACGGTGGAGGCGTCTATCGTGGCTGGCCATGCATTTCCTGTGGCCTAATGCAAAATTTTCTTTTGCGGCCCCTTTTACATTGAAAGGGATTTGGTGACTCCATCCAAAAAATCGACTCTTTGGAACACTATCATGTGGCTATAACAACTTATTGACCCTATTAAGTACCTATTTAAAAACTAATGCAAGTGGAAATCAACAAACTTTATGAAAGCTTAATAACAAGGCAGCACATTAGCATTATAAACTGAAGTGACAAGATCTTAGAGCTAGCATTGACTTAATTGTAACGTTTAAGCAACCTATCTTATGAATATAAAGAGAGATGCATGAATTGTATTTGAATGCTAAGCTTATTATAATCGTTTTATCAAATTGGCATAGTTCCTTGGATCCCATAAAGCATTGTGATAGACACATTTTTGTGTCTAAGTTGTCCTCAATTTTCTACATTGTTGGTGCTCGATTTTGTACTTATTATGGTATTTTATGTGTTTGTAGGTATTATTGGGGAATAAACATTTTTGGAAGAATTGTCACAGAAGTGTTAAAGGCATCCTCATTTCAGGATAAAAGCACTGATCTTGTTAAAGGCACCCGGCAAATGGATAGAGCACCCTCTCCTTCTTCATTTTGAAACAGATTCACGTAATTTATGGGAGATTTTAAAGATTTAAGGCAAAGATATCTTCTTGCCTATTATACAGGAAGTTTCCATATCTTGAAGGTAAAAGAGATAATATATTTTTGAGTTGGTTTTTGTTGAAAAGGAGAAAGAAAATCTGGGGTTTTATTTAAAAAATAAAAAAAGATAATATCCCTAGGATTTTATTCTAGCAAATAAAGAAGATTTGTGATAATGGAGAAAGAAATTATTCATGAGATATCTTTCATTAAAGAGAAGATGGAGTTATTGAAGAAGATTTTGAAAAGATGTTTGAGTAATGGGTTATTGTGTATAAATAGGGTGCTAGTAGGACCAAACATGATTATCGAGAGAGGGGAGTTTTGGGAGAGCAAAATCACTGTTTTATTCTTCTCATTATATTTTCTTCTTTGTAAACACATTTTGAGCAATGAAAACCATTTTGAGCGTGTCTACAACATGAAAAGCTAGACCCTACACTGGGTCGACGGAGGAATCCGAATTTCATACATGGGTAAATTTATTTTATTCTCTATATAACTTTTGCACTAATTAAAATAGAATTATGATTTTGATTAATTAGTTATCATTTCATTTGATGGGTCATGCTTGCTTAGATGTTTTGATGTCCCATGCTTAGGATTTATAACTAATATTTTGAGAATCTACCTTGGCAAAAATAAGAGTCGATGTTATTTTATTTATTGAGCGATAACTGCTGAAAATAAATAATTGAGCCTTATGATATGAATTCGGTGGAATCCTAGTCCCAGTAACTCTCTTCATCTTGTTACCATTATTTGTATATATTTTGTTATTTTTAGTGTTTTCTAATTTTAATTCTTAAAATGAATCTCATCAAATCCGAGTGAACGACAACTCTCTATATAAAAACTCGATCAATTTTTGATAGACACATTTTGTGTCTAAGTTGTCCTCAATTTTCTACATTGTTGGTACTCGATTTTATTCTTACTATGGTATTTTATGTGTTTGTAGGTATTTTTGGGGAATAAACATTTTTGGAAGAATTGGCTTAAAAGTGTTAAAGGCATCCTCATTTGAGATAAAACAGATCTTGTTAAAGGCACCCAACAAATGAATAGAGGCACCCTCTCCTTCTTCATTTTTGAAAGCAGTTCACGGAATTTATGGGAGATTTTAAAGATTTAAGGCAAAGATATCTTCTTGCCTATTATACAGAGGTTTCTATATCTTGAAGGTAAAAGAGATAATATATTTATGAGTTGATTTTTTTTTTGAAAAGGAGAAAGAAAATCTGGGGTTTTATTTAAAAAATAAAAAAGGATAATATCCATAGGATTTTATTCTAGCAAATAAAGAAGATTTGTGATAATGGAGAAAGAAATTATTCATGAGATACCTTTCATTAAAGAGAAGATCTGATGGAGTTATGGAAGAAGATTTTGAAAAGATGTTTGAGTAATGGGTTATTGTGTATAAATAGGGTGCTACGACCCATTACTCAAACATCTTTTCAAAATCTTCTTCCATAACTCCATTAGATCTTCTCTTTAATGAAAGATATCTCATGAATAATTTCTTTTTCCATTATCACAAATCTTCTCATGAATAATTTCTTTCTCCATTATCAAAAATCTTCTTTATTTGCTAAAATAAATCCTAGGGATATTATCTTTTTTTATTTTTAAAATAAAACCCTGCATTTCTTTCTCCTTTTCAACAAAAACCAACTCATAAATATATTATCTCTTTTACCTTCAAGATATGGAAACTTCCTGTATAATAGGCAAGAAGATATCTTTGCCTTAAATCTTTAAAATCTCTCATAAATTCCGTGAATCCGTTTCAAAATGAAGAAGGAGAGGGTGCCTCTATCCATTTGCTGGGTGCCTTTAACAAGATCGGTGCTCTTATCTGAAATGAGGATGCCTTTAACACTTTTAAGCCAATTCTTCCAAAAATGTTTATTCCCCAAAAATACTTACAAAAACATAAAATACCATAATAAGTACAAAATCGAGTACCAACTATGTAGAAAATTGAGGACAACTTAGACACAAAAATGTGTCTATCACATTGTGAATACACATCATATATAATCAATTTATGTGTGATAAGATGCTTGAGATGACTAAACAAAACCATCAATGTGTGTTATACAACCAATCAAATTGTACGGAAATGAAAATGCGGGGGTCTAACAACCACACCCAACAATTCGTTTGGAAATCTGAGAGGACTTACTCTAATACACTTTCTAGATAATCAACTAGACAGTCAGAATCAATCTAGAGTAAAGTATATCAAAGAGTTTAATATCTCCGTTTCACAATGTAATCAGCAAATCAAACAGATAGAAATCCGCAAGCCTGATTATTATGTGAAACAACTTGAACGGTACCAAAGACCAATGTTCAAGTGTCGGTCAATGTAAATCAACAACCAAAGGTTGGATATTCAAATTGAATGATCTAAACGCACAACTTGTGATATTTCAATTATATAACAAAATATAATGCGGAAAAAAATAACACAGACACCGGAAATTTTGTTAACGAGGAAACCGCAAATGAAGAAAAACCCCGGGACCTAGTCCAGTTTGAACACCACATTGTATTAAGCTGCTACAGACTCTAGCCTACTACCAATTAACTTCGGACTGGACTATAGTTGAACCCTAATCAATCTCACACTGATTCAAGGTACAGTTGCGCTCCTTACGTCTCTGATCCCAGCAGGATACTACGCACTTTATTCCCTTAGTTGATCTCACCCACAACCAAGAGTTGCTACGACCCAAAGTCGAAGACTTTATAAACAAATCTGTCTCACACAAAAAATCTATGAGATTGAATAAATCTATCTCTCACGAAATACCCATGAGTTTTTGTTCCGTCTTTTGATAAATCAAGGTGAACAGGAACCAATTGATAAACCCGACTTATATTCCCGAAGAACAGCCAAGTCTTATCAATCACCTCACAATAATCTTAATCGACTAGCGAAACAAGATATTGTGGAATCACAAACGATGAGACGAAGATGTTTGTGATTACTTTTATCTTGCCTATCGGAGAAATTAATCTCGAGTCAATTATTTCAATTGTACTTAATACGATAGAATCGGGCAAGATCAGAACACGCAACTACAAGAGAATAGTTGGGTCTGGCTTCATAATCCCAATGAAGTCTTTGAAGTCGTTAACCTACATGGTATCGATAGAAACCTAAGGTTAAAGGAGAATCGACTCTAGTTATGCAACTAGTAACACACATGAGGTATGGGGATTAGGTTTCCCAGTTTCTAGAGTTTTCCTTTATATAGTTTTCAAATCAGGGTTCGCAATCCAAGTTACCACGGTAACAAAGCATTCAATATTCACCGTTAGATGAAAAACCCGATTCAACCAAGCTAATATCTTTCAATTAGATCGAACTTATCTTGTTACACACAAATGAAATGTACCTCATTTAGGTTTATGTAACCGTAGCTAAACGTATACACCATGTTGGTTCACAAAATAGTTAATCGAGGTTAGCCATATGATTACTCGCATATCAACCTTATTCATCTTAACATAACTAGTTCAAATGACTCAATTATGAAACTAGTTAAAGAACCATTCAATTGTTATATTCTCACGAAGTATACAAGAACACAGTTGAAACAAAATCGGTTTGATTCACTCGAATCAATACATGAACATTATAGCCACGGTTTGCAAAGATTGCATTCCTTATTTTATAAATGTATGGGTTCATGTACACAACTGATTTTAGAAAGTAACCACTTAAGTATGCGTACTTAAGTAAATCGGATTGAGTTTGTTTTGGTTTTCAAACTCAGCAGAAATTCACGGACGTGAACTTTCCGCCATATGCGTATGTATACACATACTTTGGTAACTGGTTGAGTTGGTTTTCATTTTTAAACTCAGCAGAAATTCACGAACGTGAACTTCCGCTAGTATGCGTACGGCCAGTCTCCATCAACCATTTAGTACACACACAAGTATGTATAGATTTGGTTCCGGTTTTGGACCTATACACAAATGTGTGAACACACTATATGCTTATATCCAAAGATGGTTACATGATTCTAAGCTCTTTATTTCAATCATTGAAACATTCTTAGAGGATGACAATAGTCGTTTTCACACACTATTAGCATCAAAGAAATATTCAAGGTATTGAAATAATCATTATCGAAACATTCCAAGTCTACACCAAATGATTGTATCACACAAACCATGTAAGATGTTACTCGAAATTTTCTCATTATATAAGATGAACTTGGTTGAAGTGAAAGCTTGCCAACACATATTTCGAGAAATATGTAGCGAGATAAACTCGGATCGAAATCTCAAATGTGTATATAGAAAACTATATTGTAATACGACTTATGTCTCAATATAGGAGATAGAGTAGAAATAGACTTTCCAAGTGATAGATGAGTTTAAGTCTCCACATACCTTTTGTCGATGAAGTTCCACAAGCTCCCCTTAGTAGTTCTTCGTCTTCAAATGATGAATGCCGTGAAAACTAAGATAAACTACACAATCTATGTCCTAGTCTCGAGACATTTATAAATAGTCTAGGAATCAAGACTTATAGTTTTGATCACTAACATTGAAAAACATGCTTGAGATAGCAACGCATGCGAGTTCGACCGAGCAGTGCTCTAATAGAAAATTACATAAACATTATACACTTAGTAGACCTCATGTTCCAAAACAAGAAGCTTGGTGGGGAAATTTGTGCTTCTCTGAAGAAGTTGGTGGGAGTGGTGGTGTATACGGGATATAACTTTCAGTGATGCGGACTAGAAACTAATTTTTTTTTTGCTCAATACATGGTGTAGGTCATGTTAAGATAGAAATTTTTTTATCTTATATTCGTTAACTTTATTTGTGGCCCTCTCTCCAACTTGTGGCCTCAAGTAAGGCTTTGCTTGCTTTAGGTGGAGGTCGGCCCTGACGTCTATCCGGAGAGGAAAGTATCCTAATTAGGAGAAATCTCTTACGAACGCTCGTTTAAAGACTTTTGTGGTATCAAGAAGCTTTACAAGTACCGTTGGTGGGAAACTAGATAATTTCATTTTTATTTTAGTTTCATCTATTTATTTGATTGACTAAGGGTTGTTGAAACTTTAATTGCACCTAGTTTGATTATTCTTGAGAGGCTTCTTTTCTAACATAAAGGTCACTCAAACTAGATCAAAGTATTGACGAGATATTTAGAGATGTTTTTAGATCAAAAGACAACTTGTGATTATTCATTGTTAACAGACTCCTTCATGCATGTGTGATCGATCATAAGTAGATTTAAGTTTGTGTTGTGCATGTACAATAAAAGGCAATTGAAGATTTGAAGACAAGAATATTTTTTCTTATTGGTTTTCGTATCTCGTGATTTGTGCGTACATCTTGATCGGCTGGGATTCGACTTAGATTTGATCATATACTCGTATTGATCGACAACTATCATTTGGTGGTATTTTTCAATATCAGAATCTGATAGTTGTGAATATAAATCTAATTTGATGATTTAGATTGATCTTACCCGACAAAGGAGTTTACTAATTTGAACGGAAGAGCCTTTGTCAAAACTCAACGAATCTTTATAAAAGATTATTAGAGTAGTTACCAAACAACTTTTTTCCTTTACTGTTTGGAAGACGATCAAAAGGAGTTGAGTGCTTAAAACTTTACATCAGTAAAGCAACTCAAGATAGTGATTTCTGTCTTAGGATTCACGTACATTGACCAGAAAGTTGTAGGCCCAGGGATACTGAGGGAACTAATACTAGGGGTAGATTACTTGGTATCAATTATACTAAGTTGGTTTCGTTTTTGTATAATATCTTAATTAGAGAGTACTCAAAACTGACGAAGTCCGTGGTTTCTTTCTGCACTTGCGGTTTACTCGTTAACAAATTCTTGTTGTGATTTACTTTTAGTTTTCGCAATTATAATTGTTTTATTATAATTACAAGTAAATACATTAGTACATTACTCATAATCCTTGAAATTGATCATATAGTCAATTTGTCTTGTACCGTAGCTATTCTCAAGTGAACACCTTGTTGTCGTATTATCTCGACTTTGTCCACAGACGATCACACTTTGTATCGAACTTATAGGTTGAAACGAAAAGATTGTGGTGTACTTGGGTACCCTCGTCATTTCAACAAAGACCTCATTCCTAGACCCAATTTGTCTCAAACTTGCATATTCAATTCACTCCTACTCCATATACTCTACAAACACACATTGCATACCTCTACATACAAGCATGGCATCATTCGACTCCGCCAAAGATTTGGTCATAACCGAAATATGGTATGCCGTAAGTCTAGTTGTGGATCTCCCCCTCGTAAGGGTAGAACCCCAACCCTTTTGGGAAAAAATATATAACCAATATAGGCGAGATTATGGGAATCCAAAGAGAAGAAGTCTTCAGCAAATTCATGATAGGTACGAAGTCATCCAAAATGCGGTAGTTACTTTTATATCTATCCAACAATGGATCTTCAACTGTAGATATCCAAGCTTGTATCCTTTCAACAATTTGTAAGTATTTTTACGGCTTATTTAATTTTACATATGCTAAGTTGTTTGATCTTCTAATTAAACAACACTAACAAAGTAAGTTTGTGTTATGTTGTGCTTTGTATGAGCGAGTCATAAAAGCACACTACTTGGAGGAAAAGGGAGAAGCATTCACATTTGATGAAGGTATCACTTCATAGTATCCAAAATTCTGGAATATGCCCCAAATTTATGGCGGTTTTTGTTGAACCGAAAGGAGGCTCCTCCAATTTCCTCGATGAAGATTGATAGGTTTAGAAGTTTTTGTGTAGATTTTGTGGGTAGATCTCTTTGTAAACCCTCAAGAGGCTATAACTCGTCCACTAGGGTCACTTAGGGGTTCAAAGGTTTGGTGCATGTGCTAAGTGTGTCCGTGATTTCTACGAAAAGGAGAAGATTTTAAATGAATTAATATGTCCTAAAAGTATGAATGCATTTTTTTCTTATGAAAATGCATCAATCGGTTTATATGTGACTAATAAGAAATTGATTTTTATATTTATATGTATACTTACGTCGACCGATTTTCGGTGTCCTTCGTGAAGAACAACAACTTAGAACGAGTCCTCGACTACATGAACATAAACCGATTCTGGTTGGTGTTTTGGAAAGAAAAAAAAATTCACTTATTCGATTAACATTAGCTGATTTCACATCTAACACGCACCTAAAACGATTAATTAACATTAATTGATTAGGGGTAAACCGAGGTATTAAGGAAAATGGTTGGCTAAGGGATCTTTGAAATTACTCCCTAATTACCCATTTCAATCTTTTAGTGATATGCCTCAAATAAACCCCAAATTCGGGTCTACAACATGACATGCCAGGCTGCCTGTCCATTTATTTTATCAGGTTGTGAGGCCAGGCTTCATCATAAGGTGACCATAAAGTTTATCATGCACGAACAGGTCGGGTAGTGTTAATAATTTTGTGCTCATTACTTAAGCCCGCCCACGACCCATCAAGGCCAGGGCGGTCAGACTCTGATTTTAGGTATTTTTATAGACTATTAATATATTTTATACATGATAAATTTGAATAATTACGTTCACTTCCAACACCAATTAGTTTACAATATTAATTATATCTTATAAGTAATGCAAATACATGCGAAAATTATGATGTTGTGGTTGTAAAAACTATACCGAACTTAAACGAGGCTATTGGGCGGGGCGGGCGGCTGGGACCAAAATCTGAACAAAGCCTACGTCTATTGGGCAGGCTGGGCTAGCCTTGACAAGATATCGGGCGCTCATGGGCTCCTTCGAACACATGCGGCACATGTCGGTAGGTGTTGATGGTGGATTTTCATTTAAGGTTAAAATTGTAAAAAACCGAGAAAATTATGCGCTAACATATTGTAAAAAGATAAAGCCATTAATAAGTGTTGAATACTTCTTCACTTTACTAATTCACCTAGAATGGAGCATGTGACAACAATCCCATTCTCAGGAATTAAATACACGAAATTCATCCCGAGGTTGGAGCATGTAACAACAATCCATATACCTGTGAATTTATAGCATTATTAATTAATGCGTGAGCAGCCTTGTATTTCTGTACTCATTATAAGTGTGGCATGACGACTGAGTGTTGCTCCCCACAAAGCAACACGAACCTCAAGCATTATAATGAAAGCATGTACGAAATACCGTGCTGTGCAACTCGGTGTGTTATACTGCTGATTGAGCATCCTGACTTGTCCCGTATCGATCCGGAAATGATCTCGATCATCCAACTTCACCAGCATGATTGGATGGCCCGAGATCAATTCCATAACCCCCAGCAGGTATGGAATATTCGCTGCCGAACCAACGCGGACCCCGCATGGTCGGCCTCACCAAAAGATTGGCATATCTTGCCAAAACGTCCAAACCAGAGCGGTATGGGCGGAAAACCCTAAATTAGGGTTTGCGGCACATTACATGTGTCACAAAACAGTCTCAACCATCCATCTTCGGGTATAGATGGAGGGTGTGATGTTGATTCAAAGGGCCGAGCATGTCAACACAATCATCATGGGCCCGCCTACATACTGACCAATCGGTCAGGACCAACCATGGTTGGTCATTGATAGGTGTTGTAAAACACCTAATTTATATCTATTGTTTATGCTTTCTTTGCTATTTCTTTTGTAAAATATGTATCTTATATTTACTTTGGAGTTATTAGGTACTCGGAGTCGCACGGAGGAAAAGAAGAACAAATCATGCATTTGGAGCAAAAGAGGCAAAGCGTCATTTCATCGTAAGTTTTGCTCGGATCCCGATCGAAGATAAGGGACAACCAACTGGGAGTCAAAAAAAAAAGAATTGCTAAAAACACCCATGGGTGTTGATAGCCGTCTCAGTTATTACACCAAGCCCTGAAATTGAGAAATCATTTTCTCAATCATTTTTCTTTCTCCAAATTTGGTTCTGCTACTCAACAGAAGTGGAGGTCGAGAGGGGTTTTGCTGTAGTTAATGGATGTATGGGTTCAAGTGAAGAAGATGTTGCCGTTCGAATCAGAGAAGAAGGAGGATTGATTGATAGCTCTAATGGCTGCTGAGGAATCAAAGCTAGGGTTTGAGTTAAACCCAGGACTGAGTCAACGGCAAGAAATCATGTGTGAAGTGAGGTTGAAATCGAGAGAATGAGGAAGCTTATTATCATAATGGTCGATTTGAGGAGTGATTAAGCTTGGGTCGAGGTTGAATTAGCTGCTGGTGTTGTTGATTGAGAAGAAACAGAAACTAGGGTTTCTGTGATGTTTGAATTTGAGGCTCTGATTTGAAGTGATGAAGATTCAGATGGGTATTAAAAATGGTGTTTGCTCGATTCTTTGTGATGATAGAATGGGTCACAGTGATTAATGGCGAAATGGGTGATTGAGATGAAAATTGGTGGTTATGGTAGTGAATTAGAGTTGAGTAGAGAAATCAAGAGTTCGGGTTTCTGTTGTTCTTCATGGAGCAATGAATGGGTATTTCAGGTGATGTTTTGTGCTAAGCAAGGAGGGACTCGGTTGAAATGGAGATGTAGCTTTCAAGTGAAGCAACAGAGAAGGTGGTAATGGTCTCAGATTGTGAGGGTTTGGAGTTGCAGTTTAGGTACAAGTGGTAACTGGAATGAAATGAAGTGCACTGAGGTGATAACTTGAACATGGTGGAGTTCAGATTGATGGCTGTGAGATGTTGTTGATGGTAATCGGGAGTTGCTAGGGAATGGAATTGAAGCAATGGGAAGCTGGTCTGAAACGGTAAGCTGAAACAGGTTAGATCTGAGGGCCTGGTGATGCTACCAGGCAGGGTTGAGTTGCAATGGAAATGACAAGGTAGCGTGGTGAGCCGCAGGGAATGATTTTATATGAACTCAGCTATGTGGTGTTGATGGTTGGGGCATGGATGGAGACTCATAGATGCTGTTGTGTTGGTTTCTGGTGCTGGATGAATAGAAGGCTATGTTGGTTGAATGGAACAGCTGGTGTTGCAGTGCAAGCAAGGGAGGCAGTGCAATAGGAGCTGGAGTGAATGCTTGTGAAGGCTTGAACTTAAATGGTGCTAGCAATTCGTTCTTGCCAGTAAATGAGAAAACAGATGGGGGATGGAAGCTATGATGCTGTTATGGAAGTTGTATGCGGATATCCGGCTGCGGAAGGCATTAGAGTTGCCGCAAGCCATGGATTGTGGTACTGATGTGCAGCTGCATAAGATGATGTTTGAGTTGCAATTGGAGCTAATGGTTACAGCTCAGATGGTACTGGTGGTGCTTCAATGAGCTGAACTAAAGAGGAAAAATGGGTTTCGGTTCGGTTTGAACTGAAACAAGATGGAATGAGCTGAGCTTAATTGAGTGGAAGGCTATGAATGGCAGTTGAGCTCGGGAGAAGTAACATGAGTTTGTGATGATGAATGGACTATGTGGTTTAATGATGATGGCTAGTCAGGGAAGTGGTGATATGAATTGCAGTGATGGAGAGAGGGTGATCTGAGCAAGGAAGTTCTCAGCTGGATGTGGAAGTGCAGAGGAGTAAAAGTGTGGAAGTGGTGGATTTGAGCTGCTCAGATGGTTTTGCAGGTGAAGGGAATGGTGCTTGTGGATTCAAAGGAGTACGTTGGATAAGCAAGTCTTTGGTTGGCCTCGGTTGTGGCTGAGTGCAATGAGAAAGTTTGTGGTGGTGTCTTTACCTTTGGTGTTGTGTCTTGCGTTGATGCACTGTTGTTGAGAAAATTTATAGATGTTTCACTTGCCGATCGATTGCGATGGATTGGAAATTGCAAGTATAGTAGCTGGGAAAGGAGCAAGGAGGCATTACAGGTTATGAACTGAAATTGCAGGGAAGGCACAGCCATCATGGCTGAAGTGCAATGATTGCACTGCAGAGTTCTGGTCTGGCAAGTTTTGGCCTGATTCAACTCAGCCCAAGTCAGCTGAGTTAGCCTTGATTACTGACTCAGCTGACTCTCTTACTCATCCGATCTTGACTTCCATTGACTGGGTTGACCACGATTCCATCCGACTCGGTCCGACCGAGTTGACCCGGTGACCGGTGACCGGCGGACTTTGCCAGGTCACCTTTGAGCCGTTTTCCGGCCACCTTTCTGCCGACTTCCGACCACAATATCGGTTTTCCGGCGACGTATTTTTGGACCTATTTTCTACATGGGTTTCTCTCTCTTATGGGCTTGGTGGATTTTCATCTAATGGACTTTGAAGACTTGACCTAATTTTGGAAGAAAGGGAAAAGCTATAAAAGAAGAATTCTACAACTTTTAAAAACACATCTTATTCTTGGGAACTTGGAGAGCTGCTTTTGTTTACGCAACTAGGGTTTGCTTTTGTTCATCTTCTTCTTTATTCAACTTATATTTTTGTGATGAACTCCATAGCTATGAGTAGCTAATTTATTCATGGAAATGTACGAAAAGGTCCTACTATTAAGACCCGATTCGCAAAAAAGTCATACCGCTACAAACAATTAACAAACTAGTCATACTTCTGTTTGTAGCAGCGTTAAGTCGGTGGCCCCCGCAAATTCAGAGTTAAATGGATATGTAAATGTACCAACTTACCCTTAACCAACTCTAATGCATCTATTACCATACATCATGTTTATGTTCCATCTCAAGGATAATAACGACTGACAGGATTAATCACAAACACACACGATCTATAACGGTGAGGGTTCTCATCTTCTTCTTCAATATTTTCAGCTGTTTCTCTCTCCATTTCTATTCTCCAAGCTCTGTAACAATGGCGACCGAGTGAAGAATCGGAGATTTCGAGTGATTTTTATCATCAAAAGCTCCTTCTAAGATCAAATAGTGTGTCCGTATGGTTTGATTTAACTTTAATGGTGTTTTGGTGAAGACTTTTGATCTTAAACTAGTAACTGGTTGTTGAAAACCTAGTTTTCTTACAAGAGAACATCACAATATTTGCAATCATAATGAGGTTGGTAATCACAAACCCATGATGTGAATTTCAATCGAAACCTAATTTAACGAATTTAGGGATTTTTCATAAACCCTAAGTAGCAAAATCGAGGATTAAATCGGTGTTATATTTTATTTTTGATGGTTGTGTTACTAATTGATTGTGTATCATATTTTGTTACGCGTCCATGCGGGAAATATGTGAGAAGTTTTGGGATTAAGGAATCTGATACAATTGAGGTAAGTTTTTCAATTATGCTAATGTTGTTCATGTTGCATATTAGTAATAACCTGTAAAGAAGGTTAACCTATACTGCAAGGAGACAGACCCATTTTAGTAGTTTTCAGAATCCCTAAATTTCAGATTGTAATTTGAATTTGGGATTTTTCCTGCAATCCTAATTTAGGTTTTGTTATGCTTCAATCAACTTTTAAGGTTAGTTGCTGAGGATTTCTCGACTATTAGTAACAAATAAATTCAGTAATTGTTGGGGATTGTTCGGAACAACCGAGGTTTAGTGGAATAGTTAATGAGTAGAGTTCAAAGATGTATTAGTATGGGAAAATGAAGATATCTGATTTGAGAAGTAAAGCGAATTATTTAGTGTCATTAGGAAATGGCTTATTTTTTTTGTTGATGATTTTAAATGGGTTGTCGCAGAAAATGACTATAGTGGATTCTTAGTTGAAGAGATTGGAAGGTTAATATCCAATATCAGTCCATCAAAAGTTTGGTTAATGAATATTGCAAATTATTAAAACTTATATGAAATGTTTGAATGGAAGAGTAATGTAAATTTTTGCTTTGGAATTAACTATCAGATTATGTATGTGTTAGAAAACTAGAGTTGAGAATAGTGATGTTGCGAGAACATGTAGATGAATGTAGAACTAGAAATTGGAACCACTTACTCTTGACTGGAGTGTTGAATTTTAGCTCCCGATACTTATGTTATAGAGCCAAATCCCCCCCAATAGATCTTATATCTAAGACATCTTTGATAATCCACATGTACTGTGCTCAAGTGCTTTAGTGATTCTAGTGTATATCTTAATTTCGTTTTGAACTTTTTGTGTTTATGCTTTTTGTGGTTTTTTTTGTTTTCGCAGCTTCATGTTAATTTCTCCCATCTTCTTTTGCGGGTTTTCAAGGACGCCCGGTGAAGTATCGTCTTCCATGCTAGGTTTATAGGCAGTCGATGGTAGCCTGGGATGACTTCGGTTTCAAAGATTTTTATTGCCTAAATGGTAAGGGCATCCAATCATGTTATTTTATTCTACTCTTTAAGATTCTGCATTATTATTATTCATTAACAGTTATGATTTATTGGGTTTCCCTAAGGAGAGTTGACTGAATCTCCTCCTAAGCTTTGTATGATCTTTAATCAACGTTGTGTGTTTCGTGTTTTGTGTTTACACCTTACTAGCCCTTGCTGGAAGCTGCTATAAATATTGTTAAGCTGAAATTAAAAAAATGCTATTACACTTAAATTCAAACAGAGGTTCTTATTCATGTTATTTTGGTGTAGATCTACCCGTTTACATGCATCATGGGTTGAAAGTTCATCCCGGTCGCTGAGACAAAGTTGGAACATGTCAAAGATGAGTCATAGTTTCCACGTGCCAAAAACGCCATAGGCTAAAGATGGTCCACGTCGCAGATGCCAACTGCTGGCTAACAGTTGCTTGAGTTAAAAGGGAGGGGCATTTTGGAGACAACTAACACCGTTTTTCCCCAACATTATCTCGGACGGAACATGACCATTTTGTAATACGAGTTACAAAAGTATGATGATTTTGTAAACGAATTATAAAAAAAGTAGGACCATTTTGTAATTGGCCCTTTATTCATTATTGGTTAAGGATGTAGTCCTATTTCTAAAACTTGTGTTTGCTTTATGTATTAGTTTTCTCTCTTGATTATCGTTCACATCTCTACATTTTTATGATCACATGATTGATGTATTGTGATAGGGTTATGATGTTTGATTAGTTAAGTGGCCAATTAATTGAGCTTGCATCTTAGTCCATAGCTATTTTAGGGTTTTTAATCGAGCGATAACCACGAATACAAGTAGCATGATATGTTTACGGTTTGTAGTGATACACTCGTAATCATATGTGTAGTTTGACCATTGTCCGAATTGTTATGCGCAACGCATGACAATTGCATTGATTAGCCTATTTCTGAAACTTAATGCTCCTAGGAATTGAACTTAATTAGCGCAAGGCGTTAGGTTATTCTTTAGGTAGAATTCACATACGCAGCTCTAATGTGTGTGTTGATGAACTTAGGAAATTAATATATTATCTTGCTCTCTTGATTCTCTGTCTTTTGATAACACAAGAGATTAAATCGTAATTTTAATCATATATGCAAGCACATGTCTAAGATTGAAGATGAATTCCTTGAACAATATCTTTCTCCATTGATTACTTTCTACAATTTACTTTGCTTTTAATTTGCTTTTATTGCTTACACAAAAATAAGAAATCCCCACAATTGGTTACTTTGAGAAATTGAATACGTAATAACTACAATCGCCTCTCTGTGGAAACGAACTCTTTCTTATCATATACTTTAGGAAAGTGAAATTATTTTTGACGCATACGACAGCGATCAAATTTTGGCGCCGTTGCCGGGGAGGCATACGGCTAGTTATTAAGTTTTTAGTTTCTTATTTCTGTTTTTGCTTTTATCTTTGCTTCTTGTTTTCTTGTCTTGTTTCTCACTTGTTTGCGAGAATTGTTTTCAGGTACCTAATCCCTGGCTTCTAAAGATTGGAATTATCCACGGTACTGGATAGCTACTCGAAGAGGCACAATACTCCAACCAAGTAAAGATACAACGGAAGAACAAGAGTTGGAAACGGAAGAAGAGACTTTCCAACAAGGAGAAGCAGTTTTAGAACAAGAGGTTCCGGGTGAACAAGGACTACCTTTTGAAGAAAAAGAAGAAGCAATGGGTGATGCAAATCGTTCACTCAAGGAGTTAGCTTCTCATAGGCTTGATACACAACAGGGGTGTATTCAAACGAACTCTACTTTTGAGATAAAACCGGAGTTGCTTAGAGAATTACAAAGTTCCATGGCATGGTGAATGAAGACCCAAACAAACATCTTTTGGACTTCCACACCATTGTCATGGCCATGCTTCCAAAGTGGATGTTGCGGCGGATGGTGCAATGTTGAAAGTTTTCCGTTTCTCTTTGATGGATAGTGCTAAGGATTGGTTGTACTATTTACCTCCTAAGTGTCACAACATGGAATGGGCTGAAGAAACTCTTTTAGAGAGATATTTTCCTGCATCAAAGGCTACTCAAATTCGCAAGGAGATTTGTGGGATGAAGCAAAATGTGGGAGAATCCTTATATGAATGTTAGGAACGCTACAAGAGATTGGTGGCAAGCTGCCCTCACCATCAATTCGGTGACGCTATGATCATCCAATACTTCTATGAAGGACTCCAATAAAGTGATAGGAATCTCCTCGACGCTGCGGGTGGTGGTGCATTAGTGAACAAGACGGTGGCACAAGCTAGAGAGTTGATTGAAAACATGGCAGCGAACTCACAACAATTCTTGAGTCGTGGGTCGGATGTGATTCTAAGAAGGGTGAATGAGGTGAGCGAGGTTGAGGAACTTCATCAACAAATGGGTAACATGAACGCAATGCTTCAACAAGTTGCAGCCGCGGTGATACCAAGTTCCTCTCAAGCTTATGAGGACGAGCAAGCTAATGCGATCTTTCCAAATCACCAAAGACACGGTATGATCCCTACTCCAACACTTACAATCCGGGATGGAGAGATCACCCCAATTTTAGCTATGCCAATAAGCAAGGAGCGATTCAACAACCCGAGTGGATTTCAACCTCAACAACAACAATTCCAGCCGAGACAACAATTTCAACAATAACAACAACCTCAAAATATGGGGTCCAATATGGAAGAGTTCTTTGAAATCTTTTATGCAAAGAACGGAGAGTACGGTTAAGGATTTGCAAACTCAAGTTGGTTCTATGGCTATTGAGTTGAGTCAATTGAAGGCACAAAATGGTGGGAAACTCCCTTCTCAACATATCAACCCAAAAGAGGGTGTCAATGCAATTACGTTGAGAAGTGGTACACAACTTGTGCAACCCGGTTATCGATTCGGGTAAGGTGGAAACACCAAAGGAACTGTTTTGGAGGAGAAAATCGAGGATTCTCCCCAAACTTCGAGGTACCTATTTCTAACTCTGAAACTCCTGTTTCTACTTATGTTCCTCCTTTACCTTTCCCTCGCAGATTTGCAAATTCCAAGAAGGCGGAACTAGAAAAGGAGATTTTATACATTCTCAAGAAGATCCATGTGAACATACCACTCATAGATGCAATCAAGCAAGTTCCAAAGTATGCAAAGGTGTTGAAGGACTTGTGTACCAATAAACAAAGGCTCAAAGGTAATGAAGTGCTTAGTGTGGGGAGAATGCTTGGAAGTCTTACAACACAAACTCCCACTTAAATGCAAGGATCTCGGAAGCTTTGACATTCCGTCACAATTGGTAACACCACATTTAATAAAGCTATGTTGGACTTAGGTGCATCCGTTAATGTTATGCCTGTCTATGTATAATTCACTTGATCTTGGTCCTCTTAAAAAGTCTGGAATTGTGTTGCAATTAGCCTATCGTTCTAATGTCTACCCAATGGGTATTGTTGAGGGTGTTCTTGTGCGAGTTAATCAACTTGTATTTCCAAATGGACTTTTGCGTGTTAGAGATGGATGAAGGTTCACCGGACTGCGTCTCTTCCATTGCTACTTGGGCGTCCCTTCATGAAAACGGCGAAAACCATTATTGATGTTGACAAGGGAACGCTAACTATGGAGTTTGATGGAGAAATAATACGTTTCAACATTTTCGAGACGATGAGATATCCTAGTGATGTACACTCTTGTTTCTCCATTGATGTGATGGACGCATTGGCGCAACAAATATTTGATTTGAATGGTGTTGATACTTTGGAAACCGTGCTCACTACACCTATTGACGATGGTTATGCATATAGTGATGAGATTAAAGAAACCATTGGTTCTCTTGACTCATTACCGGAAAAAATCAGCAATTAAGAATATTTCATATGCTTCTTTACCTTGCAATAATGAAAAACTTGTGCCATCTATTGTTAAATCTCCAAGTTTAGAATTGAAACCTCTTCCAAGTCACTTAAAGTACTTGTACTTGGATGACAATGAAGACTTACCCGTGATTGTTTCTAACGAGCTTAATGAATTACAGGAGCAAAAACTTCTAAGGGTGCTAAGGAAGTACAAGACGGCCATAGGATGGACAATCGCCGATATCAAGGGTATAAGCCCTGCCGTTTGTATGCATAAGATTCGTGTGGAGGATGATACAAAGCCTACAAGGGAAGCGCAACGCCGTTTGAATCCTCCCATGATGGAGGTTGTGAAAAAGGAGATACTCAAGCTTTTGGATGTGGGTGTTATCTACCCCATATCCGATAGCAAGTGGGTAAGCCCAGTACAAGTAGTACCAAAGAAATCGGGTGTGACGGTGGTGGAGAATGATAAGAATGAACTTGTCCCAACTCGTGTGCAAACCGGTTGGAGGATTTGTATTGATTATAGAAAATTGAATGCCACTACTAGAAAAGATCACTTTCCTGCCTTTTATTGATCAAATGCTTGAACGTTTAGCTGGACACTCTTATTATTGCTTTCTTGATGGCTATTCAGGTTATAATCAGATTGTGATAGCACCGGAGGACCAAGAGAAAACCACTTTCACTTGTCCTTTCGGTACTTTTGCTTATAGAAGGATGCCTTTTGGCTTATGCAATGCTCCATTTACCTTTCAAAGGTGTATGGTAAGTATCTTTTGGAATATGTTGAAAACATAATCGAAGTGTTCATGGATGACTTTAGTGTCTTTGGTGATTCATTTGACCTTTGCTTGAACAATTTGTTTCTAATCCTTGAACGATGTGTTGAAACAAATCTTGTGCTAAATTGGGACAAGTGCCATTTCATGGTAACTCATGGCATAGTTTTAGGCCATATAATATCTTCTAAAGGCTTGGAAGTCGATAAATCTAAGATAGACCTTATTCGTTCTCTAACCCCTCCCACTACGGTGGGGAGATACGCTCTTTTCTTGGTCATGCGAGGTTTTATCGTAGATTCATAAAGGACTTTTCCAAGATAGCATCACCACTTTGTAACTTATTGCAAAAAGATGTGGTTTTTAACTTTGATGAGAAGTGTGTGGCGGCATTCAATCGTTTGAAAGAACTTTTGATTTCAGCCCCTATCATTAAACCACCGGATTGGAGCAAGCCTTTTGAGCTCATGTGTGATGCAAGTGACTATGCGGTTGGTGCGGTGCTTGGGCAGCGTGTGGGGAAGATACCTCATGCTATTTATTATTCTTCTAGAACGTTAAATGAGGCCCAACAAAACTACACAACCACTGAAAAAGAGTTATTAGCCATTGTTTTTTCTTTAGAAAAGTTTCGCTCTTATCTAATTGGTACAAAAGTTGTTGTCTTTTACTGATCATGCATCACTTAGATACTTGCTTACAAAGAAAGAGGCGAAACCGAGGCTCATACGATGGATTTTACTCTTGCAAGAGTTTGATATTGAAATCAAAGACAAGAAAGGAATTGAGAACACCGTTGCGGATCACTTGAGCCGTCTTGCTGTGGACAAGGAGACTATCCCATTGCGTGAAAGTTTCCGGATGAGCAACTATTCTCAATTGCCTTTGGAGAACCATGGTACACTTGATATTGTTAATTACTTAGTGTCTAAACAAATCCCAAAGAACTTGTCTCGTCTTTGAGAGGACAAACTTAAGAAGTTAGGCAACCAATACATATGGGATGATCCATACTTATGGAAACATTGTAGTGACCAAGTAATACGTAGGTGTGTTCCTAGAAATTGAATTTAATTCTATCTTGTCTTTTTGCCACTCATATGCTTGTGGAGGACACTTTGGGAGTAAGAGAACCGCTCTCAAGGTACTAGAATGTGGTTTCTTTTGGCCAACTTTGTTTAAGGATGCACATGCATTTTGTACCACATGTGATAGGTGCCAAAGAACAGGCAATCTAGGTGCTCGAAATCAAATGCCGCAAACTATTATTCAATTTGTTGAGGTTTTGATGTATGGGGAATTGATTTTATGGGCCCTTTTGTCAATTCTAGTGGGAATTATTATATCTTGCTTTATTTGTGGATTATGTCTCGAAATGGGTGGAAGCTAAGGCCACCCCAACTAATGATTCTAAAGTTGTTTCCAGATTTCGTGCAAGCTAATATATTTGCAAGGTTTGGCATTCCAAGGGTTATAATTAGCGATGGAGGTTCACACTTCAAAAAACGAGGTTTTTGCAAAACTTGTTAAGGAAGTACAATGTGTCGCATAGGATTGCAACACCCTACCATCCGCAAACAAATGGACAAGCCGAAGTCTCTAATCGGGAGGTGAAATCCATTCTTGAAAAGACGGTGAATCCAACAAGGAAAGATTGGAGTTCGCGACTTAATGATGCTTTGTGGGCGTATAGAACCGCATATAAAACACCTATTGGGATGTCTCCTTTTAGGCTTGTTTATGGTAAACCTTTTCACTTACCCGTGGAAATTGAGCATAAGGCGTTTTGGGCTATTAAGCAATGCAATATGGAGTTGGATGGTCTTTGGAAGGCAAAGAAAGTTACAACTTCAAGAGTTAGAGGAGATTCGCAATGATGCATTTGAAAGCTCACGGATTTACAAGGAAAAGACGAAAGCTTTTCATGATAATATGATTACAAAGAAACAATTTTGCATTGGGCAGAAAGTGCTTTTGTTTAATTCTCACTTGCAATTATTTCCGGTAAATTAAGTTCACGTTGGATTGGACCTTTTATTGTTACTAATGTGTTTTCTCATGGTGCGGTGGAAATTCGTAGTTTAGCTACGGGTAATGAACTTAAAGTGAATGGGCACTGGTTGAAACCATATTATGAGAACTTCTCTTCGGATGTCGTGGAAGGAGTTAATCTTGTGGAAGTACTCCATCTGGAGGAGTCGTAGAAAGCAAGGAGATAGTCGGTGTGACTTTAAACCAAGCGCTAAATGGGAGGCAACCCATCGGTTTGTATCTCTTATCGTTTCTTTTCTTTTCTTGTCATGTTTTTACTTTTTCGATTTTTGTCACTTTTCCGTTAGGATTTCCCACCTTGACTTTCTTTGGAAGATTCAATTTACATTGAGGACAATGTAAAGTTTAATTGTGGGGGAGTGGTTTGCTTTGTAAATTTTCAAAATTTTCAACTTTTGTGTAAATTAGTGAATAAGAAAACTCCAACTTATGGTTAGTTTAGAGTCACATAGTATACATGTCGCTAAGATTACATCGAGAATCTCATAAGAGTGACTGAACTTAGAGATGACAGAGAACATGATCGGGTTTTCTTAATTGTATGAGAGTTAAAGTTGGATTTAACCATGCCGAGTGGCAAATAAGGTGCAGATGAATTCGGTATTAGAGTAGTGATCCCCTATAGTGGAGACTACCCATGTTACATAATGCGAGGCACCGACCTTCAATTCTTTGTACCCGTCTAAATTTGTGCTTTTAGAGTGTGTGTCACCGTACGTAAATTCGGGCGAGAATGGTGAATTGTCCAACCTCCCACCATAGAAGCACTATTTTGATCTCTTGAGTGCTATTTTTATCAACCATGATGGTGACATCGAATTGCTAACTTACATACCACTTGTAATCTTGTTCGCGATTAGCACCATCCACCTTATCTCTCTCTACACCAACAGTCCATAGAAACACCATCATCATCAACAAGAGGAGCATCACGAATTCGAAGGAAAGTTGAAGACGTTCAAGGTTTACAAGCAACAATACGAAAATGAGAAGATTTCAAATTTGAGTAAAGCAACAAGACAAGGAGCGAAATTTTATAAGTTGAAGACTATTGCACAAGAGCGAAATTATCAAGGATGAGAGTTCGAGAAATTTATGATATCAAGACATATAAGTTGTGAAGAATCAAGCGGTAAAGTACTTACACCATGGCCTTTGTACTTACGTTTTATTTTATTTGTATTTTACTTTCTCTTGTCTTAAAAAAATTAAAAAAAAAAAAATTAGAAAATTAGAAAATTAGATAAAAAAAAAGAAAAAAAAAGACAAGAGAAAATTTTTAGGTTTGTTAATAGTTTTTATTATTTTGTTTTATTTATTTTTTATTTATTTTGTATTTGTTTTATTTCTTATTTAAAAAAAAAAAAAAAAAAAAAAAAATTAAAAAAAAAAAAAAAAAAAAAAAGGGTTTGTATGTTCGTTTTAGTTTTGTATTATTTCAATAAAGCCAATGGAAAGAAGGAATATCTATAATGAAGTTTCAAGCAACAAGGAATTTGAGGAAAGAATCATGTTGTCGAGATTCTACGAAGTTCAAGAGTTATCATCAAGAGTTGAAGACCGAAGACGAAGATGAAGACACCGATTGAAGACCGAAGACGTTTCTATGGATGCTGTGAGAGTGGTGCTAGCTGCACGCCGAACGGATAACGAGGTAAGTAAGCATATTCCCACCTTCGTTAAGTGGTTGATTTCCTTTCGAAGAGATCGTCAGAAAAATGGGTTTTCAAAAATTATAAAAGATGTGGGTTTTCAAAACAATTCGGAGGGTTTGCCTTCCTACCATTCAACGTGTCACAGGATTCTCTCTTCATTCCTACTGGACACATGTGTGACCCATAAAGAAACTTGTTTATTATTGAGAGCAATTTCATAAAACCCTTACTTGTGAGGCGGTCGAGACTTTTGATCACTCCGAACCCGAATTTTTGTCGAGAAGGGATGGTTATTTCTCTCTCAACTTTTAAGAATGAGATTGTGTTCATTTATGTGTCTAACTTCTTATGACTAGTGTGCAGAATCTCTATGTCTTCTTAGCGCGTTGGATGCTATCATTACGGAGAACTAATAAGTTGGAAAAGTAGGTTTTGTGGGTATATCTCTAGTAAACCCTCACGAGACTATAACTCGTCCACTAGGGACACTTAGTGGTTTAAAGGCTTGTTATTTATGCTAAAAGTGACCGTAGCCTCGACGACACGGAGTTGTATGTATTCTTTAGAATTATCTTGTTTGATTTGCTCGAGGACTAGCAAAGTCTAAGTGTGGGGGAATCTGATAGGTGTTGTAAAACACCTAATTTTATATCTATTATTTATGCTTTATTTGCTATTTCTTTTGTAAAATATGTATCTTATATTTACTTTGAGTTATTAGGTACTGAGTCGCACGGAGGAAAAGAAGAACAAATCATGCAAATGGAGCAAAAGAGGCAAAAGCGTCATTTCATCGCAAGTTCCTCGCTCGGATCCCGATCGAAGATAAGGGACAACCAGTGGGAGTCAAAAAAAAAAGAATTGCTAAAAACACCCATGGGTGTTGATAGCCGTCTCAGTTATTACACCAAGCCCTGAAATTGAGAAATCATTTTCTCAATCATTTTTCTTTCTCCAAATTTGGTTCTGCTACTCAACAGAAGTGGAGGTCGAGAGGGGTTTTGCTGTAGTTAATGATGTATGGGTTCAAGTGAAGAAGATGTTGCCGTTCGAATCAGAGAAGAAGGAGGATTGATTGATAGCTCTAATGGCTGCTGAGGAATCAAAGCTAGGGTTTGAGTTAAACCCAGGGAGGCGAGTCAATGGCAATAAATCATGTGTGAAGTGAGGTTGAAATCGAGAGAATGAGGAAGCTTATTATCATAATGGTCGATTTGAGGAGTGATTAAGCTTGGGTCGAGGTTGAATTAGCTGCTGGTGTTGTTGATTGAGAAGAAACAGAAACTAGGGTTTCTGTGATGTTTGAATTTGAGGCTCTGATTTGAAGTGATGAAGATTCAGATGGGTATTAAAAATGGTGTTTGCTCTATTCTTTGAGATGATAGAATGGAGTCCGGTGATTAATGGCGAGAAATGGGTGATTGAGATGAAAATTGGTGGTTCTGTAGTGAATTAGAGTTGAGTAGAGAAATCAAGAGTTCGGGTTTCTTTGTTCTTCATGGAGCCATGAATGGGTATTTCGAGGTGATGTTTTGTGCTAAGCAAGGAGGGACTCGGTTGAAATGGAGATGTAGCTTTCAAGTGAAGCAACGAGAGAAGGTGGTAATGGTCTCAGATTGTGAGGGTTTGGAGTTGCGCTTTAGGTACAAGTGGTAACTGAATGAAATGAAGTGCACCGAGGTGATAACTTAAACATGGTGGAGTTCGATTGATGGTCAGAGATGTTGTTGATGGTAATCGGGAGTTGCTAGGGAATGGAATTGAAGCAATGGGAAGCTGGTGCAGCGGTAGGTCAAACAGTTAGATCCGAGGGCACAGTGATGCTACCAGCGGGGGTTGAGTTGCAATGGAAATGACAAGGTAACGTGGTGAGCCGCAGGAATGATTTTATATGAACTCAGCTATGTGGTGTTGATGGTTGGGGCATGGATGGAAACTCATAGATGCTTTGTTGTGTTGGTTTCAGTGCTGGATGAATAGAAGGCTATGTTGGTTGAATGGAACAAAGAGTGTTGAAGTGCAAGCAAGGGAGGCAGTGCAATAGGAGCTGGAGTGAATGCTTGTGAAGGCTTGAACTGAAATAGTGCTAGCAATTCGTTCTTGCCAGTAAATGAGAAAATAGATGGGGGATGGAAGCTATGATGCTGTTATGGAAGTTGTATGCGGATATCCTACCGCGGAAGGCATTAGAGTTGCCGCAAGCCATGGATTGTGGTACTGATGTGCAGCTGCAGAAGATGATGTTTCGGTTGCAATTGAGCTAATGGTTACTGACTCGATGGTACCGGTGGTGCTTCAATGAGTCAACTAAAGAGGAAAAATGGGTTTTGGTTCGGTTTGAACTGAAACAAGATGGAATGAGCTGAGCTTAATTGAGTGGAAGGCTATGAATGGCAGTTGAGCTCGGGAGAAGTAACATGTGTTTGTGATGATGAATGGACTCTGTGGTTTAATGATGATGGCTAGTCAGGGAAGTGGTGATATGAATTGCAGTGATGGAGTGAGGGTGAGCTGAGCAAGGAGTTCTCAGCTGGATGTGGAAGTGCAGAGGAGTAAAAGTGTGGAAGTGGTGGATTGGAGCTGCTCAGATGGTTTTGCAGTGAAGGGAATGGTGCTTGTGGATTCAAAGGAGCTTTTGTATAAGCAAGTGCTGGTTGGACTCGGTTTGTGGTGAGTGCAATGAGAAAGTTTTGTGGTGGTGCTTTGCTCTTTGGTGTTGTGTCTTGCGTTGATGCAAACCGTTGTTGAGAAAGTTTATAGATGTTTCCATTGCTTAGGTCGATTGCGATGGATTGGAAATTGCAAGTATAGTAGCCGGAAAGGAGCAAGGAGGCATTACAGGTTATGAACTGAAATTGCAGGGAAGGCACAGCCATCATGGCTGAAGTGCAATGATTGCACTGCAGAGTTCTGGTCTGGCAAGTTTTGGCCTGATTCAACTCAGCCCAAGTCAGCTGAGTTAGCCTTGATTACTGACTCAGCTGACTCTCTTACTCATCCGATCTTGACTTCCATTGACTGGGTTGACCCCGATTCCATCTCGACTCAGTTTGACTTTGGTCTGGCCGAGTTGACCCTGACCGGTGAACGGGCGGACTTTGCCGGTCACCCGAGCCGTTTCCCTGTCACCTTTCCGCCGATTCCCGACCACAATACCAGTTTTCCTAAGACGTATTTTTTGACCTATTTTCTACATGGGTTTCTCTCTCAATGGGCTTGGTGGATTTTCATCTAATGGACTTTGAAGACTTGACCTAATTTTGGAAGAAAGGAAAAGCTACAAAAGAAGAATTCTACAACTTTTAAAAACACATCTTATTCTTGGGAACTTGGAGAGCCGCTTTTGTTTACGCAACTAGGGTTTGCTTTTGTTCATCTTCTTCTTTATTCAACTTATATTTTTGTGATGAACTCCATAGCTATGAGTAGCTAATTTATTCATTATTGGTTAAGGATGTAGTCCTATTTCTAAAACTTGTGTTTGCTTTATGTATTAGTTTTCTCTCTTGATTATCGTTCACATCTCTACTGTTTTTATGATCACATGATTGATGTATTGTGATAGGGTTATGATGTTTGATTAGTTAAGTGGCCAATTAATTGAGCTTGCATCTTAGTCCATAGCTATTTTAGGGTTTTTCATCGAGCGATAACCACGAATACAAGTAGCATGATATGTTTACGGTTTGTAGTGATACACTCTCGTAATCATATGTAGAATTTGACCATTGTCCGAATTGTTATGCGCAACGCATGACAATTTCATTGATTAGCCTATTTCAAACTTAATGATCCTAGGAATTGAACTTAATTAGCGCAAGGCGTTAGGTTATTCTTTAGGTGGAATTCACATATGCAGCTTTAATGTGTGTGTTGATGAACTTAGGAAATTAATATATTATCTTGCTATCTTGATTCTCTAGCCTTTTGATAACACAAGAGATTAAATCGTAATTCTAATCATATATGCAAGCACATGTCTAAGATTAAAGATGAATTCCTTAACCAATATCTTTCTCCATTGATTACTTTCTACAATTTACTTTGCTTTTAATTTGCTTTTATTGCTTACACAAAAATAAGAAATCCCCCAATTGGTTACTTTGAGAAATTGAATACGTAATAACTACAATCGCCTCTCGTGGAAACGAACTCTTTCTTATCATATACTTTAGGAAAGTGAAATTATTTTTGACGACATACGACAAATGATCAGTCATCCCAATTTACGCCCGAATGGAGCATGACGCACGGCCGTGAAACCCAAAATTATGGTTTTATGAGCATCACGAGCGTCCATCTTCTCCCCTACGAATGGAGGGTCCAAGATTAGATTAAGCAGGTCCGGTCATACCAACATGACCACCGTGGACCCATCTATCCCCTCACTGGTCGGCCAAGGCATACCATGCCCGGTTATCCCAAATCGTCCGCCCAAACTAGCGTGGTTACACTTCCCAATTGCAACTAATCTCGACCGCTCAACTTCGCTCGGACGATTTGAGTGGCTTAGATCACGTTTTCATGGGACAATCAGTATAGGCGTGAACACCACTTATCACCTACACGCCACCGATCGTCCAAGACCGACCAAGATTGGTCATCTTGGAACGTCGCCTGAGTTGGCACGATCGCGCGGCTTTTTGTTTGCACTCGCTTTTTGTCGCAAACTGATCTCGACCACTTTCGACTTTGACGGACGAATTGAGTGGTCAGCATCACACTTTCGTGAGATAATGGGGTATGGGCACCTACACCGTCATGCCGTCTACACGCATGTACCTGGGCGGCTACAGCTAAAATCGTATCCCAAGCTTGGATTCGACCGAGTGGAGAGGGATGCTTGCGCACCTCTTCTAAAACTCTAATTCCATCGGGCCGCGGATGAGTGTCTCAAAGATCATCTCGTCCGTCCAACTTCACCGGCTTGGTTATACAACCCCGGTCGGAGTTAATTGGTCGAGAAGGCGTCTTGGTGATCACCACCCGTCACTTTACCACACCATGATGCGCACTGCATAGAATACACACGATACTTCACAAGTATCGACCTCCCCGAATAACGATTATTCAATTTAGCTTTACATGCTACCTTTTGTGGGTCCCACGACCCACACATTCCGAACATCAATCATGTCACAAACCGGGGGATACATACTTCGGGGTATTGGTCTCATGGTTTACAACGTGCGGCGCACAACGCCCATCACAAGAGCGTGTCAGGAAGTCATGGACGGTTAAGTGATGATGGGAGAAGTGGGCAATCCCGGTCGTGTGACACTAACACATTACTCCACTACTCCATCACTCCACTTTCTCCACTTCCCACGAGATACGAAGGTTAGGCTAAAAGACTTGTATAAATAGGTTCTCCATCCTATTTTTCAACAAGACAAGTCCTGGACAACGAGGCAAGTGTTGATACAATCGTATTCAAACACCGAACCGATAGCTTACACCACCGCAGCCGTTCAGCCTTCTCGATACAAGTCATTCATAGCCAACAACTTCACGTTCTCAACACCTTCTTCGCTTCCCTCCCTAAGATCAACCCCATCTCCTTCACTTTGTGACCGAAACAAGTCTGGAACGGCCATTTCTTGGTTTAGGCCGGACTTGCACGATTGATCTCTCGAATCTACAAGCACTCACCGCGCAAAGTGCATTTTTTTAAGGTTTAGACTCATTTCTCATCCACACTCCCCAAATTACCAAAACCGCAAAATAGTTTTCACCCATAAACAATTGGCGACCACGGTGGGAGGTTGATCTCTCGGTTGCAAAAAATTGAATTCTCAATTTTTCGGTTTTCATCTCGCGATGTATCCTCGACAGAAACCACGGGTGGTTCGGGATACCATGGGCGGTATAGCTATAATGTCGGAAGATGTCTTGGCAAATCAAGCCGGTATCGCTAGAAGACGAGCGAAACATTCCGCCTTTTGAATGATATAATAGCACAATTACAAGGAGGGTTTCGACGGACATCTACTCGCACATTGCGAGAAACGCCGGATCCTTAGCCGTGGGTCACACCTTTACCGGTGGAGAAGCAAAAGAGCGCGTAATCGCAGAGACTCGGGAAAGATGAACAACATGGTCCAGCCAACAATGAAGACTCGAGGCTCCACAGAGGAAAGTACTTGTCCGAGTACTACAACGTCTCGCGATAAAGAAAGGGAGCCTACCCTACGGAGCCCCTCATGCTAGAAGATTTATATCTCAAGACTCTTGTTGAAGCCCTAAGACTGTCCAATCCGCATCGATCCATCAACCATGCGATGAAATGCTTGAGGAAGGATAGATCAATCAAGGAATACGTGAATACAGAGGATGTGAGCATTCAATTCGATCAATCAGCGGTGATATTCCGATACCTTCCACATCCCTCTACCTGTGCAAGCGATCCGCAGATATGATGTCACTCACAAGTCTTCCAACTTCATCTCCGAAACGTGCTCCATATCGAAACCATGTAGAGACACGACAACGCCCACGAATGCAAGAAGAGCTAAACTCGAAGTACCTACACTTTCCGTTCCCAATGGAAAAGATTTTGGAGTTGCTCGAGGCGTGGGTACGAAAGTAGAGGTGGAGCTACCTCTGTGTATGGCGTCCACCAACCGATCAAGAAGTAATGGACCCGAGGTATTGTCATTTCCACCGGTTATTTCACCACCCTACCAAAGTGAATTCAATGCTTTGAAACGCATTGTTCGAAGAAGCTTAATTCGGAGGAATAGCTTTCCCTATCTAGGAGATTAATGCGGTCGATTTCCTTAGAGAGGCTACTTCGGTTTGATACAAGTAAGGCTTCAAAAGCAAGTAAGTTCTACTCAACAATTTTACAAGAAAGATAGTTTTAGAATTCATCGGGACTTGGCATCCCGCACATAGAGAAAGAGGCTCAATGATCAAATGCCATGTTTGTTTCCATTCATACTTCCCTTTTATGCGACATTTGCAATTTCATATGACATGTGCAATCATTCATGACCAAGATGCAAATTTCATTTAAAATAACCTCTTTCGAAAAGTTATTCACGAAACTATCTCAAAATAAACCAATTCAATTACCTATTAATTCAAAACCAGAAGTCAAATTATGAAAGGAAATCCTCACTATCACTCAAAAAGAAAACATCTAAAAGAAGAGACAAGTATATGGCACGAATCCTTCAAGGAAAGTCCTTCAAAAAGAACGTCCTTCCTCGGGAAAGAGCGACTTTCATCCTTTGAAGTAATGACGGTCCGATTCGGCTTCAACTCCTCGGACAACTTTTCAACCTCTTCTTCCCGGCGAGTAACACATTCTCGAAGGGGCTTCATCTTGTAATTTCTGAGCTCCTGAATCTCGAGAACCCTTTGAGGAACCAAAGAGCATTGAAGTCATACTGCACAAACACATCTCGATGGCACTTCCAAATCCACGGGAGCCTTGTCGGTTGCGGGAGGTCTTTCATAAGAAGTCGCCACGACAGCTTTTATTGATTGGAACCCGCTCGAACGTTCTTCAAGGGGAGCTACCTCAACAATAGCGGATGTTGCCTCTCTTACATTCCTCCCGATATCTACTTCGCTCTGGGTGCTAATTTCCCATCACGGCCTCATCAACAATATCACTTAGGGAGGCGCCTTGTCCAACCGAGCTTGCATCATCTCTGTCATGGTCTGGAAAAGGAGCGATTTCGCCAGACTTCTCAAAGATGAAGATCAGTACCACGGACTTCTCAACATGAAGGCCAACATTACCAGCCTTCTCATTCCGAATGCGCGCCAACCTTGTGAAGACATTCTCTTTCGAATTCCCCGATTTCAAGCAAGGATCACTTTTAGAAGAATTTACTCGGAGAAATGAAGGAATCAACGAAAGAGATTTAAATACGCATATTGGAGGAATTGAGGATCACCGAACCACATGCATGCCTCTTAGATCTCTCTCTACTTGGGACCTGCAATCCTCGCTCCGGTCCGTTTGGCCGGAAGTGGCCTCAACCGGAAATGCTTCTTCAGACGTCGAAGATGGCTCACCACGGGAATCTGTCACAACATCCTCCGAGAATTCTTGGAAAGCCAACGCTGCTTCCTCCAAAATTCCTTATACTTGTCGGCTATTACCGAGTTTCTCCCAATAGGCCGGAAGGGAAGACTCGCGATGGCAAGAACACATCATCATCAAAGATACCCTGAGGAGTTCTTTCTGGGCCTCCGACTGACGGATAAATGGAACACCCCGGTCAAATCCCATTTGGAGAGCAGCCCCACAATGTTGTACCTGAGTCACAGGTAAGAGCTTCGTTGAATAAAGACGGAATATATCCCTAATGCAAATTGTGCGGTAAATAAGTTCTCCAAATTTCATAGTGTTGGCATCGGTACGCAACGCAACATCGTGACCGTTAGAAGCAATAGTAAAAGTCTTTGGCCGAGCGATGGAAGAGTGGATCGGCCCCCATGGACGGAAATTTACGTAAAACATATTATCAAAGATATCCACGAGTTTCGCACCGGCTCGGAACGCCTCATCTGCCAACGAAGTATTCTCGAGCCACCATACAAATTGCCGAGCGAAGTTGTAAGAATAGGAGCATAACTTTTTAAATGTTCCCACAAGAATGCATGAAGAAAAGCGAAGTGGACATACGACTCCACCTTCTTGTACCCGTTGGAAACATGCATATCCATTGCTAAGGCGTCTAGATGAGAATACAACGATCCAAGGAACAAGGCACCTAAGGGAAGAACTTCGCCTTTTGCTAGCTTTATAGAAATCTTAACCTGTAACACCCTTATGGTTTTCTTTCCGTAACCGTCGTCATATATATCTCGGATAACCACAAAGACAGGAATGCAATCACACCGAGCTCGTTTTCCAACTCCCGATCCCGCTCTGGGTCTACAGGATACCATTCCGATACCCATCAGTGTAAAAGCATCTTGTATATTTTTCTCCTCCTTGTCCGGAGATCGTCGAATTCTTCCACCTTTTGGAGTATAGTGTCATAATCACGTTGTTCCGTGTCGAAAAGCTCATAATAAAGATTTCCGCAACGGGAATGTTCATCAATGCAGCTACGCTTTCCATAGTAATAGTCATCTCTCCCCATCTAGATATATTTGTATGAGTAGAAGGGCGCCACCGAGAAATGAAAGTAATCAAGCCCAAGCATCTTTCTTAATTTCAAGAGTAGCGGATGCCATGACCGCATTGAGGATTTGCGCTTTGGTCAAATTGGCTTTAACGTCCTTATTATTCAACATGCGCCTCATCCATCCTTCATAAGAAGCCGATGTAGTATGACAAGTCTTGAAGTCGATAGGAGATGGCGGATATTCATTTCTTTGAAGACGTAACCTCATCACAAGTGCCGAAGAACAAGATGGATCACTTCTATATTTTTTGAATCTAAAGCAGGACTATCCCGTGAGAGGGATGTTTCCTAATGTTTGGAAAAGACAAGGTGAACAACTCATCATAATGTTCTAAGATATCTTTGAAGCTTTCAACACTTCCCGACTTGGCACCAAAGATTATCTCCAGGAAGACATATCAACGGAGTTCTTTTCTTCATTCTACAATAAATACAGAGTCAAGATTTGTATAAAAACACACGTTACATGCGCAACCGCATTCACGTTGGAATGTACAAGGCGGGATTGGAATCCAAACACCGGCTCAAGTTTCAATTCCTATTGGTTTCAAGTCCTATTGGTTTCAAGTAGCTGTATTGGTTTCAAGTCCCAGTATTACTCAAGCTTCAAGTCCGGTATTGGTTTCAAGTCCGGTATTACTCAAATTTCAAGTCCGGTGTTGGTTCTGGGGCACAAGGCTAGTATAAGGTCGACTTTCGCCTCAAGCATGTGTGGGTGGGACCCACGTTCGATCAAACGCACATGGTGGGACCGCATTCGTATGCACGTATTATAACACGGTTTTTCTCATGAGAATTGTGTTTATGAAATTCAAGCCAAATTTCTCTCCAAGCTACAACCTAAGAAACTAGGTTTTGCATGCAACGATGTAAGAAGAAGCAAAAAACGGCATATTCATGGGCTCGCGGAACTAAACAATTCTAGCAAAATGGGCGGTTTTACTATCAATCTTAATGGGAAGTTGAGCATGATGTATCTATCAAAAGATTTTTACCTAAGAAATTAGGGTTTTTCCTAAAAAAACCGAAACTTACCTTGGGCGGACGTCGACGACAAGCAACTCCCGGCAACGGTCGCGGCGGCGGTGGAGATCACGCACGGAGCCGGGCCGAACACAAAAAAAAAAAAAAAAAAAAAAAAAAAAATCTCGTGAGAAAAAGAAAAAGGGGTTGGTCTCTTTTATAGACAAAAAATTAGAAGAATCCCAATAGAACAAGGATTCCTCTTTTGATTCAAATACCCAAAGAAGGAAACCCATTCCACCAAAGGATTCCATACAAGCACAACTAAGATGGACAACTAGCGGTCTGGTCAATACTCTTCCGTGTAAACTTCCTTTATCCTGTCTTTCTCACATATGTATGTCACCATCTCATGCCTACCCCACAATAGTGTAACCATTATGTGCTAGGCAAAAGGGAATTAATGTTGATGGTGGATTTTCATTTAAGGTTAAAATTGTAAAAATTCGAAAATTATGCGCTAACATCTTGTAAAAGATAAAGCCACTAATAAGTGTTGAATACTTCTTCACTTTACTAATTCACCTAAATGGAGCATGTGACAACAATCCCATTCTCAGAATTAAATACACGAAATTCATCCAGGTTGGAGCATGTAGCAACAATCCCATATACCCTGTGAATTTATATCATTATTAATTAATGCGTGAGAAGCCTTGTATTTCCCGTACTCATTATCAATGCGGCATGACGACCGAGTGTTGCTCTCCACGAGCAACACGAACCTCCAAGCATTATAATGAAAGCATGTACGAAATACCCGTACGGATGCAACTCTCGGTGTGTTATACTAGCCCCGATTGAGCATCCGGACTTTCCGTATCGGGGCCGGAAATGATCTCGATCATCCAACTTCACCAAACATGATTGATGGCCCAGATCAATTCCATAACCCCCAAGCAGGTATGTAATATTTGTTGCCGAACCAACGCGGACCCCGCATGGTCGGCCTCCCAAAAGATTGGCATATCTTGCCAAAACGTCCAAACCAGAGCGGTATGGGCGGAAACCCTAAATTAGGGTTTGCAGCACATTACATGTGTCACAAAACAGTCTCAACCATCCATCTTCGCAAGTATAGATGGAGGGTGTAGATGTAGATTCAAAAGGCCCAGAACATGTCAACACAATCACCGTGGGCCAGCCTACATACATGCTGACCAATCAGTCAGACCAACCATGGTTGGTCATCCCACCGTACGCCCTAATGGAGCATGAAGCATGGCCGTGAAACCCAAAATTATGGTTTTATGAGCATCACGAGCGTCCATCTTCTCCCACGAATGGAGGGTCCAAGATTAGATTAAGCGTGTCCGGTCATACCAACATGACCACCGTGGACCCATCTATCCCCTCACCTAGTCGGCCAAGGCATACCATGCCCGGTTATCCCAAATCGTCCGCCCAAACTAGCGTGGTTACACTTCCCAATTGCAAACTAATCTCGACCGCTCAACTTCGTCGGACGATTTGAGTGGCTTAGATCACGTTTTCATGGGACACGTGTATAGGCGTGAACACCACCTATCACCTACACGCCAAGACCGACCAAGATTGGTCGTCTTGGAACGCGCGCCCGAAGTTGGCACGATGCGCGTCTTTTGTTTGCACTCGCTGCCGTCAAACCGATCTCGACCACTCGACTTTGCCTGGACGAATTGAGTGGTCCGATCACACTTTCGTGAGATAATGGGGTATGGGTGCCTACACCGTCATGCCGGTCTACACGCATGTACGACGGCCTGGCCAAAATCGTATCCCAAGCTTGGATTCGACCAGGCTGAAGAGGGATGCTTGCGCACCTCTTCTAAAACCCTATTTCCATCGCGGTCGCAGATGAGTGTCTCAAAGATCATCTCGTCCGTCCAACTTCACCGCCTTGGTTATACAACCCCGGTCGGGAGTTAATTGGTCGATGGCGTCTTGGTAATCACCACCGTCACTTTACCACACCATGATGCGGTACACGCATAGAAACACACGATACTTCACAAGTATCGACCTCCCGAATAACGCAGTTATTCAATTTAGCATTACATGCTACCTTTTGTGGGTCCCACGACCCACACATTCCGACATCAATCATGTCACAAACCGGGGGATACATACTTTGGGGTATTGGTCTAGCGGTTTACAGCGTGCGGCGCACAACGCGCCATCACAAGAGCGTGTCGTGGGAGTCATGGACGGTTAAGTGATGATGGGAGAAGTGGCAAGCCCGGTCGTGTGACACTAACACATTACTCCACTACTCCATCACTCCACTTTCTCCACTTCCCACGAGATACGAAGGTTAGGCTAAAAGACTTGTATAAATAGGTTCTCCATCCTATTTTTTCAACAAGACAAGTCCAGACAACAAAGGCAAGTGTTGATACAATCGTATTCAAACACCGGAACTGATAGCTTACACCCTGCAAGCCGCCCACCTTTCGATACAAGTCATTCATAGCCAACACCTTCACATTCTCAACACCTTCTTCGCTTCTCCCTAAGATCAACCCCATCTCCTTCAATTTGTGACCGAAACAAGTCCGGGAACGGCCATTTCTTGGTTTAGGCCGGACTTGCACGTATTGATCTCTCGAATCTACAAGCACTCACTGCGCAATGCATTTGTTTAAGGTTTAGACTCATTTCTCATCCACACACCCCAAATTACCAAAACCGGCAAAATAGTTTTCACCCATAAACGGTAGAGGGCTGTGCAAAAATCCAAAACCGCAGAGTTTCACACGTATCCGTCCGTAAAATTGCGGATGAAACCAATCCGCAAGAGCTATGGGTCTGACACACGTGGGATTCTCAAATCCGCACGTTTACATGGTTTGGTTGCGGTTGGACTTTGCAATCCGCGGATTTACCCGCACCGCACGGTTTTGGAAAGACAAGTTGTTAAGTGACCCACTATGCATCTCCCCTTGTAATCCGATTGGCTTGATAGTAACATTTTGATTTTCTTGGGATGTTTGCTCCCACCGACAGTACATTTCATACTCTAATAAAAAAGCAAGAATCGTCATAATCATTAGGAATCCGATTCCCTCGAGAAACTCCATAAGTTTTTGTATGTCATCGAACTCCAACCCTATTTTTTTGTTCGACACTAAAATCTTTCCTTCTAAAAGCGGTGCTCTAGCTCTATTTAGTTAGCAATCATTAGCTCCACTTTTCTTCTCTCAAATAAATTTTTTTTCTCTTTAATACTTTTATTATTAAACTTCTGTTTCCCCAGAAAGAAAATAACTTTTTTCTTCCTGACCAAATCCGCAGTTAATACGCATGCGGCCCGTATCACCCGTTAATCCGTGGATGTGAAATTCGTGGGTAATAGGACCGGACACGGTTCTGTTTTCCAAATCCGCAACTTTGACGGATTGAACCGGGTGACCCCTAATTCGCAACCGTCCGTCCATTGCACACCCTTAATGTCAGGCCACGTGCCTCTAGGCATTCTGTAGTCTGTACACACCTAGCCCAAATGCCTCAGAGTCTCAGACTGGGGAGGTTTTAACTACCCCACCCATTTCTCTCGAGTCTCTTCACAACCAAATTTCCAAAATCTTTAAACCCTAGATTCAACATTTCTTCTATCTGTAAATCCCTTGAAGGTTTTGAATACCCATTTCTCTCGTGTCAGTCTCTTCACAACCGAAATTCCCAAAATCTTTAAACCCTAGATTCAAGATTTCTTCCATATGTAGAATCCCATTTTCGTTAATGGGGAATTTTAATCGTCTCCCGACAGATATTCTACTCGACATTATAACTCGATTACCAACAGAGTCTATTCTAGATTGCAAGTCGGTTTGCAAGCCATGGCGGAAACTGGTCTCTCATCATCCATCCTTCTCTCGATTGCATCTAACTCATCTTAATCGCTCCACTGATTCTGGTAAGTTGGGTTTTCTTCTCAAAGCTCGGACTAAACAACTGCACTATTTTGAGTATAATGAGAAACATGATGGGAAGCCTATGCATAGTATTACAAGCTTTTGTTTCACCCTCCGTTTAATTATTGGGTTGTTGGTTCGTTTAACGGTTTAGTCTGTCTATTTGGATTCGGAGATCCTACTGCTTGTATCTGTAACCTGGTGACCAGAGAGTATGTTATGCTTCCAAATTTTGAAAGAGATCGAAATGATGATGGGTGTTTGTTTTGCCCGAATGGATTTGGTTACCTTCCATTAACTAATGAGTATAAAGTTGTTATGTTGTATAAGTCGAATAACCATATCCTTCTCAACAATGTCTCTTGTGTCAAAAGGAGGATGAATCAACTAACCATATCCTTCTACATTGTGATTACACCTATAAAGTCTGGAGCTATTTCCTCAAGTACTGTCAGGTTAAAAATGCTTTCCCTAATACTACCGCAGTTTGTTTAAATATGTGGAGACGAAAATGGGCCGATGATACTCAAGATTTCATATGGAATAATCTTCCATACGCGGTTTGGTGGGCTACATGGCTAGAGAGAAATAGAAGATGCTTCCATAACAAAGCTCAACTTGAAGATGATACAATCATTGCCGTGAAGGCATTCTTATTTCAACGGGGTTACCTACCAAAGCTTTCAAAGGTTTATTTTTTGATGATCTCGTCGTAAATTGGGGGAGTAAAATTTACCAGATGTAAGTGGTAATTCTTGTTTTCAGCTAGATTTTTCTAGCTCTTGGTTCTGTATGTAAACTTTATGACTTTCTGTACCTTTGTGCCTCCTTGGCACCGTGTTATCAATTTTAATCTATCTTCAAAAAAAAAAATAAGTCGAATACAGAACCTAATTTTATACAAGTTAAGGTATACACTCTTGGCAGCGGTAAGGGTGGAGAAATGTTGGGAGGTTGGATTCTAAAGTTGTCGATTTTCCCACTGACCGTGCTGTCTTTGTGAATGGAGCGCTGCATTGGGTGGATATAATAGGGAAAAGGGTGTTGGCTTTCGATTTGATTGAGGAGAAATTTCGTGAAGTACCTCTGCCAGCAGACTCTAAGTTGGAGACTTATACTCTAGCGGAGTTAGATGGTGTTTTGTTTTACTTAGAAATCATCAAAAGCAATTGTTATGACATATGGTTGTTAAAAGAGACGAAGAATGAGCAGGTGGAACTCAAGCCATTGGTTTGGAAGAAAGAGTTTAGTCTTCCCAAGTTAGAACCATTTGCCTTTACCAAGAGTGGTGGTCTTTTATGTTTCGGGTGTAAGTCGCTTGATATTTATGATGCAAAAACTTCAACATCGAAAAAGCTTGTCAAGTATAAAAATCTTGATCAAATATTCCCTCACCAGATCACCTTAGTCTCTTTGAAGGAATTAGGAGAAGAAAAAAACACAGTTTTTTTAGTCAGCTGAGATTGAGACAGAAAGATGTGATTTGCAGACGATCCAGCTAGTAAGCCTGTATACATTTATTAACTGGTAATCCTTGCTGAGCTTTTATTCCTGTCATTATTTATATTTATATGGCTTTCAACTTGAGATTGCTTAAAACTTTTTACATTGTCTCAACGAGTATTATATAAAGCTTCCTGTTGTTAGTCTATTTTTATGTCACCATTCTTATCTTTGTGGCAATTTTTTTTTCTTGTTCTTCTTCTTGTAGTGAAGCTATATTGATTTCTTATTGCACATTTTGTTTATCATCTGATGAGAATGTGATACATACTTTAGTAACTTGTTTTGATCTTATACATTGGAGTCCTATAATTGTATGGAAGCAAAATCATGGAAAGTGACAGCTGTCTCAGAAGTTATATCTTGTTTTTACTTCTTTGCATGATTGATCGATAATTTGGGAATCCCATGTTGAACCTCCTTGCATATGGGACTGGGTTTTAATGATTATAAATAAGTAAAGAATGTGGCGAAACCAATTGGAAAAGAGAATTTAGAAGAAATGAAATAACTGCCTCCAGTGGTTAAAGAGAAGCGGTGGTCGAAAACAGTATCGTAAGAAGAAAAATAATAAGGATTACGCTACTGCAGAAGAGTTATTGGCTAGCAAGGAAGATGGTGGTTTTGAAATTGGTGAGAAGATTGTTGATATGAGAGGTCCAGAAGTTAGATTTTTGATGAATTTGGAGAACTTGAATGCAGAAGAGGAGACAGCTAGGGAGAATGATAAACCCATGCCTCAATTTTAATATAGAGTTGCTTTCGAATGTATTCACGTGGTTGCAGATAAGATACAGGGATGAGTACAGGTTATGTAACTTATCTTGCTTCACGTGTTCAACGCACTACCAATACTTACAAGGGTGTTTCAGGAATGGAATCCACTCCAAAATGTACATTGGTTGCAGCTGGTGGCTTCATGGAAGAACTTGTTTCAGGGAGATGATCCATTTGATTTCTCAGATGATGTTTCACCTTACACCCAGTTGGTAATGGAGGTTGTTTTCCCTGCTATAAGGAGTTGTTGCACTAATACATGGGATCCCAGGGATCCTGAGCCAATGCTTCGGCTTTTGGAGGCGCTGCTTCTACCGTCAGTTCTGCGGAGCGTTTTGGACAATCTGATAGTGCCGAAGTTGCCTTGTGGAGACATGGGATCCACAAAGGAAGACGGTTGCAATCCATGTCTGGGTGCATCCATGGCTACCACTGTTGGAACAGACATACGGTTTAAATTGGGAAAGGTGCTTCATGCTTGGCACCCGAGTGATCCGTCTGCGTATGACATATTGTCTCCTTGGAAGACAGTTCTTGATTCTGATAGTTGGGAACGCCTCGTCAGTCAATTCATAGAAGCTCCGAAATTGGAAGAAGCATTGCTGAAGTTTCAAGTGTATCCATCTAAATAGAAGCTCCGTTGGGTAATTTCTTGGGCAGCTGGCAACAGGTTCTGCATCTCTGGATGTGCTCTAATCCAGATTTTGAAGAAATTACGCAATGGTATGTAGGTTGGAAAGAAATTTTCGCGGCAGAAGCTGCAGAATTGTTAGCAAATGATTGGATACGGCATCAGTTAGACATAGGCTTGGACATGATGAACCAGGCTGTTGAAGGTATGGAGGTGACCCAACTTGGGGTAAGAGACAACATTAGTCACCTGCGTGTGACTGAACAAAGGCAGTTTCAGGCTCAACAAAAGGCAGCAGCTTATGCTCATGAGAATTGGAGTGCATGCTGACTGTATGAATGAGGTGCCTGAAATGAGTTTGAAAGAAATTCTTGGGTTGCATGCACAAAGCATGAGTTGCTGTTTAAACCAAAGCCTGGCAGGTCACATAATGGTATCCAGATATATGGTTTTGGTGATGTAAGTGTATATGTGGATTCCTTAAATGAAAAAGTATTACCAGAGTGGGGAATATGCAGCAGAGGTGCTGAGTGCCAAGGATGTGTGGTATTTTAAGCAGGTGGGATGGGAAACTTTGTGGCTTTTGTAGGGGCTGTTTGGTAACCATTATTTTAATGGATTATCAGCCCATAATCCATTATACAGATTATAATGGATTCTATATACGTTTGGTAACCATTATAATAATTGCTTATTTTAATGTAGATAATGTTTTATTATATTAATCATAATTGAAAAAATCCATTATTTCCATAAACAAGAAAAAGTTGTTTTGAAAATTTATTATAATCAATTTTTTTTTAAGAACCTCAAATTGAATTTTTTTCATCTTATTTTCTCTAAACTGTCAAGAGAGAGACAACAAAACAACATAGGACTAAAAAATTATCCTAGATCATTGTTCTTTCCTCTCTATTTTGAGATCATCGTTCTAAGATAATCAATTATTTGAAAAAAATGTTTGGAAAAAATTATTTTGAAAATGATTATATCGTAATCATTTATCAATTTATGATTTTCTATAATCATAAATAGATAATCATAAATTTTACCAAACAAGGCCGTAATGTAACTTTCTATCATCAATCACAAAATAAAATGAATTGTAAAACTGACAGGTTTTATTTCATGTAACAATTTATTTGGAGTTCACAACAATGTTTCACAGTTTCAAGCTTGAAATGGAACCTTTTTGAGGCAAGCAAAAATTATAACAAAACCAGTAACCCTAAACCAAACTTATGGCTGACTAAATTGACAACCTGTCTAGTAGAAGCACAGGAATACAGCAATCTAAATTCAGTTTCAGTTTAGACTGCACCCGCAGTCTGTTTCAGTTTTAGAAATATACCAAGGGTGCAGTTTAAATTCTGTATAAAGAGGTGCCTGACGGTATGCCTGAGATGAAGATAGCAGTTTCGACAGATGATTTAGCTCAGAGATATCAATTGGCATTACAACACGATGATAGAAATCATAAGCACGAGTCTAGTGTTGCATATTCAGTCAAACTATCAAGAGTCTAGTGTTGCTCTCGCAGTTCATCCTTTGCTCCAATCAGCTGCACATATGTGCTTTATTCAGCTCATCCTCAACTGCCTTCACCTTTGATTTTGCAGCACAGAAAGTCTGACCTTGCTCCAACAACTCAAGCCTTGAATTTCTGCTTCCCATCAAAACCCTTTTTCACTCTGTCAAGCCACTCTCGAAACCGCTGGGTGTCGAATTCCATTTGTAGATTCTCCTCCCAGTACTCAATCTTTTGGATGACATCTCTACAAAATGGTATCGATGTTCATTATATTTGTGATCACCGCTATTCGAATATGACGAGGCTGGCATAACTCTGGTCGAAGGAATCTTACCATATTTTAAGCATATGTGTTATGCAGAGTGACGCTTGTGTTCAGGATGCTGAAGCCTCCAATGTCTTTGTATACCTTATCTACATGAACACTACCTTTGCAGTTCTACAGTTCTTCTATAAACGGTTGAGGGGCCTTGCGGCTACTGGATGGTCCATTAGTTACACACTACTTTCACCAACTATTAGCTTGATTTGCTTCCCAAACTCTTAACTCTAATATTCTGCCTGGATCTTTGCCCTTTATCTTATGAGCGGTTCAGTCCTCAGTGATCTTACAGGTAATCTCAATTCCAACCTCACTAGTATCAGCTTACATGTACCGTGTATTCTGAGTCCTACAGTTGACGAAGACGCAAGAACTTAGAAAAACACCATCCCTAGCAAGTTTCTGTAGTGAACTGGTGTTTTGCTTCTGCAGAATCCGAAAAAAGGTTAAGAAATCAGATTATTACAGGTACATGCTGAAATATGTCTGATTAGCTTGACACACTAGTAAGTGTCATAAATCCACCTGGTCTTGTTAAACTGGATAACAAAAAGATAATGATAACATCATATATCACTTCGTTATCCGGTTTGACTAGTACTAGCAGAATTGAGCTCCACATAAGGCAAACAGGACAAGCCAACAGGGAAAAGGAAAAGTGATCTGTGATCATACACTTCCCTAGCTACCCTATTGTCAAATTATTGCTGTAAAATGCAACTATTTTGAGTTTTAATTAAAGCCTGAAGCAAACACACAAAAGATACACACATATCAAATCAAAATATGAATGTACTCGGAGCATAATATCAATACCATGCATCACCACCAGCTTTGGAAACTTCAGAGCAATGGTCTACTTTACTTTTCAAGCTAGAAAATTTTAATCTTCTAAATAATTTAAACATAGAAGGAAGATTAACTAACTGAGTTCCCATTGACTGCGAAGGTAAACCCTGAAACCTAGCATTCTTAAGCAGAATATAAAAATGGGACGGATCTTTCAGGAAAATTACTTGGATACATTTTGTTACAAGTTACAATAGAAAACAGGTTTATTAACACACTTCGTGTTGTTCTTAATGTTTAAGAAACTAGAGAACCGTCAGTCAAATGAATTCTATTATTTGGATCCTTAATATTCTGGAGTGAGAATGAGAGTGGGATTTGGGTGGTCTGGATAGATAATATACCAAAGAAGTAATTGATTGCTTCCAAAAGGAGATACAGACATCACATGATATGTTGGTAAGTGTAATGATTATTGGCTGTCAAGAATATCATCTCCATGTAAAGGGCATCTGGAATTTAGATATGCATATTTTCCAGAAAAGAAGGGTACAATCATAATGTCATATCTAGCTAAAAGAAAAGAATAATACAAATCCATTTAATCATTATAAGCCTTGAACCCCAACTCATGATAGTTAAATCATTAGGTGGTAAAAGAAAAGAAAACAACACACCTTGAAAAATAAACCGAGAAGGTTAAGGAGCAACATTCATAAGGCAGACCATGAGTCCCTAACTAAAACTTAATAGTTGATACTGTCTAAACTTTGTGGCTATTGTAAGAAACCAAATGCAACATACAGTTCACCTTTTCGGCAAAATTAAAGAATGTTTGGTTTCTTGTACGCAGAGACTGGAAAGACTAGCTTCTTAACTCTTAAAGTTAATGTTAATGACGCATACCATTTGATTTATTTTTTTCAATAAAGAGATTCTAAGTGTGCCTTCCAAACACTTCCCATGTTTTAGTAGAAAGTCTAAAAATCTAGTGAAGCAAGGTACAATCGTTATGAAAATCAAGCTACATATATACCAGCAGCACAAAAATCATTGAAGAGGAATTTTTCTCATTTACTATTGGTGTACTATGAAGAACATGCAATTTGTTCCGAAAACAAGCAAAAAAATGTTTAAGATTATGTTTCTCACCCAAGTTGCAGCAGTCTCTGATCACAGCTTAACATCAACATCAACTGGAGGAGGAAACTCAAGTCGCATCAATGACTAGTGTTTGTTCAGTTGGGTAGAAAATATCGATGAGACGCTGGTGAGTCCTGATTTCGAAATGGAATCTTGCGTCTTTGTGACCATGAGGGGATTTGAGAACACAATAAATTCACTTCTTGGTGGGTAGATATACAGGACCGATGGTCTTCGTGTTCGATGTTCTTGCTGCATCCATGATCAGCTTGCATGATTCCTCTACTAGGGGGCACATAATAAGACCTTCGTTTGATTCTAATCTTCGGTACCAGTTTCATCTGCAAACACAAATAACCTCCCCCTGATTAACATAGCAAAATAATGTCACCCAAAGAGGGGAAGAGGCAAATGCTTAAAATCACTTTGACTAAACTCTACACTTTGCCTTTCCATAGTAGTAAAGCATGTATCAAGAACACTGCACAGAACTTCAAGGTGACGTAGATATACAGGAACAATTTAGTGATACTAGCAGTTTCCTGCAGAGACAGTCTTACATTTGTACCAAAAATAAAATTAACCAGAAGCTGCTGATAAGATTCTCAAAATTAAAAATGAAATGTCATGCTTTCTCATCTGAACTAGGCTAAGACCTAAGAGTAAAAGAGAATCAAACCTATTTACCTGATTTACTGCATATGAATTATGGCCAGTAGGTATGCAACAGTATCATTTCGCTTGACATGGTTATCAAAAACATAAAGAGTATGAGGAGTTACAAAGACCAACCCTTCCGATGGACCAAAAGGTTTACTAATTTGTAATGGGTTTCTTCAAAATTGCAGTTCCTTGTATTCAATACCTTTACCAGTCTTAACCAGGTTTTGCTTAGCTAATACAATACTACGCACAGAAAAAATAAAACACCGAAGCTGACAACCACATGACTAGAAAACTGCTTAAACCAATTTAAACCATTTAAACACAATTAAGTTTGGCTTGACTGAGTTGCCTCCTTGCAAGTTTTGGCAGATTTGATTGATCCATAAAACTTCAATAAGCCAATTTCAAAACTTGCTTGATGCGGAATGTGATACTTTACCCACTTTAGACCTTCCAAGTGACAGGTCAGATTAAACAACATCGTTTGAACATTAATAGCAGTAGCACGATTAATAACAAAGGATTGTCCATTGAAAATCAACAAAAAAAATGAAAATTTAAAAAACCCAACACATCACTACAGTAATTTCTACTGATTAAATCAACAAAAATGAAAAATTGAAAAGACCCAACAATTCAAAATGCAAAAGAATGAAGAGAGAATCACGCTCTACCTTATCAACATAATCATCCTCAGTGAAAATTTTAGGTGTACCATGAATTTCACAACCAAAACCTCAACCAAAATCAACAAAATGAACGTCCAAACATCAATAATCAGAAAAAAGAAACGAAACCCATTGTTGTAAATACAAAACCCACCTTATAAGCTTCCATACTGGCCTTGTCCGTTCAGTGGAATTTTCTAGGGCTTCTAAAGTGTCAAGCAGCTCTGGGGAAACAAAAAGAATGCTTTGATTTAAGAGATGGAAGTCCTGAGATGTTTGAAGGGAATGAAATAGTCGAGGGTGGAGTTGTAGGAGGGAAGAATAGCAAGAGGTTTGAGGATCGAGGACGAAGAAGAAGCCATTTTTTCTGAATTTCTGAGAATAACATGAGGAGAGACCGAGAGATCTTATTTGTAATTTTTGGTGTGGGGGAGACCGTATGAGAGGAGGTGTTTGGGTGCAGGATCTGTTGTGTGATCTGGAATGCAAAAGGAAATGAGCAGTGCCGTGCGGGAAAGCTCAATAAGGTAGCAGGTTAATCACCCTTAGATGATGTTACATGAAAAATCAAAGCCGTTGATGGTAATGGTGCAGAAGCTTACAAAAGCCCTTTAAGTTAATTTAGCAAAATCAAAAAAATCCCTATATATTTCAATATATTTTACAAAACTAGTCATAAACACCAAGTGACCAATCTTGTGGTACAAAAATTCAGTCATATTATTTTTAATAAATAAAAACCGTTTGATTAAAAAGTGGCACAAAAATCCCTAATCAAATAATAATGAGTAAATGTAGTTTTTGTTATTTTTTAAAAAGCCAAACATACCCTTTTTACCTTCTCTTCTTATTCTTCTCTCATTTCTTTTTCTTCTTTCTTCGTCTCCTTCTCCGCACCACAATCACCACCAGCAGCAACAATAGATCTCCATGAAAACCAACAACAACTTTATTCTCCCCCGACCACACTACTGCACCTTCGTATCTCACCACTACCACCATCTCCTCTGCCTCCTTCAATTCCTTCACCACCAACACCATTACCACCGCCATAAACACCACCACCCCCAACTCCTCTCCACCTCACAGCAACCATAATCAAAACCCTAACCATAGTTTCATCTTCAAATTTAGAAGGAAACACAAGTGGAAATTTTGAGGAGGCTGAAATGGCATTCAGTTTAACGTGCTTTAGACATAAGTTAGTTAGTGATGGATTACGTACTCAGTGGTGGATGCCTCTTGGATCATCATAGCCTCTTAGAGATTCTAACATAATCTAGGAAAATGAATTTCTTTATTTCAGTACCAATTTCAATGTATCCATTAAGCTCATGCTAGCTTTAGAACATGTCCATATATTTTATTCTTGTGAACTAATTCACTTCATTGTATTTACTTTTAAAGTTTAGTAGTGGTTTTAAGAACTGGATCTTGTAATTGAGATTGATGGTGGTTCGTCGGGGAAAGGCGAGACGACGGTCGTGTTTATTATTGTTTTTGAGATGATTTATGATGATGATGATGGCCTTTGGGTTCCTGGTCTTTTCACGAAACGGGGCCAGAATAATGTGCAATGGTTTTTGTTTTGCCCAAATGAGGCTCCAGGCTTGGATGATTGTTGGGGTACATATAGGAATCCAGGCCAATATATAGTTCATGAATTTAATAAGAATAGAAATCCAGGCCAATATATAGTTCATGAATTTAATAGGAATAGAAATCCAGGCCAATATATAGTTCATGAATTTCGATGATCTGATCATCCCTTTGGTTCATTCAAGTTTATGTTTCCCTGCTTCTTGCTTTTATCATTGATTTGCTTTATTCCTCGTTAATTAAGATGATCTGATCTCAACAACAACAACAACAATAACAGTGTAACTTAACAAGTCAGAGTCTTACGTGCAGCGGTATAATAAATTACCATGGTAGTTTTACCTTCTTTTTTGCCTGTATGACTTACCTTTGGGCTTTGGCTATAATGAATGAATTAATGACCCCTGTTCAATATTGAGACCTCTGTGTGTCCATGCTTACAATATTTGTGCGAGTTTCAAGTTATTCTTTTTATAAGCCAACACAGGTTATTGCTATTGGTGTGGTCAAACAGAATGAATCATGGTTTATAATTTTTCTTGCAGTTGAATTATGACGAAACCAAAATTGGTTTCATCGTATTTATGATGAAACCAAAATTGGTTCCATCTAATCTTATCCTTACTTAAATTGAAGTTTGTTTATGAGTTTGAATTGTTGTTGTGTTTGATATCTGTGGATTAGGATTTACAATGCTTGTTGTGATGGAGATTATGTGCTTTGAATCAAATAAGTTTTATTTTTGTTTAGGTTAAGTCTGAAACAGAAAAAATTGAGTTACAAAATGTTGTTGGTGGGTGCTTTACAGAATGCTATGAAACTGAATTACCTGTGATAATGTTTAGGTAGTTGTGTGGTTTGAATTGTAGCTGTAACTAATGATGTTGCTGAGGTTTGAATGAAATTTTTGTTTCATCTAATATGTAAAAAAATTTCTAGATTTTATGTCGACGAAACCAATCTTGTTGATGTTTCAGATAAATAGGTCGTGGAGTCAGTTATGGAGGAGGTCAGAGTTCTTTAGGATATCTCTTTGCTGGTCCCGAGGAATCAAAACCATCTGCACCTGTTGTTGCTTCAACTGTTGCTGCTGCTCAGACCCCCTAGTTCAAAATGTACCTGCAGCTAACAAGTCTCCCCCTTCGCCCCCAGTGTATAAAGATAAGATGTGTCCATCAGGAGTAGTGCAAGGTTCCTCTAGCCAATAAATACTATCGCGCTATTAGCCAAAACACTGGCAAATTCATCACTGTGAGTTTTTAACTAAGATCTGTACAATTCCATCCATCTTGTCTCATTCTTAGACTATGACTGATATATATGTGAAACAACACACTATGCACTTACCTTATTGTACAGCCTTGGATGAGCCGTTCAAGCTTCATTGTTAACCGATGCTCTGCCTAGCTTCGATATATTTTTATCTTGTATACTTTGTTCAGTTACATCTGCATATTTGCAATTTTGTGTCGATTTTGAATGGATTGCTTAGATTTTTATGGTTACAATAGTTGCTTATATATGCGTTTCCGGAAACAGGATCGATCATCGACTACAGTTCACTTTGTTTAGTTACGTTTCATCCGTTAGTGTTTTCGAAGCTTTGCGAAATAGCATTTAGGCATGCCATGTCAATCATGACATTTCAATGATGTATTTCTATCAATGAACATGTATAATATCTCTTATAATTTTCTTGTAGTTGAATTCTCACGAAAAAAATTATGGTTTCATCTTATTTATGATGAAACCAAAATCGGTTTTATCGTATTTATGATGGAACCAAAATTGGTTTTCATCTAATTTTTGGTCTGGTGGTGGGCGGTGGTGGTGGTGGTGGCAATATGGCGGTGTTGGCGGTGGTGCTGGTTTTGGTCGGTGGTGGTTTGGCGTTGGTGATCGCTGGTGGTCGACAGTGGTGGTGCTGGCTGGTGGCGGTGGCTGGTAGTGGTGGTGCAATGGCGTAGTGGCGGTGGTGGCGCGCGTGGTGGTCTAGCGGTTGTGGTGGCGCTACGATGATCGGCGGCGGCGGTGGTGCGATGGCGGCGGCGGTGGTGCGATGGCGACGGTGGTGGTGGTGCGGTGGTGGTGGTGCAGTGGCGGTGGTGGTGCAGTGGCGATGGTGTAGTGGCGGTGGTGGTGGTGGTACAGTGGCGGTGGTGGTGGTGGTGGTGCTGCTGTGGTGTGTTGTTGGTGGTGGTGAGAATATAATAAAAATTAAAGGTGGGGTTGATTTTTATTTTTGTTGGGGTGATTTAAACTAAAAGGGTAATATAGACAGTTTATGTTAAATGGGGTTTTTGTGAACAATTTGTTTTGTTGGAGTTTTTGTACATGGAAAGTGACACCTTTGGGGTTATAACTCGCGGCCTGCATTTTTTATTTAAGGGTTTTGTTATCTTGTGCACCCATGCACAAGATAACACCCAATCATTGCATTGGGAAAATGCAAAAACAAGTAAAAAAATAGGAGAGATGGTTTCCACTTGCATTGGAGAATGTTAAAAAAACATAGATTCAACAAACATGTATTTATAGGGTGTTTTTTTAACATTCTCCAATGCAAGTGGAAACCATCTCTCCTATTTAATCACAATTAAATACTCCCTCCTTCCCCCTATGCGGAAAAGAGGAATTCTCTTAGAGCAACCTGCAATGGCGACTAAACCCATTTATTTGGTCTCTCGAACCGGACGTAGCGGACGTACCATCGATCAAATACCAGACTAGTACAGTAGTTCGAGAGTATATTTGGTTTGGACCAAAGACCATACCCATTTATAGTCGAGCGGTGATATAATCTCCGTTTCTCAACGGGCGGTTATATAGTGTACGCTTGACGACGGGCGGTTATATAGTATTCGTCCCACGAAGGCGGGCATATAAATTACGCCCCAATGGCGCGGTGATAAAATGTAATGCCCGATGGGGCGTAGCCTGAAGTTAACGCTTCGGAATGAGGCGTTGATATACCCAACGCTCCAATGAAGCGAACCCGTAATGTTCCGCCCGGCATCAGCGGGCATATAGTTTACGCCTCATTCAGGGCGTTCATAAAGTTTACGCGATGCCAGCGAACGTAATACCTCCGCCCCACAAGGCCACCCTACCGATGGATAATTTGATAACTACAAAACGAAAAGAAGAAAAGTGCAGAGAATTTAATCATTCAAAACCAACCTCCAATTGCTCAGAAAACAATGCTTCAAATTCTTCCATTCAAACATAAAGGAGTACTCATTTTTATATACAGATTTTGAGTTGTTTTAAAATTCTCATCCAAAAACAAGCAATGGGTTTCTCTGATAAACTCATTGTCTTCATTTTGATGTTCATATCTTCCTATGATCATATAATATCTGCACAAGCTGAGGAACCTACTCCAAATTATTTAGCTTGGAACTTCTGTATAGATGGCAATTACACTGCCAACAGTACATATAAAACCAATCTAAATATCCTGCTCAATTCTCTCTCAACAACATTCGAGAACAACAACACAATCCCTCAAAATGGCTACCGAAACATTACAATCGGAAAAGGCCCGGATACTGTTTACGGATCCCTACACTGCCGAGAGGATGTATCACCGGATAAATGTTCCGATTGTGTACAGCTTGCAACTGAAGAAGTTTTGAGTGACTCTGGGTGTCCAAATTCAAAAGGAGCTATCATGTTTTACAATGGATGTGTTCTGAGGTATTCAAGTAAGTATTTTTTCTCAATCTTGACCGAAGAACCATCTCAAGAACTTACTAGTGAAGCTAGTATGAAAAATCCAGGTTCATTTTTGAAATTAGTAAGTGGATTATTAGATGATTATTAGATGATTTAGTAAGTGGATTATTGGATTATTAGTAAGTGGTTTATAGCTGTAAAAAGACTAGCTACAAATTCAGGTCAAGGTGACTTTATGTCCGCCCCATGGGGCGGTGATTATACAACCGCTTGGAAACAAAGGTGACTTTATGTTCGCCCCATGGGGCGTTGATTATAACTCCGCTCTTTATACCAGCGTAAACTTTACGAACGCCCGGTACCGAGCGTAATCTTTACCTCCGCCCCACACCGGCGCAATCTTTATCAACGCTTGAACGGGGCGTAATCTTTATCTCCGCTCCATTACCAAACCAAGTTTATAACTCCGCTCGACTAAATATACTGCCCACCCACTGCGTCACCACGACGGACCAAACTAAAATTTGGTCTTTTTTTGGTCTTTGATCTTCGGTAATAGTCGCGCCACTGCAGTTGCTCTTAGAATAAGAAAAATTTTGGTTTTCATAAAATTTCTTAGTTGTACCTGATTTACCCTCATCAATTCCGATACATTTGTCTAGGGAATATAGAAAATATAAATATATTAATAATTTTTATCCCACTAAAACATTTAAAAATATATTTTTCTTGGGAATTGCTAAAGGCATTAACTAAATTTGTACGGAGTAGAACTTCGATAAATTAATAGCCTTGGGACCGGAGAAAATTATCATTTTAGCAAAGTTATTAATTTATCGAGTTAAAAATTTAATCTGTACAAGCCTAGTTAGGACCGAAGAGTTTTATTATTTTAGCGAAGTAATTAATTTATCGAAGATTAATTTATTGAAGTTCTACCGTAAATATCGTACTATTTAATAAGGGTATATAAGGAGAAAATCACAGGGACCGAGGGAGTATCCATTTTCAACATTTTTTCCTTCTTCTAAGTTCTAAAGTGGCAAGTCTGTTTTCTTATGGGATTTCATTCAATATAAAATTTATGACGACTTTCAACGTTAGAGTCCCACCAAAATCCAAACTAGACGAAACAAGTCATAGTGAAGTCATACAGTTCTTGAAATAAAAAAGAAATGATCATAAATTTAAGCGAAATCGAAGAATTTGAAGTTCAATTTCTTAAATATTTAGGCGATTAGAAAAAAAAAAATCATAAGAAATTGAACGATTTTGATGTAAATGTGATGAAATTGAAAACAAATTTGGTTTTGAAGAGGATACAGGAAGCGTGAACTACCATTCATCCTTGATGATTTCTCTAATTGCTGACCTTAGCAATTTATGTCTCTACTACGAGAAACAACATCAACCTTTGTGTCTCCACAATTGCTGACGTTAGCAATTTATGATTTGTCAATTTGATTATTGAGCTGTAAAAAATTATAAAAAACTCGGGTTTGAAGGATAGCACATAGCTTCTCTCTAGGGGGTTTAATGGTGAATAGTTGGGAGAACTAGCAAAGTGACCTATATATTCCAAATTTGATCAAGGTTGTTCTTATAAGATGAACCAATTTTCTTTTCGGTATGTTAGATTCAATTTTGATAATCAATAGGCAGATGAACAACATAGGACGTTCGGAGAAATAAAAGTAAACTAAAAAGGGCCTGTTTTTATATATATAAGTTAGGCAGCTGTAATATTTTTGGAAAGATGAATTGCATATAAATTAACGGTGGGGATACAATCCAACGGTTTACAACCCGCTACCTTATTGAGCTTTCCCGCACTGCTCAAAGGAAATTGGTCTGTGGATTTTGAATGACTTCTAGAAGTCAAGATAGCGTGAATACACATATAGAAGTAGCTTTTTGATTTCTAGAAGTCAAAAAGCAAGAAGTCAGTTTGGGTGTGGAATTTCAAAATGACTTCTAGAAGCAGAAAAGTCGATTTTTTGTGAAGCATAAGTCAGAAGCAGAATTGTATCCAAATGCGTAAAGTTAACTATTTTGCTTCTGACTTTTGCTTTTGGTATCCAAACAAGTTTTATAACCTGTCTCGGTACCACTTATAGAGTTGCTTTTGTAAAAGAATCACAAGTTAGTTCCGAAATATAATTTGATGATGGGAAATTTTTAATCTATAAAGCACACTCAAATTTTTTGAAAGTACTTCCAACTCAGCGATTTTATAAAGTACTTCCATTTGAACTAATAATTTATAAAGCACCCTCAATTTTTTTCTTTGAGTACTTCTAACTTGGCTAACGACTAGTCAACTTTTAGGCGGCAGTTATTTCACATGGAAAAAGGCCTAAAGGTCCCTGAATTGGTTGAACTGAGTTTACACATATCCTTTGGTGGAAATGATAAATGATTTGACGATCATGAAATCCGTGTAACAATCTTGTACCAGGTTCAACTATCTTAAAAACATTGTAATGATCCTGAATTAAGCTCGACAAACTCGAATTGTGTTGTGGAAGGACGATTATCCATAAACCAAAAACTCATAGATATTTGGGAAGTTGAACCCTTTTTAACGAACTTGCAAACAATGATACGATCCTGAACCAAGCTCAACAAGTCTGAAAATGATCGCTACTAATAAGGAGTAACTAAGAAAAATGTTAACTGAATTAACCAACATGGAAAATCTAACAGTGTGAAACTTTATAGATTTTCAAAGAAAAGAAAGAGTTGATTTATACGGAGCAGCTACGATATGGCAAATATGTGGCACATCTTATTTTCTTGCCAGGTTTTGGAAACTATTGAGTTTTCTGCTTTTCCGGGATTTAGAGGGTGCTAGTTTTTAAGAAAAAGAAATTTTGAGTGTTTTTAAGAGAAATAGTAGGAAACTTTTCAGTTAAAAAAACTTTCTTTTACGTGTAAATAAATAACGAGGGGCCACATACTTGTTTGATGTGGCCCGACCTCATCGTAGCCGTGGCATTAACGTACTTTATAGATTACTAATTGAATAGGGGGTGTTTTGAAAAAGTTCCCGTTCATAATTACTGCTAAAAGCAAAAAAGTTTTATAAAGCAAATTGTTTTTACTTTTGATTTCTGGGTTTTGACTTCTTCTTATAGTATCCAAACACCATGTATGAGCTCGGTTCAGATGGTGGATGATTACCAATTGACTTGGTCAAGAGGAGTAATCGAAGCCTAGATAAACATTAACTTGGAGATACAGTATTCCTCATGTAAAAATACTATTGCCACATGTTGGTACTACAGTAGAACTTCGATAAATTGATAACTTCGCTGAGATAATATTTTTCGCTAGTCCCAATTTGGGACAGTGTGCTAAATTAATAACCCAGCTAAAATTATATGATAATAAAAATTATAAGTTTCTAATTGGGCCCAGCTAACATATAAATTAATAATCATTATAAATAGCACCACGTCATGGCGCCTTGTTAGAATAAGACGCCAAAGTTGTATATTTCTTGTTTACTTTTATACAACATTAGACATCATCTCTAATTTTGTGTAGTCTCTTGAGAAGTTTCAGAGTGCATTTTTCATATTGTAGCATAAAATCATTTAGTTTTCCTATTGACAGCATTGCTTCTTTACAAATAATCTGCTCCACAATAAAATTGTCATCCGCTAATGGTGATTTCATATAAAACTCTCAATATAGTCTCTTTGTCTTTTAGAATTTCTGTATTGGTATCATCTTCACCTAGATAGTCTAGTAAAATGTAGACAGTCATTTGAATATTGTGATTCAACTTCTTAGTTCCACATTCATTGAAGTCTCATGTTCAACAACTTGTACACCTCCATTTTCTTGTGGCCAAAGTTTATAATGTTTGAAACAATTTGTAATTGATTTTTGTTGAATATATGTTATGCATGATGAAACTGCAATATTAATTCCCTCAAGGACATTATTTTATGTGGACTTTAATTAGAATGTCTCGATATTTTAATAATTTAATAATTTTCTATAAATTAATATTTCGCTAAATTGATAAAATTTGGCAGTCCCAAGACTATTAGTTTATCGAAGTTTTATTCTAAATGTCAGGCAATCACTTATATAAATTAACCTTATGTGGAACATGGCAAGGTGTGCTTCATGGATTGGTTCTTATGATCAACAAAAGTATTTGAGGTCCGATCGTAATAAATCTCGTGACCCGATAGTGCATTGAACTTCTTCGTGGTACTGTAATTCCCCTGAAGTCTAAACCTTAAGATTTGCCTTTAATTCTAGAATGAGAAAGTATACAGTTGTCCATTTATTTAAGTAGCTTGAGTCGGATATCGGGTATGAGTTCATGAAGATTGAATATGATTATTGGAGGAAGGTGTAAGGGCCTAAGCGTGGACTCATAACTCAGTTTTAAGAATCTCTTATATTTTCCGATGAACCTCAGTTGGGAAAACCTCCAATAGTTGCCGGTGGAGCTATACATTAGATGCCTTGTGAAGGAAAAAGTGAATACATAGTCTCAATGAGGATTTCAAGGGAGACAATTCAGATAATTGAGTTACCATAACTGAAAAATTTCGGAAGATCCGATGGTTTGATTAAAAAGGATTGAGTGATATCGTTTGTGCATCACCACATTAATGAGAATTTTTATTTTGGGGTTCTTGATAAGGATTTAATTAAAAGCCAGTGGTTCCTAGAAAACACTCGTACGAGTAGGCATGTACCAAGGGAATATACACCTAGGCGGATACCTAGATTCCCCTCACAACAAGAGGCCCAAAACTTGTTATAGCCTTTAATAACCTGGCTTGATTGGGGTATACTCAAACTAATTGGGTATACCCAATTTTAAAGGGACTCTTTTTTAAGAGCAAAGGGGGAGGTCAATGGGTAAAGTTACAAAATTACCCTTTCCCATTATAACTCTAATTACTACCTAAATCAGTTTTCATTCTCTTCATTTCATTTCATCTTCTTCTCTTCTTCTTCTCCTCCACAACCTTGCCTAGCTCCATCACCCCCACCACCAAAACTCGTCGATCAATTCGTTAAAATCTTCGATTCGAAAACTCCGATTAATCTTCATCAATGGATCCACCACGGAAGAAGGCAACTCGTATGAAAGAAACTAATCGAAACCCAATGAATATAACCCTGGAATTGCAAGTTTGGTTGCTAAGAAAGTGAAGAAAAAACGGTTGAAGAAGAAGTAATTGAACCCACAAACACGTGAAATGGTGCGCTTAAGAAAGTAAGGGCTTGTTTAAACTCACTCTAGTACTTCGATTTCATGTTTGCATGTCAAATTAGGTCGAAAATTCGAATTTGTGAATTGGCGGTTCTGCGCCTTGCAAGGTTTTTTTATCGACCTTTCCGGGATTTGATAGTTAGTGTTTGGCCTGAGGGTATAAGGTTGAAGAACTTGCCGGCTGTATAGTTTACAGAATCGCTACTAAAGGGTAGGCAGTGTTATTTATCAGATACCATTTCGGCGTCTTTTTGTTTTTTAATGAAGCGAGCATCTTATTATTGTTTACCCTTCCTATTTACTTGTTTAGAATGTTTCCTGATGCCTAGAATTTTTGAGTCCGGAAGGGTATTTATATAAAACCATTCCGGCTGTTTGTCAGCCGACGATGTGTGGGAAATGGACCTTTCCGACCAGTTTAGTGAAAAATGCCATATTTTTTTTGTGCGCCGGAAGGCTATTTTGATGATACACTGCCGGCTTTGTCTTAGCTAAACTCATCTTTTGGTCGATCTTTCCGCCATTGTTCACGGGTATGTTGTATATGTCTAACTCGCCGCTTGTAATGTTTTTTTTTGAATTGTTCTTGTTCGGATTGCGAATGGCAAAGAAGAAAAAGCATCTCGAAAGACTCTTAGTCCTCCTTCAAACCCTCTTCGTGTTGGTGATAAACTCTTGTCTTCAAAACATCAAGGGGTATATGTTGTGCCGGGAACGACAAAGGTCTTAGAACCACTATCTGAACCCAATGATTAAGACGAGACTCGGATGAAGACCAATCCATTCCATCTGGTAGAAGAGGTGATGATGATGATGTTGATGAAACCAATCCAATCTCCGGAGGAGGTAACAATGATGATGATGATGATGGTGATCAAGACATGCCCGAGGATGGAGGAGGTAATGATGATGGTGATGATGATGATGGTAATGGAGATAAAGGTAAGAATATCATCGAAGATAAAATTGTTGAAGAGGAAGAGGAACAAGAAGAAGAAGGAGATGGAGATGGAGATGGAGATGGAGAATGAGAACAAACTCTAGCTATTGTTCAAGCCACCGAAGCTTCGGCTTCAACTTCAACCTAACGAAGAAGAGGGTGATCACTAAACCGGCTGATTCTCACATGCCTTCCAAATACTTGATGGTTGCACTGAAATAAGGTGAGCCTCCAAAAGGGACCCCAACAGATGGTGGAGCTGTTCTTTTTGGATACAAACACTCATGGGCATGTACGGTCCATAATACTATCGTAAGTAATCTTAATCCGTCTTTGTTATTTATTCAAGTGTGTAACTATCTTAATTAAATTTGCTTCAAGTGTTTGTATTTATTTTCATTTTCTTTTTTTTTTTTTGGTATTTAGGATCACAAGCATGCCATCCGTCTCATGAGGCGCCAAGCTTCGTGTTCAAAGTGATGCATACTTGGAATCTTGACTTGGAATGTGAGGAGGTGAAAGTGATTGTGAGGAACTCCGGGTTGTTGCCTACGGTGGAGAGTTCGAATATTAATCATGATAGAGTTACCATCTCTCGTGCAGCCGAGAGAGGTTCTACGAGAGACGATACTATGTTATTCCTATTCGGTGAGATGGCGATAACTCCCGACGATGCTCAACAAATTCTAGGCCTCTAGGTTGATGGAAAAGCAATCCGAGGGATTCGATAATGCCATTTCTTTCGGGAAGATTTACGAATTGAGCAAGAAATTGTTCGGTTGGAGTCGAGTTCAGACGGATCATGTTCTTGACAAGAAGGATGGTCGACTAACCAAGAAGTTTAATGTGAAGAAGTTGAGGGACGGATTATGGAAGACTCAGAAATCCTTGATAGGGAAGGGATGGTGCACCCGGTGCGAATCAATGCTACCGCGGCCGCTTATTTGCTATACACCCCGGGCGAGATGTATCTTCCCCGCGGTTAAAACCAAGTCGAGGCCAAGTTACTTGCAATTATTGGATCCCTTACATGAGATGCGTGGGTATTCTTGGGGTACTGCGGTGGTCGCCTTCTTGAACAATGAGTTGAAAAAATCTTCTAGGGCACTCACTAAGCAAGTTAACGGAAACACATGTCTCTTCCAGGTAATTTTATTGTCTAAAACATTTATATTCGCAAAGTTCTCGTAAGATAAGGTTCTTACTAAACTTTTTTTCTTTTTGCATAGGTTTGGATATATGAACGCTTCCCTTCTTTGTTCAAAGACAACTCTTACGTCAAAGTGGATAACGAGTGTTCGGTTCATTTGCCAAGAGCGCAAAGGTACGAGTTTAAGAATACTCGGGATAAGGAAATGCCGCAAAATCTTATGAAACTCCGAGCCGCCATCGACAATTTGATCATGGGAAGAGGTGATATTTAATCCGTATCGAGAGGATAAAATCAAGGTTTAATCCCAAGGAGAAATGAAGTTGTTGCATTATACTATAGACCCTTGATGACTGTGTTTGAAGGATTTTAAATGTACGATCCACATCGTGTAATGCGATAATTGGGTTACGTACAAGAAGAACCTCATTTCGATGCAGCAAATCCGGCCTTTACTGTGGATATGAGTGATTGCACCACCTCCCAAAAAGGTATGAACGTCTCTTACCTTCCAAAGACCAACTCGAACATTGGGATGATAGGCGTGCGATCAAATCGATGTGAGTCTTTTGGACGAGGTGACCACCGGTCATGAAGCTACCGAGAAATACATGGCGTGGTACTTGGGTTGGGCTCATTCCTACCGTGATTAGGCCAATGACTCTTTGAAGAACCGGCTCGTAAGAAGAAGATCGAATCGAAAGACCCGACAACATTGCTTAAGATATTTGTAAGTATTTTAGAGTTGCTCTTACTATTTTAAGATTGATTGCATTAGAATCATTCTATTAATTGTTTGTTGTTTAATTGAATATAGAAGGATCAGTTGAAGACCTTTGTGAGTGTTGTGTTTGCGAAAGGAAGACAGGAGAACTGTGCAAAGCAAGCATTGACTATGCTTGCAATGTTGACAATGAGGATGCCCAGCTATTGTTCAAGCAACTTCAGGCTGAAGTAAAGGCGGAAGAAAAAGCTACTAAGGATGCACAAGCCAAGATAAAGGCTGATAAAAAGAGGACTCGTAGTGCTCGTGGTGGTGAAGGTAGCATCGGTGGTCTGGTGGTGAAGGTAGCGGCGGTGGTCGGGGTGGTGAAGGTAGTGTTCCAAAACGGGGCCGTGGTCATGGTCGTGGTCGTGACCAATGAATGCTTTCCTAGTTCATTTCTTTATGTTGTGGTGGACAAATGTTTAAGTTAATGGTGTGGACAAATGTTTTTGTACGGTTTATGGGACATGTTTCGTATTTTGGACAATAAATGTTGGATTTCTAGTTGTTGAATGAATGGTTTGTTTAGCTATATAAAGTGTCGTATTACCATGCCGGCATGCTTTTTTTAAACTGTTGTGAAATGTCGGACTGCCGCCACTGTCAACCAAAAATTGTGTAGTTACCAAGGCCGGCAAGGTTGTGAAATGCCGCACTGCGCCTACTGTCAAAAAAAGTTGTTTAGTTACTGGGCCGGCAAGGTAATACGATTCCTACTAAGCCGGCGTTTTTGTAGTCGGAAGGGTACGAAAATAGAGACCACTGTCGGCCATATCTTGAAAAAAAAAACAATCTTCGATGCCTAAAATCATGTAAGGTCGGGAAGGAAACAAAACAAGAGAATGCCAGCGGTATTTTGGCCGCATGCTATTGAACCCATACATTTTCGGCCGTTTCCTTGCGACCCCTAAGATTTTAGCAAATTTACGACCCCGCCTCGGCGAATTCAAAATTCAAATTTTCCAAGTACAATTGCATTGATTCACTTGTACTTGGACACTATAATGACCAAATTTGGGCACCATCCTATAAATGCACTACTTATCTCCACAAAACAACACACAAATATTTGCATATACTCTCCAAAGCTCATACCATCACACACGCCATCTAACTCACCCAATAGCTCTCTACACACAAGAAATGGCTTCATTTGATTCTAATGAAGATTTGGAAATCACCAAAGCTTGGTATGCGAGACTAGAGTTCGAAGGCAGTCCTCCGTAAGGTGGATTCCACAACCTTTTGGGCTAGGGTTCACAACACTTTTAGTCAAGAGTGTGGGAATCCTAACTCAAGAAGTGTTCAACAAGTGCACGATAGGCACATAGTCATTGAAAATGCGATACTTGCTTATTTAGCTATCCAAAACCAATTTTCAACGCTCCCCACTTTAACTTGTCAATTGAACAATTTGTAAGTATTTTTGTGGTTTATTTTACGTGATCCATGTTGTTTGATCTTCCAAATTAAACCGCACTAACAAAGTAAGTTTGTGCTATGTTTTCCTAGCATGAAGTCGCCAAAGCGCTACTTGGAGGAAAAGGGGGAAGCATTCGCATTCGATGCAAGCTATCAATTCATGGAATCCAAAATCCCGGAGTATGCCCCCGAGATGATGGAGGGTGTATCGTCTTCGGAGGAGGAAGATTAATGGCTTTAGAAGTTTTTATATAGGTTTTGTGGGTAGACCTCTATGTAAACCCTCGCGAGACTATAACTTCGTCCAATAGGGTCGCCTAGGGGTTCAAAGGCTTGATGCACATGCTAAGTGCATTCGTTTTTCCGTCGACAAGGATTAGGTTTTATGTTTCAATCAATGTAGTAAACAAAATTGAATGAATAAAGTAAATTACATCTTCCATATTATGTCAGCCGGCAATGTTGTATTTTTTTTGCATGCCGAGATTAATATAACCGGAAGGGTATGAAATATTTACATGCCGACCGCAAGATTGCTGCCCAAGATAGTCGGCGTGTTCTTCATCCGAGGACCATTCTCGCGGATATCCGGTGGCATCTTATTCAAAGTTGACACTTTGCCCAGGCGGAAGAGCGATCGACACCTTATTCAAAGTTGACCATTCCGGATGTTTGGTGGAAGCTTATTCAAACCACGACCTTGCCGGCTTTATGCATTTTCAAAACCAAAATTTTTGGATCGAAATCGAACTCATAAGACGGATCAAAAGGTTAATCTACTTGAATTCATAATTTGAAAATTTTAATCTAAACTCAATTAATTAACCTAATCGGAATTTTAGTGTTAATTAACCAAGGGCATATTATCCATTTAAAAAAAAGGTTAAGGGGTGGCTTGGTTTTACTTCATAATGACCAGATTTTGTCTTATTGGGTATACCCCAATTAGTTTGAGTATACCCCAATCAAGCCAGGTTTAATAACCATGAAAAAGAATATTTTGAAAAATAAACATGTCCAGTTCTCAATATCGTTCGCCATATAATTTATTCATATTGTGTATTAACAATAACCGAATTATGAAAAAGTGTTTCAAGTGTTAAAAATACAATGTACCTATCAAGTATACAAAACATCATAGGTTTTTGAGTTTGGACGGTCGGATAACATCATGGACGTTTCTGGGGGAAATTTTCCCCGAAGTGAACTTATTTTCTGTTGATTATTTTTTTAACGAATTCTACTAAAAAAAGGTCATCAATTGTTTCTGATATAAATAATTAAAATAAAATCTAACAAAGTTTGTTTTAGTGTCTTTACCCTACGCGTATTCTTAAACACAAACTCTCTAATAATCAACTTATAATCTATTTGTTCGGCTATGGCTATTTCAATAGCTATCATAGCCAATCCATTCAACCTTTCTTGTAACATTGAAGATCGAAGATAAGACTTGATGAATTTCAACTTGGAAAAACTTCTTTTTGCAATGGTAATGGTAAATCTTAACTTTCAAAGAAAATTCTATAAGAAACCCAAGCATTAGGAAAACAAGCTTGTAACTTTTGAAAATAATGTAGTATCTCAAGTGGTTTCTTGGTCTCACTAGGAAAAGTCCTTTTCATGATCTTTAACTTCGGTGTAGAGGTATCTGCCATCAATATTAAAACGTGTGCCATAACTTAAATAATATTCAAGTTTGATACATGATGCCAACAAACTATCATCACTCATAGATTTTAGTTTCTCTATCTAAGTCGAATAAGAAACCATATATTTTCTCGTACTGGTTAAATTGCTCAAATCTATTATGAAATGATTGTAAAGCACAGTCTACTATGTATAGAAAGTAATTTCTTTGAAAGTATTCCTCACCAGGCAATGAAACTGTGTCCCTCGCTAACATCATCGTTGAAATGTCTCTTCCACTTTATAACACGTTGTTCTGAAATTTACGATTAATGCCCATGTCGGCTGCAATGTTTTTAGCTTCAACTAGTGCTTTTTGGAACCCATTGGTTATGTAATCTTTAAAATATTCAACAAGAATTTTGATGTGTTCTATAGCATCACCCATATGCATGTCTTTTTCTTGTAGTGTTTGCTAACGATTTAACACCCACATGGAGTATAAATTGCTCTTGGATTAAAGTAACCTTTTTGCACACCTTTCTATTTTACTTTCATGTTTGAACCATTGATATAGACTTGCCCTCTTATATCATATATGTCAAGATTGAGTTCTTTCAATACATCTTCAAGTTCATAAAATAGACATTCAATTGTTGAATCGTCCACTCTCAAAAATCCGAGAAAAAATGATTCTACTTTTGTCGGGACTAGAGAAACATCTACACACTTACCACAATAGACATTTGGTCCTCATGACTTATATCTGGAGTACAATCAAGTATAATAGGATAATACTTAGCATTGTGAATCTTCTCAACAATCGAGCTCGTAATTTTATCTGCAACCATGGTTATCACCTTATTTTGAATCTTATGACTAAGATAATGATAATGAGTTTCCTTATTAGCAATACGTTATAGATGGATATTTAACACTAGATCATGTTTCGCAATTACCTCCATCAAAATCAAAAGTTGCCAATGTTTTTTTTGTAAATTTTATCACTGCCACCACGAAATGCTAAACTGTTTTTTGCAAGATACATCACCTCATCCAGTACACTATCCATTATTTCTATCACACATTGTTGGTCTTTGTTGATTTTCTCTTGCTTGTGTTTGTCAATCATTTTATTTTTTTCTCAATCCCAATTCTATATCAATCCACATTCTCATACAATCTCCATGAACTTCAGAATTTTCATGTCTCTGAAGTCTCCCACTAAAATTAATCCAATCATTAATCCACTATGACCCGATTATGTACTGTCATCCTTTTTGAACAACTTGCAACAGAAGCAAAATACCTTGTCTAAATAAATCGAATAGACGAGCCACCTCATATCTTACGTTTCCATGTTCGTCATTCGATGGGTGTAATAAGTGGTAGAGAAATGCTTATTATTTTTATCGGAAGGAAAGTTGAAATCTACAATTCTTCGCGGACCATTCTCCACTAAAAAATCAATCAAGTTTTGATCAATTTTACTCTAATTCTTTGGATCAAAAATATATTCATGCGAATTTTCCAAGTTAACCTTAGTTGTGTCATTATGATTAGCATCCATTTCACTGTCACATACATGCATCCTCATTTATATTCACATTGTTGGTATTCTCGATTGCTTCACTTACATTACCACCATCTCCTACCAAATCATTATTTTGAACAACATTTGCATCATCACCATCACCATTTACCTCATTTAAGTTTCCACCATTATTTGTTTGATCAACAGTTACAGTGTCATTCTCCCCAATGCCTGCAATATCATCATTCACATTCACAATTCAGTCACATCTACATCTTCTGCCAATGTGGGTTCAGCAGGAGTAGCTCTAGTCACATATCTATCAAAATATCCAACAAGGGATTGTTTTAACTCATATCTATTCTTATACTTCATTCTATTTTGAGATCCTGAGGATTGTTATCTCTTTAGTGGAGGCATACCTACAACAAATTAGCAACAAGATCACTGAATATTGAATGAAGACGCACAATCACAACCTGATATCCATTAAGGTCAATACTTAATCTATCCATATGAATATACCTAAAAGCTTCAAAAATTCTACCAAAAATCACTTGTTTCCATACACAAATTCTAAAAATTAAACATCATTTGATCATATTAAAGATTGCCATCAATTAAAGATTGCCAGCATCATAATTATTAGGAATTAAAGGAACCCATCAATCATCAAGAGGTTAATTAACAATAGAAACATAAATTAGGGAAAAAAAACTAGGGGTTAAACGACATCAATACCTTTTATACTTATAGGAACATTGAGTTGATTGTTGTCATGGATTTTGCAAGGAAAAAAAAATAACTCGTAGGTGATCTTTTGTGGGAACTGGGAAGAGAAAGAAGGAGAAAGTAGAGGTGAACGAGAGAAAGAGATAAAACGAAACTAAAAATGTTTCTTCTCAAAGTTAAAGTATTTAGATAATTTATTTTAAACCCTTCAAATTTATATAACTAATGATTCAGTCCATATTTCGATTTTTTTAATGAAAATCTCTCATCATTACAAGGCTTTTTGTTGCGCATGGGCTTTTGTTGCATGCAAGTGAGGCTTTGACTGCTTGCCTATAAGGCCCGACACAGGATAACATTTTAAGAGACAAACGATACATCCGACCATTCTAGTCTCATCACATCCATAGACATCCGACGAATGTAAAATTTGTAATGTCTTTCCATCATGGACATATGCATGATTCGTTTGCCTCATAATTAGTCTCATAAGAAAAACACAAAGAACAAGAGATACTATAATTATACTCGTATTTTCTTCAAAAGAAAATCCTTTGACTCATATCTTTCTAAAATCGAATTGGCCAACCTTTATCAACCTGCAGAGAACAAATAACGTAAGAACATTTGCGATTATAATATGTGAGACCCATATTTCTGCCTTAATAAATTATTTGTCCTTCATCAACTTGCAAAGTATAAAGATCATTAGAACCTCTTGTGGAAAACAAAACAAAACAAAATAAATCATGTGACTCATTTTATCCTGAAACAATTGAAAAATAAAAAAGAATACATACAATTAAAAATGATTCACCAAAAAATTTCAATAAATTCATAGGCCTAATTTTAGTTTTAGTGAAAAAAGAATTGCTATTTTTTTGATGCAGAATTAATTTTATTTTAAACTATTACTACTAACTTATATGTTTTCTTAATTATTGAACGAAATTACAAAACAATAGTTGAAAGACTAGCAACAAGTTTAAATTATTAAACTTGAATTACATTATTCATATCATCATTGACATGTTGAGATATAAAGTTTGGGAAGGAATATTGCCATGTTTTAGAAATTTTGAATCTTCTGGCATGTTTAGCTAGAGAATCTTCAAGTACATGTTACACTATCTACTGATATGCTGGCATATCCAGCTATTAAAATTATTCAAATATATTTTTATGTCTTCAATTATTTGTTGATTCTACCAGGATAGACTTGTGATTACTCCATTAATACCAGTTGCCAAATTCTTCAAGTCATTTTCCAGTCTCAGGTTATGTATTCTCAGAATTGTAGCCCATCTTACTCCTTTTAGTGCAACATCATATTCATCCTCTTCCGGGTCTGGATGTCCATTCTTGTAGATGCATCTTGAGGAATGATGAACACCTGTGAAATTTCTAACGATTAGTCCAGTGCCATTGTATTTAAACTTCAATTTTAGAGAAGCACCACAACATAAAGAAACAAAAGAGTTAGAAGTTGGTGATATTCCAGAGTTTGGATTTCTGCATTGAGAAATCTGACGATATAAGAGTTGTATATTCCTTATTATGTTGACTGAGTTCGTCTTTGTAGTATCAAAAAAGCAACTACACCTCTTTTTCCAGATTTCCCAGAGAGCCACTAAAATATGGACAATCCACCTATCATCCATGCTGGAATTGGCCCATTACTAACTTGAAATCCAAGATTGAGAGTCATTATTCCATGTCATTGATCTGTTACTTCCAGGAATAGACATAAGCACTGCTCTTGTAAAAGAATAATGCATGAGGATGTGGTGTGTTGTTTCATATATAACTTTAACTGCAAAGAGCATATATTGATATTTCCCCACCAAAATTTCTCACCATCCTTTTACTAGAAGGAACAAAATCCATTATACACTTCCAAATAAAGTGCTTGATCTTAGGCATAGTTTTCGGACTTCAGAGCTTCTACTTCTTCTCATTTATATTGCTTCGTTATTGATTACTTGTTTATAACTGTGCCAATTGGTAGTAGGCACTTTACCGTGAAAACCCCTTTTTTCACTAAAATTAGAAAATTAGAAAAAAAAGATGATTTTTTACAGCGAGATTAGGGGTATACCCAAATTTAAATGGACATGTGCCCTTACTAAGGGAGGTCAAAACAGGATGAAGTTACTTTAGTACCCCTGCACTAATTAACCTAAAATTAAACCCTAAACTTAAAAACTAAAAATTGTTTAATCTTCCTCTAATCCCTCTCCTCTTCTCCTTCCTTCATCTTATTCCATCAACCAAAAATCAACCAAAATTTTCAATTTTGATATTCTACCCAAAATGGTTCGATCCAGTAGCAACAAAGATTCAACAGGTAATATGAGAAGATCCAAATCAGAGGGAAAAGGTAAGGAAAAAGTTGGAACTAGCAAACCCGAAAATCCAATCCCTGAGAATGTTGAAAAAAACCCTCAACTGGTGAAAAGAAGACTGTAAGTGATTTCTAAACTCAACCCATTATTCTTAAGTGTTTGTTATATGAGTTATATTAGGTTAAAAATCGAACATTATGATTTTCAGGGTTTTTGGTCGGCAAGGTCGATAATTTAAAACCATGTCGATCATTGTATGTTTTGTAAGCGCCGACATGGTATTAGGATGAATAACCTGCATTAATTTTCATAGCAGTCATGGCGATTGTTAGACAATAACCAGGGCCGACAGGGTATATTAACAAACCATGCCGACTTACATATAGTCGGCATTGTCTTAGACTTGTAACCTGCCGACTTTAGGTCACAGAAACTTGATTTTCATTAGTTAAGCGTCGGCATCTTTCTTGTATAAGACCATGCCGACTTTATATTTGTCGGCGTGGTTGTCTTCGTCTTGTACACCCTAGTCGACTTCTTATCATACACATAACCCTATCTCTTGTGACTTTCCTCCGCTGACCCATAACACTCGCATACCATTTCAAAACGCGTAGATTTTTGTTGGGAGTTTTTCACTAGAACGCACATCTTCTCTTTGGATTTCTCAACAATCCAATTGACCGCGTCATTTTTATCCTCCCATCCCAAATCATTAGTGTAATGTGCGGAAGTATAAGGACCCCTAATTTTCTGAGCTTGAGGCTGATCCTTCATCGATACCAATGCAACAATCTACAAAACATCAAGAGTTAGTTGATATGTATTACCAAAGTCGGCAAGGTTGACATATAAAACCTACCGACAACAAAGCGGCCGTACGTAAGAAAAATTTAATGATCTTGACCAGGACTAGAGTCGGCAAGGTTCGAAAACTTGAAAATGGCGGCTTAAGCATTTTCAAGTAACGACTCCCGTGTTGTAAAACGAAAGTCGGCATGGTGTCAATTTTCTACCTGCCGACACGAATACTGCTCATGAAAAGTCGACACGTTGTTCAATTACAAGCCACGCCCACGTGTTTGGTCGGCATGATCGACAAGCGTCGACCTTGCCGACCCCGTAAGCAAAAGTGAAGGAAAAAAACCAACATCCATCATTTGCATCGAAAAATCACAATCTTCACCACGTAGGTTGTCTACACGATTACTTGCGACTCCATTCTCTTCTTCTTGGTCATTGGATTCTACGTTTGGCTCAACATATTCATCACTTCCATACCCATCATGAGTTTGAGGAAAATAAAAGTGAGGGTCATGCATGTAATCCACTTGATCATGGTCTCAGTAGATCATCATACAAGTACTCATCTATAGGAGGAAAGTTAGAAGACTCCCCACTTCAAAATCGGGATTTGAATCACTCATATCACAAATTTCTCAAAAATCCTAACTTTTCCCCCAAAACTTCCTCTACTACTCTCTCTAAATTATTTCTAAAAACGGAAAATGGGTCATTTGTCCAAAAAAAATTTAAAACACGGTTCAAATGGACGAGTAAAAAATTTTATGGGTGAAATGGACAAAAAAAAAAAATAGCATGGATGAAACTGATTCATCCCGGCTTAAACTTAAAAATAGCAAGGATGAAACTGGATACATCCTGTAAAATAAAAACAAAAAAAAAAATATTTGAAAATGGACAGGATGAAACTGGTTATATCCTGCCTATTTTTAAATTTTTGTCCATTTAAACAGTATCTAAATCTGACTGTCCTTTTCACCCAGGAAATTTTGATTTTGGTCTTTTTAACCAATTTTGTGTTTCTAAAACCCAACTTATAAATCAACTAACTAATCTAACTAATCTAATCATTTTAATTAAATTAGTGCTAATCATTGTGGAATGCATTTTAGTCATTTAGAAAATACAAGGTTAAGGGGTGGCTTGATTTACTCCATAATGACCAGATTTTATCTTATTGGGATCCCAAGTTGAGACAAAAACATAGATAGTCTTATTGGAGGTCCCCAATCAAGCCAGGTTGTTTTAATGGGGATCCCAAGTTGGGACAAAAACATAGAAAATTGGCTCACTGTGGAAAAAACAAAAAACCAGCCTATGACATGACTGAAACGCCGACTAAGGGGATCGAACCCTTGACCACGGGATTAAAAGTCACGCGCTCTACCACTGAGCTAAGTCGGCTTTTGTATTAAGAGATACCGTTTTTGATATATATCTTAAAATGGATCCAGCAAATTCATAAACCGGAAGTCAATAGCCAAACGCAGAATAAATACTATATTTAATTTTCCAAAGGTAATGGAATGTGGAGTTGATTACGTAGTTCAATGCAGGGGGTGAAGCAATCCGTTTTATGGTGTTTTGCGCTCCTTTTGATTCATTAAGATATGCTTGTTTAAATTTGCGCCAAAGACAACCATTTTGGTATTTGAAAAGCCTTTACAATGTGGTTTACTCATTGTAAAAAACTCAGAATTAACAAAGATTCATAGGAAGTTATTAACATTTGAGAGCATCTTCAATGCAAGGGGTAAATGTCTTAAATTAGTACGACATCTGGGATTTAAGACATTTTTCACCAAAGTTTCTTCTCCAATACAAGGGTGAAGGTAATAGAAAAAGATGACACGGCTAAGTGAATGAGAAAGTCTAAATAAGACTTTCTTTATGACCTTGAGTCATAGGTCCACATCGTCATTTTGTCTCTAAATTTAAATAAAAGGTGTAGGTAAGACCTTGCAGATTAGAAATGGACTTTAGGTCAATTTTTTTAATCTTTATTTATTTTTATCTTTTAGCAAATGACCCACCAAGAAAAGGTGATAACAAGACCTCCACCTAGGATGACCTTGACACTTTACATTGGAGCTGCTCTTAACGGAAAAATACATTTGAATATTTTGTTCCCTGAATCATAGGTTATTATAATATAAAAAGGGGGTTTTCATAGTGGATTAGAGGTTGGAAGAGAACAAAAATAAATTAATTTGCATCCTTTCATCTGAAACATCTACTACGTACCAACATGACCTTGTTTATTAAAGTGATAAGATTGTCTAACACAAGAGCCAACAACCCATAAATGATCATAATGTAAACCATGATGTTGTTTTCCTTACACTTACACCCTGTTTGGTTGGAAGAATTTGTTTTGGTTCATAATGTGGGTGAGATGTAGGGGATCGATTCCTACTAAGAAGTTAGATCTCCTATTTTTTTCTGGTTTCCGACTGGAACCATGTTGTAGGGGATCAGTAATGAAACTGTCTAGCCGACCAAGTTTATTCATAGAAGCAGATGGCATCACCGGTGGCATCAATTTTTACAGCAACAAAGAGGTGAAGATGGGTGTATAATGGCTTCTCATGGGTTTTGCTGATCGTGTAAAATTGGGCTTATAGCAGGCAAATCGTATAAAATTGATCGTGTAATGGCTTCTCATGGGTTTTCCAGATCGTGTAAAATTGATCGATTAGGTTATGTGAATGTTAATTTGGGTAATTTTTTGAATTAGGGTTCTTAATGAATTTGGGTATTCTTAGATTGTAAAGAAAAAGAAGACAAGAACAAGAAGGATTGATTTTCTGTGATTTTCAGTTGAGTGGGAGGAACTGATGACTATTTGATTACGTTTTTTTTTTTCTTTTATATTCTTCAAATTTTTATTTTTATTTTATTTGAGGAATAATCAATAATTGGTCCAATTACATCGACGATTAGGTTTTTTGAATCCCTTATATATATATATATATATATGTTCTACAATTAGGTTTTTTTATTTGAATTCCTAGCAACATATTCCAGTTTGTTGAATTTGATTTATGTTTTTTCCCATTTAATTAACGATTTGGGTTTCAATGTTGTCTCGCGATATTGTTTCTCAATCGCAGACTTCTGTTAGGGTTTTGTTCACAAAAATTGGGGAAGAAGATGATGAACAGTGATATCTTGGTATTGATTCGGCTCGGCACTGAGTTGAATTTACTTTGACTCATTCTTCCAACTCGGTCATAGTCCAAGTATTCAAGGGCATGAACGTCTTTTGATATGGCTCAATTAATGCCACGTGTACACTAACATCCTTTAGCCGTTTTTTTGAAAAAACGGGACGGAAAAGGTGAACTCGTAGCCATTTTCTTAATTTTGAAAAAAACGTGGGCATTTTATTAATTACATTTCCCTACATGGACATTTTATTAATTTCCCCTTTAGTTTAAGAGTGGACTCATTTCCTAGGAATTGGATTACCTAGCCAAAAATTCTAAGCGAGATTTTAGACAAATTAAAACCGTTCTCTCACATGTTGGCCTCATATAACCAGCACCCTTGCATTTCTTTAACCGACGGGCACACTCTGTGAGTGAGCAGTGAGGCGGTACGCCTTGGTTTCTTTCCTTAGAGCAAACATGTTGTTACTGGCTTTCTTTCCTTAAACCAAACATAGTGTTAGTGAGTTGACATATTGTATTGAATGATACGGCGCTATAAATAAAGCAAATGGTTGGATGGAAGTCTCATCATTCAAACTTTTTCTTTCTCTCATTCTTCTAAAGGATTAATAAACCCAGAAATCATTAATCTAACTCTGATCAGTTGATCCAAAATGGGTAAACATTTCATCCAAATAACTTTCTTTGCGTCCCTTCTTCTTATTCTCACCATTATGATTTGTTCTTATGCTCAAGAGGGTGAGGACAATGGTGGCCGTAAGTATTTTATCTCATCCTACGGTAATTAATTAAAATGCCCATAGACTATGCTTAGTATACGTTGATTCACCTTTTTTGTGTGTGTGGGTATTTAAGCCGATTTACACAAAAATAACAGGAAAAAAAAAAGACTGATTTTTCTTACAACTGGATGTCATCAGTTTGCAAAATAACAATCACTTTCCCCCCTGCAATAATCTATGGAGTTTGGCATCAATTATCTGTATTTTTACATTACCGTAAACATTTTATTTGCAGAACAAAATCCTCTGGGCGACCTTCTTGATCCGTTGGACGTTCAAAAAAGTGAGAGTGATAATAGCTCGCTCGCGGTCACGGCCGGTGGGGAACAATATACCCTGATGGGAATTGTGCGATATATATTTTGTTACTTTTTATTTGGCCTGTTTTATTTCTGGTTCAAAACTTTTTTATACAGAAATTTTAATATTTGGATCTAAAATAACTCATGTTGTAATATTTTCCTTTCAGAAAAATGAAATAAATAAAAATGATTTTGTGGTTGGACATGTCTGGTCTAGAAGATTTAACAGTATGGTGGTTCAGGCGTCATGGCTAGATAATGCTATGGGATCTGGTGATTGGCTCGTCGAAAAGATTATCCCCTAGTTTCATCCGTATCCCTTTTGGAGCTAATGGATATATTCTCCATAAATTTGCTAAAGATCTTCAAAACCGTTCTCAGCCAGCTAGATTATCCAAACCTCCTATTTTAGATAAAATCTCTTTTCCTTAGTTGCCTCAAGCAGTGGAGAATCATAATAAATCTTTTTATGAATATGGTTTGGCAGTAGAAGTACATAATTATCATTCTGGTTGGAACAAGATTGAAAAAGGATTACTAAAGAGATTTAGTTGGTCGGGTAGTTTAAATTTACGCAGCATAAGCAGCAAGTTAGCGTTTTCAATGCTAATTCTCAAATAATGTTCAATATGTTTAAGGAGAATTATCGTTCATTGTTGGTAGATCTAAAGTCTCAGTCAGGCATTGGAGACTTGAGGATTCTCTCATCAACAAGGATTCGTATCCAGAGACTTCTCATTGGATTGGTATACGTGTATTACCATTTCAATTCTGGGATATACAATCTTTTAAATCAATTTGTTCAAGTTGGGGAAAGCTGCTTGAAGTTCATTCTTCCACTTTGAACTTCTCAAAACTGAATAGCTGTAAGATCAGAGTCCATTGTGAACTCAGTAAAATCCCAGTGACATCTATTTTCAAAGGCCATTGGTTGAGTTTCGAATAGATTTAACCCCATGTGATCAATGGTTTAAATCAACCACTTCAGGTTAAGGATCCACCAAAGCTAAAATCTCTTGGTTAGGGCTGTCAACGGCACTTAACGTAACGGATATTTGAAAATGCGGGGTCTAACAACCACACCCAACAATTCGTTTGGCAATCTGAGAGGACTTACTCCAATACAGTTTCTAGAGAATCGACTAGACAGTCAGACTCAATCTAGAGTAAAGTATATCAAAGAGTTTAATATCTCTGTTTCACAATATAATCAACAAATCAAACAAATAGAAATCCGCGAGCCTGATTATTATGTGAAAAAACTTGAACGGTGCCAAATACCAATGTTCAAGTGTCAATCAATTTAAATCAACAACCAAAGGTTGTATATTCTAATTGATTGATCTAAACGCACAACCTGTGATATTTCAATTATATAACAAAATATAATGCGGAAAAGAAATAACTCAGACACCAGAATTTTGTTAACGAGGAAACCGCAAATGCATAAAAACTCCAGGACCATGTCCAGTTTGAACACCATACTGTGTTAAGCCGCTACAGACTCTAGCCTACTACCAATTAACTTCAGACTGGACTGTAGTTGAACCCTAATCAATCTCACATTGATTCAAGGTACAGTTGCGTTCCTTACATCTCTGATCCCAGCAGGATACTACGCACTTGATTCCCTTAGTTGATCTCACCCACAACCAAGAGTTGTTACGACCCAAAGTCGAAGACTTGATAAACAAATTTGTCTCACTCAGAAAAGTCTATAGATTGAATAAATCTGTCTCCCACATAAATATCCAAGAGTTTTTTGTTTTGTCTTTTAATAAATCAAGGTGAACATGAACCAATTGATAAACCGGACTTATATTCCCGAAGAACAACCTAGTATTATCAATCACCTCACAATAATCTTAATCGACTAGCGAAACAAGATATTGTCGAATCACAAACGATGAGACGAAGATGTTTGTGATTACTTTTATCTTTCTATCGGAGAAATTAATCTCGATTCAATTATTTCAATTATACTCAATACGATAGAATTGGGTAAGATCAGAACACGAAACTACAAAGAAAATAGTTGGGGATGGCTTCACAATCCCAATGAAGGCTTTCAAGTCGTTAACCTACAGGGTCTCGAAGAAACCTAAAGTTAAAGGAGAATGGACTCTAGTTATGCAACTAGTAACACACAAGAGGTGTGGGGATTAGTTTTCCCAGTTGCTAGAGTTCTCCTTTATATAGTTTTCAAATCAGGGTTTGCACTCCAAGTTACCTTGGTAACAAAGCATTCAATATTCACCATTAGATGAAAAACCTGATTCAACCAAGCTAATATCTTTCAACTGTTAGATCGAACTTAGCTTGTTACACACAAATGAAATGTACCCTCATTTGGGTTTATGTAACCGTACCCAAACGTGTACACCATGTTGGTTCACAAATAGTTAACCGAGTTCAAATGACTCAAATGAAACTAGTTAAAGAGTTGTTTGATTGCTATATTCTCATAGAATTATACAAGTGCACAATTGAAGCAAAATCGTTTTGATTCACTCGAATCAATCATGAAAATTATAGCCACGGTTTGCAAAGATTGCATTCCTTATTATATAAATGTTTATGTTCATGTTCATAACCGATTTTAGAACTTTAACCTTCAAGTATGCAAACGTGTACGCATACTTGAAATACCCGGACTAAGATTGAGTTTCGCCAGTACGAAAACGAGTACGCGAACTTTAAATCCCAACAGAAATTCTCGGACATGAACCTGTACGCCAGTACGCAAACGGGTACGCATACTTTGGTTCCCGGATTTCTCAAACCAACAGGTACGCAAACGGGTGCACATACTATGGTTCCCGGACATGGATTACATATGTGCAAGAGTGCACAACATGACATATCCAATAATGGTTAAGTGTTCTAAACTCTTATTTCAATCATTGAAAATTTCTTAGAGGATGAAAATAGCCGTTTTCACACACTATTAGCATCAAAGCAATTTTCAAGTTATTTAAATAATCATAACTAAACATTCCAAGACAACACCAAATGATTGTATCACACAAACCATGTAAGATGTTACTCGGTAATTTTCACATGATATAAGATGAACTTGGTCGAAACGAAAACTTGCCAACACATATTTCGAGAAATATGTAAGCGAGATAAACTCAAACTCGAAATCTCAAATGTGTATATAGAAAACTATATCGTAATACGACTTATGTCTCAATATACGAGATAGAGTAGAAATAGACTTTCCAAGTGATAGATGAGTTTAAGTATCCATATACCTTATGTCGATGAAGTTGCACAAGTTCCCCTTAGTAGTTCTTCGTCTTCAAATGATGAAAGCCGTGAATTCTAAGCTCAAGTACACAATCTATGTCCTAGTCCGAGACATCTATAAATAGGCTAGAAATCAAGACTTATAGTTTTGATCACTAACATTGACAAACATGCTTGAGATAGCAACGCATAAGAGTTCGACCAAGGTTCTCTAACAATCCCCCCTTTGTCAATTTTAGTGACAAAACTATCAATACATATGGATTACAAAATAAATAAAAATTTGTAGCTTCTCATCCAAATGCTTGATCTCCTTGGCATCTTCAACACGACTCGAAAACTTCTTCACTTCCAAGTACTCCATGATTCTAAACGTGTTCAACTCAGCATCATATTTGTTGAAGATCCGTAGCGATAACAATGAGAAAACAAATGCTCTCAATAATTGTTATACAATGTCATAGTATTATTACACAACATCAAAGTTCAATTGTATCACAACTTTGACAACAATACTATGGTGATATGTATCACTCCCCCTTAGTCAATACTTCATCTCAACATGAGAACCACTCCCCTTACATAATGATCCGTAAACCATATGTATTTATAGTATGAAACTACACATTAATTCTCCCCTTTTTGTCAATATAAATTGGCAAAGGTACGAAAACTAGTGGGATCCTCAATGAAATTTTCATAGAGACACTTCATGACCAAAAGATAATAACATACCAACTTATTTAGATGCAATCATAAAGCCGAAGCTAAATGCATTCATCAAGAAGTTTATAAAGATACAAGATAACCCCTATAATATTCCACATCCGTACTCCCCACAAAGATTTGGCAATTAAGCACATGTTCAATTAAGAACTCTCCCCCATAATATGTCATTCCCGAAAGAACAACAAAGGTGACCTTGCTTTTACAAGAAAAGAAGGATTTCTTTGGATATAACCAAATCACATGAAAACATGAATTTGAAATCCAACAATCTCAATTGAATCAACCACAAAAAAATGATCAACTCAATTGGTCATGCTCGACATAAGAGAACTTACGGAGCAACACAAGATGTGCACAAAAATGTGGATCGGAGATCGACCAATCTTGAGAATACACAAGGATTCATTTTTTTCTATCACTATTTGCACAATGACATATAATAGACATAATCCTTGTAAACAAAAGTTCATCCTTTCTTCCATCAAAATTTGCATAATGACATAAAAGGCATTAACTTTTGTTAGTCAAAAGTTCATTCTATCTTTTATCAATACTTTCATACCGACATAATAGAGATAACTTTTGAACAAGTATGGGACAGTCACAGGTTCACGGACGTAACCAAAATATCCCATAACAAATTGCAATATATAAAATCATAAAGATTAAAATTGCAAAAATCATCTTCAAAAAAAAAAACTTAGAATTTAAATAAATAAATCTAAAAACATGAAGATGAAAACGTTGGACATAGCTATGTGTACTCACAATAATGACTATTCCAAACCCTAGTTATTCTTCTAAAAACGCAAGAAATAAATTCTCATAAGAATATTTACTAGACATTGAGACCTCTGGAGAATTCTTTATCGTCCCCGAACTCCTTGTCGTCAACAGCCATAGGTACATAAGGTTCGTGAAGAAAGGAGTCAATTCCAACAAACCTTCTAGGATGGTGATGTCGAACTAGGGCCTTCAGAATTTCGAGAGTTCTCATAACAAAATACTTTATTTGCTGAATCTCCTTCCTTGTTTCCTTCAACTCTTCAAGAACACCAGAAAACTTCTGAGAATTTGAAAGAACAGCTCTTAGCTTCCTCACGTTCCTTCTTTTTCTTTTCAAAGTTGGAGGTAACAGAGATTTCTCTTTTTCCTTCATGATTGATGGCTTAACAATCATATTAACATCTTTTCCATCAGAACACATGATGCTTGGAGTATCCATACGTGTATGGGCTTGTGAGAGGAAATCACAATTTAAACTCAACAGGTAGTCTTAAGATGAAAATAGTTTCAGAGAAGGAAAAGGAATGTAGGGTTACAAAACCTTTAACCACACAGGTTCACGCACGCACAATCACAACCCTAAAGAGAGTAGAATTGTCGAGAATAACCCTCTTTTATTGATTAAATAGGGAAGTCCCTTCCAATATGAAAGAATTCCAATTTCACAAAACACACGACAAATCTAAGAAAACAAAAACAATTTTTTTTTCTTTAAAGCCTGAGGTGTGCACAATCTTGTCTCTTTTAATCAGGCACATGAGACAAGATGCACTAAAAACAACAAAATCAAGTTGTCTTTGCAGTGAACAACAATCATCCCGCCATAACCTTTTCGAAAGGAATTCATAGAACTCGACTATCAAACCGTTTAGACCATACTCTTTTCTCTAGTGGTATTGACCTATATTTGGAAACCAACTTCTTTGAAGAGGATAAAATCTTACATACCTCAGGCGGTTTTTGAACAAGTTTAAGCTTGTTTGCTAAGAGATTTGCTCTTCGTTGAAGTTTATTGACATATCTCATCTTGTGTTTGTACTTGAAACACTTTGAGAGTTCATGACCTTTGAGTGAACAATAAGAGCATGTCAATGGATAAGATGAATCAGACTCTCGAGATGTGCAAGCTGCTAGACACAGAGTGGAACCTGAAAAATCAGATAGAGAGTTTCCAACAGAAAGGTTAATTTTTTCTTCTAGGTTGGTTGAGTCTTCTTCTGTAAGAATATCAAGATTGATGTATGTATTGCTACAATTATCAAAATCAATATCTTCACAAAGAAGTGAAACACTTGATTTTTCGTGTTCATTGGAATCATAGTGATCAGACATTTCATCAAGAGTTGCAGCAAGACATTTGTTCCCGTGTATTTTCTACGGTTTGGACATGATAGGGTGTAGAATACATCCTATTTACTATCTATTGTTTATGCTTTCTTTGCTATTTTTCTTGTAAATTATGTATTTTACGCTTGTTTTGAGTTTTGTAGCTACTATGGAGTCGCACGGAGAAAAGAAGAAGAAATCACCTAATTTGAGAAAAAAGGGTAAAATTGTCATTTCATGGGCGATCATTATCTGGAGCCCGGTCAAGGTTAAGGGCAACTTTTGGAGAAGTACTAAGGGGCGACCACATGTGTTATAGGGCACTCAATTTGGGGTGTCCCCTAGCCCGTGTAGTGGGGTATCCTTATCCATCCTCTGCATTAACCCAACCCTAGTTCGAATCGAGAAGATATTTCTCCTCTTCTCATTTTCACCCGAAATCGAGACGCCTTGAACCCGAAATTGAGAGAAGAAAAGCGGCGCAGCTTCTTTCTTTATTTGCTCTGTCCGAGAGGTGTAGAGATGATTAAAGGGTGAATTCGAGAGAGAAAGCCTAGAAGCTGTAGCCGCCTGAGGCATTAATGGCAGAAACTGAGAAACAAATCGAGAAACGTTAAAGAAGATGAGACTCTCTACTGTTGATGGAACTGCAGTTGTTGAAGTGATGCAGTGAATGAAAGATGATTGAGAGAAGTGGAATCGACGATGAATTAGAACTGAGATTTGTTGTTGAAGCTTGATGAGATGAGATTTGTGAATCGAGAGAAGAAAGATGGGTTCTATTAGTCGATTGAAGAAATTGGTAGAGTTTGAAAGTGGGTTTGATTCCAATTTGACTCAGGTAACAGAATGAGATCGAAATCGACAGTAAGGGTTCGGTGGAAGCTCGACAGAGGCGAGATGATGGAGATCGGAAAGAGGAGATAAAATCTGAGGGTTCTAAGATTAACTCAGATGGGATTGAGGCTTGATTTCAGCTTTCTGAGAAGAATAAAAGATGGGTTTCGACCTAAAGCTGCTGCTGTTGGTCCGAGAGCTGATATGAAGAACACAGAGAAGAAGTTGCTGCTGTTGAATGGGTTTGGTTCTGAGGATGAAATTACAGCCAAAATTTGATCAGTTCTGACGATGCGCAATCTGCAGCTGTTGATTCTGTGAATGGAGAAGACAGGGAAGCTAACGTGATAATGAGCCGGTTTGAATATTCAATTGGGTTTTGTTGGTTTAAAGAACGATGGTGATACTGCTGAGTAATGATGGGTGTTACACTGAATGGAAAATGGGTTTGATTGTTCTGATGCTGCTATGAGATTTGCTGTTGCCTGATGCTGGAGAAATGAATGAGTCTGTGTAATTGAATATGGTGGAGGTATGGAGACTGGGTTATCTATGCCAGTACTATAGCTGAAGTTTGAAATGGTTGAAACTAGATGTATGTATAGGAATTCTTAACAGGAATGAAGACAGATCGGCCTGAAATTGGCACGAGAAATGCCTGAAAACGGAGGAAACTCGTCTCAATTTTCCTCCTCGGCGATTCAACTCGTTCAGATGACCGATCCGAAACGATTCAACCATTTCCGGTCGGACATTAGCCGAGTAAGATCTTTGACTGGGTGGTGAGTCACTCTTCTCCCTTGACCGTTGACTGACGGTTTGACCCTATTGACCGTTAGTCCTAACGGTGGACTGACGGAATATTCCGTCGAATATACCGATGACGGTGAATTTTTCGTGGTGGGTGACGGATTCTAGGTCAAATTCCGAGCCATAATACCGATTTTCCCATGAGCCAAAAATTCTAGAATTTTCTATGGACTTCTCTCATGGGTGTGAAGACTTGGACTAGGAATTGGATGGAGAATTGGGCTCAAATTTGGAAAGAGAAGATGGAAGATGAGAAAGACTTGAATTTGGAAATTGAATTGCTAAAGGAAAAGGATTCTTTTCCTTGGAAGATTTGGAGAATATTGAAGCCTATAAATAGAGAAGTTTTCTACATCTTTTACACACCTCATGCACTGCGTCTAACCATTGGTTCATCTCTTGTGTAGAATTGTTGCGAGTTCGCAGCCATACTTTCAATCAACTCAGTAGCTTGGGTCACCGTCTTGTTCACTAGTGCACCACCACCCGCGGCGTCAAGAAGAGACCTATCACTTGGGTTGAGAGCTTCGTAGAAGTATTGGAGAATCATAACGTCACTAAATTGATGGTGTGGACAGCTTGCCACCAACCTCTTGTATCGCTCCCAACATTCATACAATGACTCTCCCACATGTTGTTTCAATCCACAAATCTCCTTGCGAATTTGAGTAGCTTTGGATGCGGGAAAATATCTCTTCATCCCATTCCATGTTGTGATACTTCCTAAGGCAAATAATATAACCATTCCTTAGCATTGCCCTCCAAAGAAAACGGGAAATCTTTCAATATTGCTCCATCCGCATTAGTCTCCTATGGAAGCATAGCCATAACTATGGTATAGAAGTCCATAAGATGTTTGTTTGGGTCCTCATTCACCATGCCATGGAACTTTGGTAACTCTCTAATCAACCCCGGTTTGATCTCGAAGGTTGAGTTAGTTTGGATACACCATTGTTGTGTATCAGGCCCTCGTGTGAGAAGATATGTCCTTGAGTGTACGATCGGCCATCGTTTCTTCCTCTTTGTCCGAATCACTTGATGAAGAAGGAGGAAGTGGAGTGTTAATCGCTCGAATGAAATCCTTTAGTTGAGTGCCGGATCGAAGACGTATTGGACTCGGTCTACCCTTTTTAAGCATTCACCAAAGGTATAACACATGAAACAAGATTCTCAAAAACTAAGTTAGATACGGTATAGAATCTAACAAAGCAAGAATATAGCAAAAGAAAAATAAAAACAACTAAAATCGTCCATCTTTGCTCCCCGTGAAGGCGGCGCAAAAAATTTGATGCGTGTCGTAGGTGCAATCAAATTAATATCTTATTTCCACTCAATTAAAAATAATATAATGGAAGTCAAGTTCGTTCCCACGAGAGCAAGAGATTCTAGTTGTAAAAATTGTCACAAAAGGGGTGTAAAAAGCAAAAGAAAATGAACAAAGCAATTAAAAGATAAAGTTGAAATCAATAAGAGAGACAAGATCAAGGAATCCTTCTTCGTTGCAAAACAATGAATCAAGTTATGTTCTTCTCTACTTGTTATTAGTCACAAATTATCACCAACCGTAGGTAAAGCAGCTAGATCGATTGCTAAACCCCTAAATCCCTTGTATCACCGGACACGGAAGTTCTCGACTACCGGATTCTATTTACCAAACCACCTAGTAGTAGATCACTCTAGATGTAATTTAAATAAACGCATTAAGATTTATGAACTTATTAGGTTAATATTAGTAGTTAGACTCTTAGATCAAGGTCTACTTGCTAACGTTGTTTTCACACACAATTGCTCCACGGAATCCCTCCGCAAGGTCTCGTGTTTGCTACTTATGTAGAGAGTCAAGAAACGATTACTTATCTCCTAACTTTCACTAGCTTTAGATCAAATTAACAAATCAATTTAGCGTGCACTCTAAACAATCTATCAATCAATCATGAATGAATAAACATTCCTATTAGTAAAAACAATCGATAATCATGTGAAAAATCTCAAGATAGAATTGAAACAAAACTCAAATCATATATTAAGAACTAGGAATTCATCCTCAATCAATAATAAAATTAGCTACTCATGTTTTTGAAATTCACACAAAAATTAAAAGGAGAATTTTCAAGTTCACACAAATAATTAAAAGAAGAATTTTCAAAAGCTAGCAAAAACACAAGTGTTGTGTGTGTAAAGAGGTGTGTAAAAGATATGTGTAAAAGATGTGTAGAGAACTTGAAATTCATTATCCAAACTAATTCATTATCCCGAACAAGTAAATGCTTTATATCCAAATCAAAGGCCAAGGTACGATCCATACTCCAATACCTACAATCCCAGGTTGGAAGGATCATCCCAACTTTAGTTATGCAAATAAGCAAGCGGCGGTTCCCAATCCGTATGAGCAACAAGGTGGTTTCCAACAATCACGCTTCCAACCTCAACAAAGCAATTTCAACCACAACAAGTCAAGCAACGTGATTCTTCAAATGATGACAAGCTCAATGCGTTAATGCAAGGTATGCAAGGTCTTACTTCTATGTTCCAACAAAGCCAAAAAAGATCGATTCGGCAATCAAGGATTTACAAATTCAAGTGGGGCAATTAGCGTCCGATGTGAATCTATTGAAAGCTCAAGCGTCCACAAAGCTTCCTTCACAACCATTTGTTAATCCAAGAGAGAGCGTTAATGCGATTACTTTGAGGAGTGGGAAACAAGTGGAGCAACCACATCAACAAGATAAGGTGTATGATGAAAAGAGAAATTGAAACCGCACCAAAGGAGAATACATCCCCAACCAACCAACCCGAGGAGCCGGTTCCTACTTTCACAACTCCACCCCCGTTTCTGGCCGATTTGCTAAATCAAAGAAAGACTTGGAATACAAGGGTATGTGGGACATCCTTAAGAAAGTACAAGTCAATATTCCACTCATTGAAGCTATTCGTCAAATTCCTCGTTGTGCAAAGTTCTTAAAGGAGTTGTGCATGAAGAAGAAAAGGTTAAAAGGGAATGAGGTCATGAGTGTGGGGGAGAATGCTTGACGTTCATTCTCAAGAAACTCCCACCAAAATTAAAGGACCCCATAGTTTCAATATACCTTGCACAATTGGTAAAACAAGGTTTACTCGAGCTTTACTAGATTTGGGAGCATCGGTTAATGTTATGCCTTCTCGATTTATGATTCTTTGAATCTTGGTCCTCTTAAAGAGACCGGGGTAGTTCTTGAACTTGCTAACCGATCTAATGTTTACCCTAAAGGGATTGTTTAGAATGTTTTGGTGTAGGTTAATGAGCTTGTATTTCCGGACGATTTCTATGTTTTAGACATGAATGATGAGAATTCTTCTAAGTCTACACCTTTGCTATTGGGTAGACCATTCTTAAACTAACTGGGTGAACAAAGATTGATGTCCAAAGTGGCACCTTGACTATGGAGTTTGATGGTACACTCATCCACTTCAATATCTTTGAGACAGCGTGATACCCTAGTGATGTGAAGTCATGTTTTCCGTGAAAGAGATTGATCCGGGCTAATGAATCTTGCAAAAGCTAAGTCGGGCGTCGACTTTAAAACAAGCGCTTAATGGGAGGCAACCCATCGGTTTTGTATTTCTTATCCTTTTGCTTTTTATTTTTGTTATTTCTTTTTCTTGTTTCTTATCATGTTAAAATTTCCCACCTTGACTTTACTAGGACGATTCAATTACATTGAGGACAATGTAAGGTTTAAGTATGGGGAGTGGTTAAGCATGTATTTAAAAAAAAAAAAATTAAAATTTTTTTAAAAAAAAAAAAAAGGTTTTACATAAAACTCCAACTTTTAGAGATTTTAGAGTCACTAGCATACTTCTAGGTATGTTTACATAGAGATTTTTACTGACATAATTGAACTTGGAAATGTTAGGAACTACGTTGGATTTCTTGCTTGTTAGAGTGTTAAATAATGGATTTAATCATGCCGGTGATGCGAATTTGGTGCAGGGAGAAGTGCATTATTAGAGTTGATGATCAATCATTAGTGGAGACTACCCTTATTCATATCATGTGAGGCACCCAGACCAGAAAATTTTCCATATACTAAAGAGCTTCTTTTGAGTGTGTGTCACCGTACGTTAATTCCGGGTAGAATGGTGAGCTACCCAACCTCCCACCAATAAAGCACTACTCTTTGATCTCTTGAGTGCTAATTTTGTCAATCATGAGGGTGACGTCTATAGATGAAAGCTTCCTTCTTGTAGTTCGATTTGCAGTTAGCACCATTCTCTCCACAACAACGGGTCCATAGAAACACCATCATCATCAACTAGGAGCGACATCAAAATCTACAAGGAAAGTTGGAAAAGTTCAAGGTTTACAAGCAACGGACGAGAAAAAGAGAAAATTTCATATTCAAGTAAAGCAACATACAAAGAGCAGATTTTTACATATATGTTGAGGACTTACAATATAATGAGGTAATTCTATATCCAAGTATAAAGACTTATTCACAGGAGCGAAGAAAATCAAAAGGTGAGAATTGTTGAAGTTTATGATTTCGAGACGATACAAGTTGTGAAGAATCAAGCGGTAAAATACTTCTCCCACGGCCATGGTTTATTTTGTATTTAATTTCTCTTGTTTGTTTCAAAAAAAATTAAAAAAAAAAAAAAAAAAAAAAATTGAAAAAAAAAAAAAAAAAAAAAAAAAAAATATTGTTTTGTTTTTATTTATTTAATAAGCCGTGGGGAGGGAAAATTTATAAGGTAGTTTCAAGCGACAAGGATTTAAGGTAAAAAGAGTTACAAAGTGTCAAGGATTTATGAAATTCGAAAGTTTATCATCAATACTTGAAACCGAAGACGAAGAGCAAGGAGATCAAGACGAGGAGCGGAAGACGTTTCTATTGATGCCGTGAGTGGTGTTATCATAATTGGCGATCGGATGTGAAGGTGAGTAAGTAATCTCATCCTCGATAATAATGGTTGATTTCCTTTCTTAGAGATCGTTAGAAAAATGGTTTTTCAAAATATTAAAAGATGTGGGTTTTTAAAAATATTTCTAAGTTGTCCTTCCCACCATTCAACGTGTTGCGGGAATTCTCTTTTCAATCCTACCGCACACATGTGAGAACCATAAAAAAGCCGTCTTTTTGAGTGCAATTACCATAAAATCCTTTTTGGTGAGGCGTAAGTCGAGGCGAAATGCTTATTGATCGTTTCTCAAACACGCGTTCTCTCATTATGGTATGGTTATTTCTCACTCAACATTTAAGAATGAGAATATGTTCTTTAGTATTTCTAACTTCTTATTACTAACATGCGAAACTCTATGTCCTCATAACTCTTTGGATGCTTGGGACGCTTGAACGCTTTGAAGTTGTGAGTTTTAGTTTGATTTGCTCGAGGACTAGCAAAGTCTAAGTGTGGGGGAATTTGATAGGGTGTAGAATACATCCTATTTACTATCTATTGTTTATGCTTTCTTTGCTATTTTTCTTGTAAATTATGTATTTTACGCTTGTTTTGAGTTTTGTAGCTACTATGGAGTCGCACGGAGGAAAATAAGAAGAAATCACCTAATTTGAGCAAAAAGGGTAAAATTGTCATTTCATGGGCGATCATTATCTGGAGCCCGGTCAAGGTTAAGGGGCAACTTTTGGAGAAGTATTAAGGGGCGACCACATGTGTTATAGGGCACTCAATTTGGGGTGCCCCTAGCCTGTGTAGTGGGGTATCCTTATCCATCCCCTACTTTTAACCCAACCCTAGTTCAGTCGAGAAGATATTTCTCCTCTTCTCATTTTCACCTGAAATCGAGACGCTGAACCTGAAATTGAGAGAAGAAAAGCAGCGCAGCTGCTGCTGTATTTGCTCTGTCCGAGAGGTGTAGAGATGATTAAAGGGTGAATTCGAGAGAGAAAGCCTAGAAGCTGTAGCCGCCTGAGGCATTAATGGCAGAAACTGAGAAACAAATCGAGAAACGTTAAAGAAGATGAGACTCTCTCTCGTTGATGGAACTATGATTGTTGAAGTGATGCAAATGAATGAAAGATGATTGAGAGAAGTGGAATCGACGATGAATTAGAACGAGATTTGTTGTTGAAGCTTGATGAGATGAGATTTGTGAATCGAGAGAAGAAAGATGGGTTCTATTAGTCGATTGAAGAAATTGGTAGAGTTTGAAAGTGGGTTTGATTCCAATTTGACTCAGGTAACAGAATGAGATCGAAATCGACAGTAAGGGTTCGGTGGAAGCTCGACAGAGGCGAGATGATGGAGATCGGAAAGAGGAGATAAAATCTGAGGGTTCTAAGATTAACTCAGATGGGATTGAGGCTTGATTTGAGCTTTAAAGAAGAATAAAAGATGGGTTTCACCTAAAGTCTGCCGATGTTGGTCCGAGAGCTGATATGAAGAACACTGAGAGAAGAAGTTGCTATTTGTTGAATGGGTTTGGTTACGAGGATGAAATTACTGACCAAAATTTGATCGATTCGACGATGCGCAATCTGGGCATTGTTGAATCTGTGAATGGAGAAGACAGGGAAGCTAACGTGATAATGAGCGGTTTGAATATTCAATTGGGTTTTGTTGGTTTAAAGAAACGATGGTGATACTGTTGAGTAATGATGGGTGTTACACCGAATGGAAAATGGGTTTGATTGTTCTTTGATCTTCGCTATGAGATTTGCTATTGCACGATCTTTGGAGAAATGAATGAGTCTCGTGTAATTGAATATGGTGGAGGTATGGAGACTGGGTTATCTATGCCGATCTATAGTGAAGTTTGAAATGGTTGAAACTAGATGTATGTATAGGAATTCTTAACGGAATGAAGACAGATCGGCTGAAATTGGCCTGCGAAATGCCCAGAAAAAATGAGAAACTTCTGTTCCGAATTTTCCTCCCATGTATTCAACTCGTTCGTATGGCCGATCCAGAAACGATTCAACCCGACCCGATCAGACCGGTTAAGCCGAGTAAGATGCCGACTTCGGTGGTGAGTCACTCTTCTCCCTTGACCGTTGACTGATTGACCCTTTTGACCGTTAGTCCTAACGGTGGGCTCGACGGAATATTCGTCGAATATACCCGATGACGGTGAATTTTTCAGGTGGCCGTGGTGGATTCCGGCCATAATACCGATTTTCCGTGAGCCAAAATTCTAGAATTTTCTATGGACTTCTCTCATGGGTGTGAAGACTTGGACTAGGAATTGGATGGAGAATTGGGCTCAAATTTGGAAAGAGAAGATGGAAGATGAGAAAGACTTGAATTTGGAAATTGAATTGCTAAAGGAAAAGGATTCTATTCCTTGGAAGATTTGGAGAATATTGAAGCCTATAAATAGAGAAGTTTTCTACATCTTTTACACACCTCTTTACACACACAACACTTGTGTTTTTGCTAGCTTTTGAAAATTCTTCTTTTTAATTATTTGTGTGAACTTGAAAATTCACATTTTAATTTTTTGTGTGAATTTCAAAAACATGAGTAGCTAATTTTATTATTGATTGAGGATGAATTCCTAGTTCTTAATATATGATTTGAGTTTTGTTTCAATTCTATCTTGAGATTTTTCACATGATTATCGATTGTTTTTACTAATAGGAATGTTTATTCATTCATGATTGATTGATAGATTGTTTAGAGTGCACGCTAAATTGATTTGTTAATTTGATCTAAAGCTAGTGAAAGTTAGGAGATAAGTAATCGTTTCTTGACTCTCTAAATAAGTAGCAAACACGAGACCTTGCGGAGGTATTCCGTGGAGCAATTGTGTGTGAAAACAACGTTAGCAAGTAGACCTTGATCTAAGAGTCTAACTACTAATATTAACCTAATAAGTTCATAAATCTTAATGCGTTTATTTAAATTACATCTAGAGTGATCTACTACTAGGTGGTTTGGTAAATAGAATCCGGTAGTCGAGAACTTCCGTGTCCTGATGATACAAGGGATTTAGGGGTTTAGCACCGATCTAGTCGTTTTACCTACTAAGTTGGTGATAATTTGTGACTAATAACAAGTAGAGAAGAACATAACTTGATTCATTGTTTTGCAACGAAGAAGGATTCCTTGATCTTGTCTCTCTTATTGCTTTCAACTTTATCTTTTAATTGCTTTGTTCATTTTCTTTTGCTTTTTACACCCCCTTTTGTGACAATTTTTACAACTAGAATCTCTTGCTCCTCGTGGGAACGAACTTGACTTCCATTATATTATTTTTAATTGAGTGGAAATAAGATATTAATTTGATTGCACCTACGACACGCATCGGGACACTCATTTGCAAACTCATCAAAACCTTTACACTTAAAGCACACGTGGCATATCCTCGCCACATCCCTATTTTTGGGAGGAATGCGATTGTGAGGTTTAGATGGTGACCTAGGTTTGTCTCGTGGAAAACCGTTTACTTTTCTTCAATAAGAGATCTCTAAACTGTCTTGTGATCAAAGAGATTGAGTTGTCAAGATCTTCATCCGATGAGTCACCTCGAAAGATCATCCTCGGAAGACATGAACACTTTTAAGCTTTGAAGGAAACATCCTTTTCGATTTTGGATGTATGCTCATGATCAAAGATCTTTAGCTTTCCAACCAACATGTTTCTCGGAGAGAGCATCAAGGTTATTTCCTTCAACGATGGCATGCTTCTTACAATCGTATCTAGATGGAAGCGATCTGAGATTTTTTATCACAATGTCCTTTTCAGGAATAGTCTTACCTAATGCAAAGGATGCATTAACAATTTCAAACACTTTGTGATCAAATTCATCAAATGAATCTTCATCTTCCATACGAAGGTTTTCCCAATCGGAATTTAGGTTTTGAAGCCTGGCTTCCTTTTCACCGGTATTTCCTTCAAATACGGTTTCTAAGATATACCACGCATCTTTGTAGCCAGTACACGTAGTCACATGGTGCTTAAGATCCGGGTAATGGCATGTACGATGGCACTCAAAACCGTCAATTTTGTTTTGCAAAGAAGTATCTCGGCAACATCATATGCACTAATATTCTTTGAACTGTCGCGTTTCCTATCGCCACAATGGGAGCATCATAGCCATTAACTACATAAACCCATGATTGAAAATGACGCTCTTGAAGAAAGGCACACATAAAATTTTTACACCACAAGTAATTTGACCCATCGAAGACTGGTGGTACGTTTATAGAGATAACACCTCTGTCCATATCAGATCATTACAAACACATATTTATGAGGTCTTTAATGTGCTTGCCTGCTCTGATACCAATTAAAAATGCGGGGATCTAACAACCACACCCAACAATTCGTTTGGCAATCTGAGAGGACTTACTCCAATACACTTTCTAGAGAATCAACTAGACAGTCAGACTCAATATAGAGTAAAGTATATCAAAGAGTTTAATATCTCAGTTTCACAATATAATCAACAAATCAAACAGATAGAAATCCGCGAGCCTGATTATTATGTGAAACAACTTGAACAGTACCAAAGACCAATGTTCAAGTGTCAATCAATTTTAAATCAATAACCAAAGGTTGGATATTTTAATTGATTGATCTAAACGCACAACCTGTGATATTTCAATTATATAACAAAATATAATGCGGAAAATAAATAACACCTAACACCAGAATTTTGTTAACGAGGAAACCGCAAATGCAGAAAACCCCTCGACCTAGTCCAGTTTGAAGACCACACCGTATTAAGCCGCTCATGCACTCTAGCCTACTACAAATTAACTCCTGACCGGATCTGTAGTTGAACCCTAATCAATCTCATACCGATTCAAGGTACAACAAGGCTCCTTACGTCTCCGATCCCAGCAGATACTACGCACTTGATTCCCTTAGTTGATCTCACTCACAACCAAGAGTTGCTACGACCCAAAGTCGAAGACTTGATAAACAAATTTCTCTAACACGTAAAAAGTCTATAGATTGAATAAATCTGCCTCCCACATAAATACCCAAGAGTTTTTGTTCTCGTCTTTTGATAAATCAAGGTGAATAGAACCAATTGATAAAACAGACTTATATTCCCAAGAACAAACGACTAGTATTATCAATCACCTCACAATAATCTTAATCGACTAGCGAAACAAGATATTGTGGAATCACAAACGATGAGACGAAGATGTTTGTGATAACTTTTATCTTGCCTATGAGAGAAATTAATCTTGAGTTAATTATTTCAATTTTACTCAATACGATAGAATCGGGCAAGATCAGAAAACGCAACTACAAAGAAAATAGTTGGGCCTGGCTTCACAATCCCAATGAAGTCGTTAACCTACAGGGTCTCGAAGAGACCTAAGGTTAAAGGAGAATCGACTTTAGTTATGCAACTAGTAACACATAGGAGGTGTTGGGATTAGTTTTCCCAGTTGCTAGAGTTCTCCTTTATATAGTTTTCAAATCAGGGTTTGCACACCAAGTTACCTTGGTAACAAGCATTCAATATTCACTGTTAGATGAAAAACTTGATTCAACCAAGCTAATATCTGTCAACCGTTAGATCGAACTTAGCTTGTTACACACAAATAAAATGTACCCTCATTTGGGTTTATGTAACCGTACCCAAACGTGTACACCATGTTGGTTCACAAATAGTTAACCGCGGTTAGCCATATGATTACTCTCATATCAACCTTATTGATCTTAACCATAACTAGTTCAAATGACTCAAATGAAACTAGTTAAAGACTTGTTCAATTGCTATATTCTCATAGAATTATACAAGAACACAATTGAAGCAAAATCGGTTTGATTTACTCGAATCAATCATGAACATTATAGCCATGGTTTGCAAAGATTGCATTCCTTATTATATAAATGTTTATGTTCATGTTCATAACCGATTTTAGAACTTTAACCTTCAAGTATGCAAACATGTACGCATACTTGAAATACCCGGACTAAGATTGAGTTTTGCCAGTACGCAAACGAGTACGCGAACTTTAAATCCAAGCAGAAATTCTCGGACATGAACCTGTACGCCAGTACGCAAACGGGTACGCATACTTTGGTTCCCAGATTTCTCAAACCAACAGGTACGCAAACGGGTGCGCATACTATGGTTTTCGGACATGGATTACATATGTGCAAGAGTGCACAACATGACATATCCAATGATGGTTAAGTGTTCTAAACTCTTATTTCAATCATTGAAACTTTCTTAGAGGATCACAATAACCGTTTTCACACACTATTAGCATCAAAGTAATTTTCAAGTTATTGAAATAATCATAACGAAACATTCCAAGACAACACCAAATGATTGTATCAAACAAACCATGTAAGATGTTACTCGGAAATTTTCACATGATATAAGATGAACTTGGTCGAAGCGAAAGCTTGCCAACACATATTTCGAGAAATATGTAAGCGAGATAAACTCAGCTCAAAATCTCAAATGTGTATATAGAAAACTATATCGTAATACGACTTATGTCTCAATATAGGAGATAGAGTAGAAATAGACTTTCCAAGTGATAGATGAGTTTAAGTCTCCAGATACCTTTTGTCGATGAAGTTCCACAAGTTCGCCTTAGTAGTTCTTCGTCTTCAAATGATAAACATCGTGAAGTCTAGGCTCAACTACACAACCTATGTCCTAGTCCGAGACATATATAAATAGGCTAGAAATCAAGACTTATAGTTTTGATCACTAAAATTGATAAACATTCTTGAGATAGCAATGCATGCGAGTTCGACCGAGCAGTGCTCTAATAATATTCGCTCAGACGCTACCGTTACCATTTAAATTAACGGATATCCGATATCCGTTAAGTTCCGACGGAAATCTAAAATTCAATTCCAATTCTGTTACGTTGGACTTATCGGATATCAGATATTTTTCCGATAAAATCCGTTATGTCACAAAACACACAGAACACATAACAAGTTATAAATCCTGCCACACAAAATACATGATGAAAAGATGAAAATCGCGTTAGAAGAAGATGATGATGGCATGGAGAATTACGACTCAGAAGAAGAGATTCAAGTTTCAATTTTGGATAAGGAAGAAAAATTGAGGAGCTTAATGACTCTGTTGAGGATTAATCAACGGATGTGGAAGCTGGTTTCAATCCAATTGCTTCTAGGGTTTTGACTATCTCTTAATGGATCACAAAATTCTATGCTGGAACATTAGGGATTTAGGTCAAGACCCTAGAGTAATTGCTATTAGGAATGCTATCTTAAAAAATAATCCAGTGCTTGTAACTATTCAAGAATCTAAGAGAGAAGTGGTAGATGATAGGCTGATTACATCTCTTTGGGGAAGTAACAAATGCAATTATTTGTATCAGGCTTCTGAAGGTGCTTCAGGTGGTATAATAATAATGTGGAAGGAGGGTGTAGTGGTAATGGAAGATAATCTATCTGGGGATTTTTTATTATCTATCAAATTTAGAAATGTGTCTGATGATTTTGTTTGGCTTTTTACTTGCTTTCTGGTGCTTCGATAAGGATATCATAATCAATGTTGGCAGGAACTAAGACACATCATATTGTTGTTTGATGAACCATGGTTGATCGGTGGGGATTTTAATGCTACTCTGAATGTTGTTGACAAAAATTTGTCTGGTGGTAGAACGACTAATAGTAAGTCTTTCTGCAAGCTCTTATGTTTATAATTAAGAATTGGAAGAAAAATACTTTTGGTAATATGCAGTCACAATTTGACAACTTAGAGATTACCATAGATGTGCTTGATAATCTATAGGAAACAAATGTCATTTCTGATGATGATGTAGTTGCTAGAGAACAAGCTAAACTTCAAAGATGCTACTCTTTTTAAATATGGTTAGGAAAATCAGTCAAAGAGCCAAGGATAGGTGGATCAAAGATGGTGAAAAGAACTCTAGTTATCTTCATCAAGTTGTTTCTTTCAAATATAAGAATAATAGTATAAATTGTTTAAGAATTGATGGTGATTTGTTTTATGATAAAAGAAGATTGCTGAGGAAACTAGGAATTTTTATTCTTCTTTGTTATCTGATAAAAATAAGTCTAGGCCTAATTTTAACCATTTGGAAATGCCCTTTATTTATGTTATGGAGAGTATTAATCTTGAAAAACCTTTTTCTATTGAGGAGGTAAAGAATGTGGTGGATCATTTTTGGGTGAAAAAGAGTCCGGGCCTGATGGATTCACTTTAGAGTTTTATAAACATGCTTGGGAGGTTATTAAAGATGATCTAATGTTGGTGGTGAAACAATTTGAGGAAACTAGTGCTATGAATTGGAGAATTAACTATACTAATATCACTTTAATTCCAAAGTGTAATGGTGCAGTCTCTTTAACTAATTTTAAACCTATCAGTTTGATTGGTAGTGTGTATAAAATGATCTCTAAGCTGTTGGAAGAAAGAATGAAGTCTGTTATGCCTTCAATTATTTCATATGTTCAAGGTGCTTTTGTGTAGGGTAGGCAAATTCATGATGGAATTTTGTTTACCTCGGAACTTATTGACTCAAGATTACGACATCAACTTACATGTATCATTTGCAAAGTGGACTTTGAAAAGGCTTTAGACAATGTAAATTTGGGTTGTGTCGATAATACTCCAAATTTTGCTTTGGTTCTAAATGGAGAAGCTGGATAAGATGGTGTATATAAACTCCTAGGTTTGCTGTTCTAATCAAGGGTGAAGCGACTAATTTATTTAGAAGCGAAAAGGGGATCAGGCAAGGTGACCCTATATCACCATTCTTATTTATTCTGGTTGCCGAGGTTCTTTCTTTGATGTTCAATTCTGCAGCTGCTGAAAACCTTATTTCTGGTTTCAAGGTAGCTCCTCAAGGTACTATCATTACTAATCTTCATTTTGCTGATGATTTAATAGTTTTTCTTGATGATAATGAGTCTCAAGTTTAGTATTTGAAGAGTATTCTTCTCGCGTTTGAAGCTATTTCGGGCTTAAGAGTAATTTTAGGAATAGCACTATTGTTTGGTTGTGCGCACTCTCAACTACCACTGAATTACCTAGGTATTCCCCTTGGTAGTAAATCGAAATGCAAAGCTGTTTGGGTTGATATCATTCAAAATTTTCATAAAAAATTAGCGGGCTGGAAAAGATCTTATTTATCTAAAGGATAGAGGCTAATTACGATACAAAGTGTCTTGACTAGTCTTCCAATTTATTTTATTTCCATGTTTCAAATGCCGGTGAGTGTGGCAAAGGAAAAGGAAGTATTATGAGGAATTTTCTATGGGGTTCAGGTGCTACGGTGAAAAAAAAGAAGTTGGGTTTCTTGGTCCAAGGAGAATTTACCAAAATGCGGTGGGTGGACTAGGGATTCGCAAGCTTCGGTTATTCAACAAAGCCCTACATGCAAAATGGACTTGGAGATATGGTAGTGATGTAATGACCAGTCCCTCCACCGATACTATCCCCACTTAGCCACTGCGGTTATCCGGCAGTGTGGGGTTTTTAACGTGAATCGCTGCAGTAATCCAACAGTAACTTCCCGGATGGTCACCCATCCCTGAATTGCTCCCGCCCGAGCACGCTTAACCGCAGAGTTTTCTTCCAACTCTGGAGACAATTGTGTTGAAAAGGCCTCGGTGTTAGGAAAGGAAAAATCATTACTTATATTCCATCCGGCCAACCACTGCCAAATATCGGGGTATTACAATACCACCACCTTAAATTGGAGCCTTTCTAGGCTCCATAATATATTTGCAAGCCCATATCTTCGACGTTCCTTCGACGTTCCCTCGCTCCTCATGAGAAGCACCTGGACCAACCCCGTCCATCGTACCTTCCCCACCCTCGGCAGTGAACCGTCGTCGGCTCGATACCATATGTAATGACCTGTCCCTCCACCGATACTGCCCCCACTTAGCCACCGCGGTTATCCGGCAATGTGGAGTTTTCAACGGGAATCGCTGCGGTAATCCAGCAGAAACTTCCCGGATGATCACCCATCCCTGGATTACTCCCGCCCGAGCACGCTTAACTGCAGAGTTTTCTGCCAACTTTGGAGATAATTGTGCTGAAAAGGCCTCAATGATAGGAAAGGATAACCAATTACTTATATTCCATTCGGCCAACCACTGTCGAATATCGGGGTATTACAATACCACCACCTTAAATTGGAGCCGTCCTCGGCTCTAGAATATATTCGCAAGCCCAGATCACCGACGTTCCCTGCTCCTCATGAGAAGCACCTAGACCAACCCCCGTCCGCGCATCTTCCCACCCCTCGGCAGGTGACCCACATCGGCTCCGATACCATTTGTAATGACCCGTCCCTCCACCGATATTGTTCCCACTTAGCCACTGCGGTTATCCGGGCAAAGTGGGGTTTTCAACGTGCATCGTTGCGGTAATCCAACAAGAATCTTCCTGATGGTCACCCATACCCGGATTGCTCCCGCCCGAGCACGCTTAACTGAGAGTTTTCGCCAACTCGGAGCCAATTGTCTTTGAAAAGGCCTCGGTGTTAGGAAATGCCAAATCATTACTTATATTCCATTCGTCCAACCACCGTCGAATATCGGGATATTACAAGTGAGAAGCAAGCTTTACGAAGGAAAATCATAAATCATAAATTTGAAGGTGTTACTAAGTGATTTTTCCTAATCAATCTAACATGTATGTTTATTTTAGTTTTTGGGTGAAAGCTAAAAGTTTTGTGAATCTGGTACAAAGTTGGTGCTAGGTAATGGTAGTGGGATTTATTTTTCGATGATGTTTGGATAGTGAACAATCTTTGAAATCATTATTTCGCATTATTCAAACTTTTTAAAACAAAATATTGTGGTTAGAGATATGGTGACTTGATGGCGCTTTGGGATTTCTGGTTTTGCTAGAGCTTTAAAGGAAAATGAGGTAATTCATTTATTGCAGGTGAGTGATGAACCAAATACGAACTTGTCCGATGAGAATTTGGTCGAAGATAGCAAAGGGAGTTATGGTTATGGGAAAGGTTTCTCGATTTGCAAATGTGTATTCGGCTCACGAAACTAATGGATTGCTCTCTTTTCACGATAAGCGCTTATGGAACTCTAAGATCCATCTGAAGGTATGTTTTCTGGTTTGGACGTAGTGTTATAAAGGTGCACCTATGATTACTTATACAGCGCAGGCATGGTTCAGAACGCGACTTGTTTATTATGTAATCAACATACAGAAACTAATCCTCATCTGTTCATTCACTGCAAGTTTACTTCAGATGTTTGGTCATACTTTCTGAAAAGCTTGGGTATATATTGGTCTTTTGGTTGTGATGTCAAGCGAACCTTATGGGAATAGAGTAATAAGAAAAGTACGAATATAGTTAGAAGGTTATGGGGTTACTTTCCGTTTGCGATTTGGTGGAGTGTGTGGAATGAAAGAAATAACAGGTTTCATAACAATAATCACAGGGATGTCAAGCAACTGATTCTGTATAAAAGTGTGTTATTCAACCCACTAGAAATACATATATTTTTGCTGATTATTCTTTATCCACTATTCTTTGCAATTGGGATGCAATATTTGATACATCCATGTAACTTTAGATTCTAGTCACTTTTTTGGTGGCTGTTTCTCTTTTCAATAAATTTTGCCATTTTCGGTCAATTTTTTTTATGTAATTTTGCTTACAAAGTCATCTCTAGGACTTTGTGAATATTCATTGATGTATAATGACATAATGTGACATCCCCAAAATCAAAGTGCTTTCATTCCCAAAAGACAAATCGCTGATAATGTAGTCCAAGGACATAGCTTGTCCTACATATTTCACCAAAATAGTTAGCCCTGTTTGAGCTTAAAATTGAGTTAGTCACCCATTAACCCTTTGTTCCACATAATTTAGAAGAGAGATATGAGTTCGGATTTTAGATTTGAGTATTGTAATCGGAGCATCCAAATACTTCTCCCCCAGATTTAGATCAAATATGTACACAATCTTCAAATTTAACTCCGATATGTTCAAAATCTTAGCAGGAAGTTTTTTATGTTCTGAAGGGATTAAAAGTTACGCGCTTTACCGCTGCAGTTGTTTTTAAAGCCACCTTTACTGATTGAAGACACTTTGTAGTTTGTACGGCCCCAACTTGCCCCCACAGGCCCACTCACATAACAAATTATAGTGGCCCATGTTTTCCCTAGGTCTACGAGGAGGAATGTGGGGGTATGTAGCAGCTTCGGATTTTGATCCAACAACAGCAAGTGCAAAATAGCTACTGCATTTAGTTTTCCTTATAGTTTTTCAAAGGTAATGAAATGTGGAGTTCAGGTTGATTACAAATTGGTAATTCCAGGTGGGGGACTAAACAATCTATTTTATGTTATTTTGATTCAATGGGATTTAGATTTTGTAAAGCTTTTAAAATGCGATTTCCTCACTGGAAACCTCAGAGATTAACAATGATGCATAGGAAGTTACTAACAAGGATTTAAAGGAAAACTATAATTGAATAAAGCTCATAGGTTTTGATGAAACTGAAACAACAGCAGTTTCAGAACAGCAAAGACGAGAAAACTTTAGACCTACACCCAACTTATGACTGACTGTACTTAACAACTGGAACAGGGAATTAGTGAAACACTCGTGGAAGACTGGTAAAAGCCCAAAAACAAAACATCAACACCTTAAACAAAAGGGTAACTAAAAAAACTGAGGAGATGACTCATTTATCTGTAGTTCCGGTAGATTGGGCTGTACATACAACTCTCAGCATACTTCACAAGATTCTCAGGGCGAGGGAGGCGGGTAGCAACACCTGATTTCACAAAGAAGAAAAAGTTTGTACTATAAGAATTTACTGGTTTTGATTGATGTAGATTGACAATCGGCTAAGAGAGAATAATACTTGTATGATCTAAACAGTGATTGCATTAAGATGGGTACTAACCTAGTTCATAAGCTTTAGCAGCTACATTTGCAGCTATGTGTGCTGATATCTTCCTGATATTAGTGAATGGTGGGTAGATCAAACCTTTATCAAAGTTCTCTTGGCTAACCTGGCCAGCTAAAGCTTCCGCTGCCAAAACAGAGAGGCGAACAAATATGTAAGAGACATGTCATTTAATATGCAAAAATTAATCTTCAGTACATATCTGGAAAAAAATTCTGTATTTCTTACATGCAGCTAGAAGCATGTCATCATGCACACGAATTGCACCGGACATTACCAAACCAAGGCCAAGCCCAGGGAAAATGTAAGCATTATTTGCCTGAACCAACACAATGAGAGAAAAGTTATGTGTGGCAATGGGAATGATTGTAAAACTGGAATCCCAGTCAGACTGACAATAAGGTTAAAAAATTAAACTCTAACCTGCCCAGGCGAAAAAACTTTTCCATCATATTCCACAGGATCAAATGGGCTTCCACTACCAAAAATAGCACGACCCTGAGAACAAAAAGAAGTCGGTTTTGGTGTTAAGTTTGCATGAGATAATTGTAATTGATTAAATGGGTTTCAGCATTTTTTTTACCTCTGACCATGTGTAAGCTTGTTCAGCTGTACATTCAGATTGTGACGTTGGGTTGGATAGAGCCAGAATTATAGGTTTCTGCATCAAGTCGGCAATTGGCATCAAATTTTCATTTTCCTCGAATATGAGCAAGAGGAGAGCAGTGAGAGATATACCTCGTTGAAGGAAGCCATGGCCTCAACTACTTCCTTTGTAAATGTTTGTCCTACTCCAGAAGAACCAATCAATACCGTTGGTTTGATTGCCTATACAGTGAGAATGTACAACAACAAAAAAATGTGAGAAATTCCTTGTTATTTGAAACAGTAAAAATCGAGTGAGCAAGCGAGTGACATATGAGATTTGACCTTGACAGCGTCTATAAGTTCCTTAACAGGTTCATGCTCATGAGCCCAAGGCTTCTTGAAGTGCTGAAGTGACTCCTTACGAGAGCCAACAATCAATCCCTGAAAGGTAAATCAACATGCGGGAGAAGAATAAGAAAGGGATGCTATGCAATCTATGCTTCTTAACAAGTTAGGAAGTTCTCGAGATACTACCTTTGAGTCCACAAGCCAAATCTTCTTGCGTGTCTCCTCTACTGGAGATTGTGTCTGCAACGAAAGTCCAAACATTAGGAGACATATGGCTCACCAGATTGAGAGGTTGTATGCAGGTTGCATTTTAACAAGAAAACCAATGCTGAAAGGTATAAAAGGATCAAAGTTGTAATTTATATACCTGTTTAGAGATCTCAAGAGCTATGAGTTCGGCTATACCAGTTCCAGCCTGGAAACACCAATGAATAGAAATGAGAAACCCCACGATGCATAGAAGAATTCTCAAATTTGTTTACTATCGAGATGTCTTTTTTTTTTCAAACGTTGTAATACCTTTTAAGTCACAATAAAGAAGAAAGATCTATAAACATATAGAAATAGAACTGACCTCTCCAGCACCAAGGAATAAGAATTTATGATCAGCTAGGGTTCCACCTACTAACTTCAATGCTGCAACGACCCCCGAAAGAACCACAGATGCAGTCCCCTGCAACATTACAACAAATGATTTCCGAAGTACTCTTAAGACAAAAAAGAACCACAAATACAGTCCCCTAGACCCATTTTAAACACGGGTCAAACACTAATTAACTTCCTATCCACACTCGCTTTACCTGGATATCATCATTGAAAACAAGATGGCTTTTGCTATATCTTGAGAGTAATTCAAATGCATTGTGGTTTGCAAAGTCTTCGAACTGGACGTGGTCAAAGAAAGACAAACCATCAGACTCCGTACCAACATGATCAAGCTTTGTGGAAACATAACAATTGATTACAGATATCGTCAAGTAAAATTTCGATGACTAACCTGTACGAGAACTTTCTCCCCATAATTTTGTTTAACTGCAGACATAAACTCGTGTAGAAGATCGGCATATTCCTAGTATCAGAAAGACCAGACCATCATTCAGTATTACAAAAATTGATAAAGATTATGAATGAAGTATCAGAAACTCAAAGTTGCAAAACAAACTCGCTAGGCAAAGAAAATTATCTAACCTGGCCAGTTGCCCTCTTTTGCTTGAGCCCAATGTAGAACTCATTATCCAGCAACTTCTGGTTGTTTGTGCCCACATCAATAGTTATAGGCAAGCACTGGAAAGCAATAAGACAAAATTCTTAATGAGGAGTAAGAAACCAAACAAGTTCTATGAGATGCCCATAACCAAAAGTTCATATTCTTGATCTAGATCATTGATTTCAAATGTTGTATTGCTCAATAATGCACAGAGCGGCAAACATTCAATTTAATTACGAAACACTTACTGCAGAAGGACGAAGACCTCCAAGTGCAGTGTACAAGGCAAGTTTACCAACAGGAATTCCCATTCCCTGCAAGAACATTCGACATTTAATTGAACTGAGTCATCAATTGAGGATAATGGACACGAATAAATGTTATAATAGAGTAACGGCAGAATATTTAAGTGTTTTGTCCAAAAATCCAAGGAAAAATTAATTCTGCAAATATTCACCTGGCAGCCAAGATCACCAAGACCCAAAATTCTCTCACCATCAGTGACGACAATAACTTGGATATCCTTCTCAGGCCAGTTCTTCAACACCTCAAGTATTTTACCCCTGCACCCAGCATAAAGATATATCAGTCTTCAAGAGAAAGATTTGCACATAACTTAGACAGGGAATCACAAAAATTATGTGGTGCGTAAAAGAATACAGAATTCTTTGAGTAATTGTACTTCTCTTTCAAACTGATGTAAAGACCCTGAGGACGCCTGAAGATGGTACCATATTTCTGGCAAGCCTCACCAACAGTTGGGGTATAAACAACAGGAAGCAACTCCTCAACATTATCGATAAGAAGCTTGTAGAATAGCCTTTCATTTCTCTCCTACAGAACAGGACAAAGACAAAGTAAGGTCTCTGATGCACATGTCACACCAATATACACTTAACGCTGAAACTATAGAATACCTGAAGATCCATCATGGCCATGTATCTTTGCAATGGGACTTCATATTTTCGTAGACTTTGCATCACTTTCTTCTCCTGATATCCAAAATTGGAGAAAGGGGTTAACTACAGCTTTACAAACGCTATAAATTGCCTTTATTAAGATGAAGAATCAGAACTGAGTGAGGAGTAATCACCCAAGCTTTAACATTACAAGTTGTTAGAATATAGTTTCTTTACGATTTTGTGGTACAAAACTTTTGACAGTTAAGAGTATTGGGTTAAATAAAAGAAACTTCACGATTTTTTTTACACTTCCACCAGTAAAGCAACGCAAAAGAGAGACTGATACAAAAGAACAAAAAGGTTAACGGAAAGTAACCTGAAGCTCTTGAGTTAGAACTGCTGGGGGGAGAAGGCCTCGCAAGTAGTGTGCATCTCTCTCCTTTTCAGAGAATGCAAGTCCTTTGTTGTGATGAGGATCTCTCAATAAAGTACATCCACTACAACACAAATACAAAATTAAGATGAATAACATAAAACAACAACAACAACAACAACCCACAGCGAATAATTGAGTTTATAATGACAACACTTTACACCAATATATATTTCTTGCAAGCATTAGTTGAAAGCCATTTCATAAAATCTGCCCAACCATTAGTCAACTGCGGAAAATCCATTTCTATTCAGTTTTACAAGATCACTTTGATCAAAACACACCGAATTATGAACGAAAAAACCATCTGATAACCACATAAATACAAAGGACTGAATGAAATATATGAACACAGGAAATCTTTTACATCAATCAGAATATCCCTCCCTTGTCTTCTGAGCAAGGAATTCCATAAAAGAAAAAGCAGTAAAAGAAAAGGCAAAATGCTGTAAGAAAAAAAGAAAAACCCATCTTTTGCTTTAACCATATAGCTCCATAGAAATCAAAACCAACAAAGATAATTGAAAAAGAGAAGTATAATTCCATCAAGAAACATCTATGTTTACAAAAGCGAGCAAGGCGTTATCCTAGGCGCAAGGCGCCAACCAAACCCTTAAAGATGAAATCAGATAAAAACAAACACCCATTAAAAATATTCAATAGCAAAGACAATCCCCACCTTTACACACCCACAATCCATCTAAACAGATAAATCAAAATCAAGAACTCTATTAATTATTATTACCTGGCTATGGAGAAAGTCCATGGAGTAACAAGTTGATCTTCAGTAGCACGATCTTCACCATAAACATCTTGAACTCCACCACCAACACTAGATTTAGGATCAACCATAGTACTCTCCATTAATATCCTTACTCTTCTTTCTCCTCTTCCTCCTATAAATTTTCTCTGCAAATCAAGTAAGGCTACAAATACGAATTCTTGAAATTCTATGAAATCAAATCAATACAACCCTCTATTTATATATTCCCCACAAACCCATTACCATTAATCAATTAAAAGAAATTATATAAAACAAAAAAAAAAAAGGAATTTACTTTCTGTCAAAGAAAATAAAAAACAGAGCAGCCACTCGAGACTCTTCTAGAAACAGACCCAGAACTGAAATTCAACTCAGAATTGAATCTTTTTACGATTTACAGGATGGGTTTTGGTTAAAGGTTAAGAAATTACCAGAGATTTAGTTTGATTTCTGAGTGTGAACATTGTGGAAATGGCAAGAGTCTTTTCGGGGGCTGCTAAGACTTCTCCGGGTTTATTTCTTACTGTGTCTTGATGGTTGCCCGAGAATCTGTGACATTCTATCCGGAATATTATATTATCCCATTTATAAATCCGATAATTGACCATTGATTTTTATAGAGAATATCTTGTTTGAATGATCTGACGGTACATGTTTTTGGGCTGAATATGGTCGAAATGACTATGAGTCTAGACCTAGAGTAACACAATGCGTCAAAAAAAAAAAAAAAGAAAAAAGAAGGTTTGGTTTCCTTTTGTGAATATGACTTATCGACCGGGCTGAAATCACCGGACTCATTTCGGTCAAACTCATTACGTAGGTTTGTTTTTTGAGTCGACTTACTCATCTTACTCAAAAAAATGCAAGTGGCTTGATCCCATGAATTAGAGACATTTTGTTACCCGACTCAAACGGGTCCAAATCAAATTACGTTCTAAGTCGGAGCGAGTCGGATCGACTCTAATCAAAAACAATCAAGTATGACATCTCACTCGCATCGAGTCAAAGGTTGACTCATATCCATACATCCACTAAGATGAGAACAAGTCGGATGAGAACAAACATGTTGTTAGCATTCTACATTGAGCCACCGACCGAGCAAAACCCCGAGAAAAAATCCACAAAAAATTACTTTATTATTGGGACAAGTAAAACCATATCCAATAAAATAGGGGATTCTGTTCAAGCTTATATCACAATGTTGCTAATGAGATGTCGGATTATTAGCGAGGTACCAAAATCCACATAAAATTGAGACCTTCTAGTTTATTTTATATGGATTTTGGTACCCTCCCAATAAAACGGCTACCTCCCATTAGCAACCCCGATATATCCTCGGCTAATCTAACATTGTATAAGTAATACTACGAGTATGAATCCAAGGAACTGTAATATTGTGGGAAGAACGTCATTACTTGCATCACTAACAACGCACTTGCTTACATGTTTTAATTCAGTAATATTATAATAATCATGCACTGTCTTGGTTTTTTTTAGTATAAGTGTATAAGCTAACATACAATGGATATACGATAGATATACATCGCCAAGACAGAGAGATCTTCCGCCTACGATGGATATACGATGTTATGACGAGGACGTCTTTTTCTCGCCCAAATTTGCGACCAACTAGGGGGTAAAGCTTTTAGAGGGCTGTAAGTTTAGAACATGAGTTCTGCAGCGGCATGATCAAGAGTAGAGCGGTCAAAACTAACAATTTAATGGACGCCCTTAGGAAGCTAGATGATCCCCAAAGTGAATTGTTATTGTTGCGTAGTTGTCTTTGAGTCTCTGTCTGTATTTCTTTATGAGAACCACCAGCCGGATTTTGTCATAGATGCTCAAGTTATTTTTGATGCTCACCTGTCGTTACATCTCGCGGCACATTGTTACTAATGACGGGCCCGGTATGGGGTTGTTGCGTCTGCATCGTATGTCTTCTCACCACTCAGTTTTGGGTGGTTTAGGTATCTACTTCATGGCCGATGCAATAAACTATTGCTACTTGGCATCTTGTATCTGCACTCAGCCACTTCGCATCAAAGCATCCTTCGTAACGCTCAACCTGTGGCCCTAATCACAACATGCAGCCACGCCATAAAGCTTTTCTCCAGCATATGTGGTCCTGGACGTCAACATCGAGCTTCGCCCCATCCCATGAAGACCTTGGCGGTGATTTACTTTGATGTTGTCATGAAGGATTTGTTGGTTAAATTTTCCATGTCCTCTCGAGATTGTGCTATTTGGGAGTGCAATAAAGATATCCACGCACAAGACTACCTTAAGGCTATTCCTATCGAGGGGCTTAATCAGAGGGTTGGGGCTCAGGAATTTGGAGCAGTTTTACGGTATAGGCTTGGTATACCTCTTTTTGTGGAAGGTAGCATTTGTGCTTTTTGCAGGAGGGATATGGACTGTTATGGGGATCATGCCTTTGCGCACATGAGGTAGGCATCAAATTTCGTCACGATCTCGTGCGTGACATATTTGCAGATATGTGTTTCCGTGCAGGGGTGCCGGCTAGAAAAGAAGTAGATCTTGGTTTGTTGGCGGATGATGGGGGTTCTCTCCGCCCGGCTGATATTTTAGTCCTTAATTGGGACAATGGGTGTGACAAGTGTTTGGATGTAACCGGTGTTTCACCATTCACCGGAGGAGGGCTGCACACATATCGTCAAGGGTTAGCACCAATAGGGCGATTAAACGCAAAGCATAAGAAATATTTGGAAAATGCTTAGCCCATGGTTACAACTTGACACTTTAGCATTTACTACTTTTGGTGAACTTTGCCTTTGAAACAATGGATTTCTTGAAAAGGCTTAATAATCAATTATCTAGATTTGATGTTAGTGCCAAGAAATGCAACTATTTCTTTCATAGATTAGGAATAGCAATACAAAAAAGGGTTGGAGCCCAGCTTGTCGCTAGGCTGACAACTAGTTACTTGTAGTCCGTTTGTATTAAGTGTATAAGTTGAACATTTGTATTGAATGAATATGGTCACGTGGGCATATTAATTAAGAGCTAGGAATCATGTGCACATAATGCAGAGGAAAGGTGATGTACTCGGGGCGAAGTCAAGAATTCTAATACGGGGATGCAAAAATTTGTTTTGGGGTTGCAAAAAAATTTAAGAGGTGCAAATAAGCAAAATTAGGCTTGTAGATGGCCAAAAAATATTATGTTGGGCTTAAATTAGGTTTTGGAGCCAACTGGGCAGGGGTGCAAATGCACACCCTTGTAATTAGGGGTGAGCATTTGGTCCGTAATCCAGCCCATTAAACCGGGATCAACCGTGTTTGCGGATGGATGCAGTATTGTTTGTTAATGGGTTGGATGCGAATGAAATTTTTAAAATCCAACGGATTACAGATCGGGCCTAGATGCAACCTTGAAAAATCCGTTGGACATCCATATCCGTTAAACTAAAGGCATTTATATATAGTGATAGAAAATACTATGGATTATTTAGGAATTTTTAATGGGTTGGATGCGAATGGAATTTTTAAAATCCAATGGATTACAGATCGGGACTAGATGCAACCTTGAAAATCCGTTAGACATCCATATCCGTTAAATTAAAGGCATTTATATAGTTATAGAAAATACTATGGATTATTTAGGAATTTTTAAGGTGTTTGTTTGGGGCGTTGTACATGGCAGTTTTATATTTGCATACATATAATAGGATATATAGGTTTTATAAGGAGTCATTTGTGTTGGTTTTATTTTCTTTACTATAAATCTTAACCAAAACAAATCCATTGAATTATCCGCATCCAATCCGTCCATCCGTGCATCCATTAAATGCAAATCCGTTGGATCTGGATTGGATGCGGATGCCAAATTTAAAATCCGTAATGCATTGGATTGGATGCGGATGAGGTGAAAACCGACCCATGCTCACCCCTTCTTGCAATGGGCTGGCTCCACCCCAGGATGTTCTGTATCAATTCCACTGTGGCACCACTATCTATATGGCTGCCATTTCGATTCTGACGGAAAGTTACGGCCCTGTAATAAAAATCTCTCTTATGCCCCATGTAATGATTTTATATCACCTCGGCTGGAACGATGTAGTTTTTTTTTTCTTCTCTTGGAAAGTACTTGTATTGAAAACACCAAGTACTCTAGTCCTGAACTGGGGAGGAGGGAGTCCGGTGGGAGTATTACAATTTAGGAAAAAAGCTTGCAGTACCGTCATCTCTTAAGACTAAGTCTTATGGGCTAGATTGGAGGTGCTAGATTAGCACTTAAGTGTTGCGATTCAAAAAGAAATGTGGCAAAAAAGTTAACACTAGTTCTCTCTCCTACCAGTTGCTAGCATGTGAAGTAGCATGCTAGATAGTTCTGTTGAATGATTCAAATAAAAACTACCTTTTCGCGGCGAATGATTCATTGTGAGAGATTTATTTTTGATCTCGACATTTGAGATTTAAAGCGCTGAACCATTCAGTAGGAGCGTGAATGGTTTAGCGCCGGGCGCTTTAATGGTTCGATCTTTGGTTTGGCCGTGGGTACTTGCTAACTAGCTGCTAGATTAGCACTCCCATAAGACTTAGGAGGTAGTCCTGACTGCTAATCTAGGTGCTAGACTAGCACCCCATAAGACTTAGTCTAATGATGCGGCATGATGCGGCATAATTTGTATCAATAGAATCGAGTTTTGGCTGCCACTCGGCCACGGGGAGTATAATTAAAAAGCCTAGTAAGTGGTTATTTGTTTTGCCTTTTAACCGACTTATCCAATACTGGCTCATCTAGATCTAACTCATTAATTTGTATATGGCTAAAAAATTATTAATTAGTAAAATTACAGAGCTTTTTTTATGAAATCATGTCATATATGTGGTCAGCGAGTCATGTACAAAATGAAACCCGACTCCAATAACCCCTAATCAGATGTATGAGCTGAGTCATTTTTCGAGTCGGATATCAGAAAATAAAAAAAAAAACACATTCTGATATACGACTCGAAACTAGTCAACAATCGAGTCAGATCCTAAACAAACATGCTGTAAGCAAATAGTTCGAGAAATTCCACATGTTCATCAATCTTAACTTTGGTTTTCTTTGAACTAGGGGTTTTGAAAATCAAGTTTGGTCCACTTTTAGTTAAAGATTATGTTAGGTAAGGAGCGGAAGTTAATTTTGTGTTCATGCCACTAAAGTCTTCTGGTTCTGGGTTGTAAACCATACCAGCCTCCGCGTAATTATGTTACGACAAAAGTGAGTTCTTCAATCCTCTGCTTCTAGACAGAAGTCATCTCATATGGAAATCTACTTTTATATATAAGTCAAAAAGTCGTATTCAGACAATAGACCCTACCATAGAGGAAACATTTGGTTCTCATGGCCGTTTAGTAATCCACGGCATATACGCGGCACAACTTACTGACATCATCGCCAACAAAAAGTAGATTTCCATATGAAATTACTGGTATTTTTGAAATGACTTATTTTAGTTCCATAATGGCATCTATATGTCACTTTGTAACTAGCTGGTATTTTTGATTCTGACGGAAAATTACTGTATTTGTTTTCTGTTTTTAGTGAACCTAGTGCTTCAAACAAGAACAAATTCCGCGCAACTATGATCAAAATAGGAAACAGTTACTTTTTACATTCCGGTCAGTTGGACTTTTTGACATTATGATCAAGACCAAATAAGAAATTGACTTTGACATGTTCTTAGGTCGTCTACCTACCTACTAGCAAAAACAAAAAGAGTTTGGTAGCTCTGGCCAAAACAATTTGATCGATGTTAGAAGATTACAAACGTCTATGTCAAAAACCTCACGACATCTAATTAATCTTGTTAAATATCAAGTATATCTGGAGCACATAATTTTTTTTTTTTTTTTTTTGATCGATAAATTAAAACTTTTATAAAAAGGAAGAGTACATGAAATATGGACTAAACCAGTAAGAAGTCCGAAAAAAAATTACCGATCAAAAAAGAAGGGGTGCAACAAGCCACCACCACCCCATAAAGACCTCTCCTGGGGCTAAAAAACTAAAAATGAAAAACCACCATAGACTCACCAGACAGAGGCACAACCACATAGTAAAAGAAAACATGCTAGAAACCTCAAGGAGGTTGAAAGATTACTTCCTTCCAGCTGATGGCAAGTTGCTCCAACGAGATACCGTAAAAAACACCTCTATTATGTAGCCAATAAGCTACGGTTAGCTTTATAGACTCCTTAATAGATGTCTCAAAGCTTTACTAATACCATGGAAAGCTCTTTTGTTCCTTTCATCCCACAAACACCACAAGATTGCGGCAGGGAGAACTTTAAGCACCAGGTTCTTCCTTGGGAGAATTAGCTCTGCCAAGCCACGATCTAATGAGATTAATAAGATCCGGAGGAGTGACCCACATAACAGAGAACTCTGAAAGGAAAAAACACCAAATTGACCAAGCTACTTTACAGTGAATGAGGAGATGGTTGGCTGTTTCTCCGTCTTCTATGCAAAGATAACAGTGATTTACCCAATCATACGGCCAACCTTTCTTGCATATCACATCTTGGGTAGAGATCTTAGAATAACTAGCCACCCACATAAAAACTGACTTTAGTAGGCCAAAAACTCGACCACAATCTTTTCTTAGGAAGGAAATGCATAGGATGTGGGGTTGAATTATTGAACCACATGGTAACAAGAACTAACAGAAAATACACCATTCGATTTCTCCCCACCAAACCCTGGAGTCTAACTCATTAAGACCTGTAGATTGGAAATTATCAAGTAACGGAAGCAACGTTGTCAGTTCATTGATAACCATGTCCTGAACTCTTCTCGAAATGTGCAAATTCCAATTAACCATCCCATGCTCAATATTTCTGACTTCCGCCACTGCCGCCTCTTTGTTCTCGCAAATAGCATAAACCGCTGGAAATCTCTCTCTAAGAGGAGAGTCAATGATCCACCTATCCTCCCAAAAACTAGTGTTATTACCATCTCCCACCAACATCCTACAATTCGATGAAAAAAGAGAAGTAAATTTACAAATCCCCTTCCAAATGCTACAACCATGTGCTGTTTTCGGGGTCTTAGAGTTCCACCCAAAAGGTTCTTCTCCATACTTCTCAGCAACAATCTCCCCTTCCAAATGCTACAACCATCTGGAGCACATAATTAGGATAAGGTTATTAGGTTAATCACAGCATTTCAAAGCTGTTTGCAGTATATTCATTGATACTTTTTTTTTTCTTGATCAATATTCATTGATACTTATTGCATTAAACTAGCTAACAATATGCATGTTCTATAATCAATATATATAACATGGAGTATAACATAAATATCAAATAGACCTAGACTTCTGAAGCTAGCAGTCGGTACAAGTCATATTTTACCAAGATGCAATTGGACACGCATTTTTACAGATATACAATGGGATCAGTTGTTATCTTCTTCTGTTAGCTTCTGCCAACTTGGGTCTTGACTATTTAGTGGGAATTTAGTGGGAAAACTGCCACCAGGTGCATTCGCACTCAAAAATGCATGTCAAAATCACAGATCGATCTCGAGACAGTTGATTTTATCTCTCATTTTGCATTTCTTAATACAGAGAAAAAAAAAAAAAAAATTGACACTTATGAGTTTGTTGCAAATTGCAATCAAATGTACAGCTCAAGCCAGCATAACACATGCTTTTCCATGCGATTACGTGAGGAACTGGTTGATTTGACTTTAAAGAAAAAAAAATCAAAAAGAGAAAAAATTATTTCACAAAATTGGTCAATTAACCCAATAACGATAATTATCGGGTGAAAAAGACATGTAAATTTGATACCATTTTTTAAATGGACGAAATGTAAAAATAGCCAGGATATAAACAAGTTTCATCCCACCCATTTTCAAATACTTTTTCTTATTTTTAATTTACATTAACGATGCATCCAAGTTTCATCCTCGTTTTTTTTAAATTTAAGCCGATGAATTGATTCATTCTTGTAATTTTTTTTGGTGTCCATTTCACCCATACTAATTTTTATTCATCCATTAAAATCATGTTTTAAAAATATTTGGGCAATTGACCCATTTTCCGTTTTGGTCAATTTGAAAATCTTCACAGTGCTTACATGCTCGCATATACCAAACCATACACCATTGTACACCATGTAGCCATATAGGTCCCAGACCTAGTAACAATATACCGTTTTGGAAGAAAAAAAGGGTAAACTTCATAGTGGATGACACATTGTGGTGGTGTCTTAGATTAGATGTAAAAAATTTGGTGTTTAGGAATTATTTTGTAATACCAGTCAAGTTGTGCACTGGATTTTATAAATGGGTTTTGTTAATTTTTGTATCCATGCACAAATTAACAACCACTTATTACTGTTAGAAGTCGTAGATAATATCACAAAATAAGAGAGAAGATGTTATCATGCACTGGAATTTCATTTCGTTTTAAGCCTACATTTACAGGGGGTTAGTCCTTGGGTGAGTTGGGGGAGTTGAGTGTATTTTGAATCTTGGGGATTTTGAGAGAGTTTGAGAGAGTGTTGGGAGTTTGAGAGAGTTTGGTGTTTTGAGTTCAGGAAGTTTGGGAGAGTGTAGGGAGTTTGAGAGAGTTTATTAGAGGGAGTTTGGGAGAGTTTGGGGGAGTTTGAGAGAGTTCATTCCTAACTCATTTTCTTTAATAAGTAAAAGAAACAACAAATCCTCATTTGCAAGTAAAAATGATCTTTAAAAAAAAATGAGGATTCTTTCAACAAATCCTCATTTCCAACAAATGATCTTTATTGTTGTGCAACGGGATGATTTTTTTTCATTTTAACGGTCTCCATAGAATTCTTTCACATGGAAATCAACTAAACCATATTGACCATAAACAACTTTGATTTTGTCCCAACAATATTGCTTCAATAAATACTAAAACTATTAATGACAAGTTGAAATACAGAAAAATTTCACTAAAAGATATCACCGAAATAAGAAAAATGTATTCACAAAGAGTGAACCATGCACAGTATGCACATCTAATGGTCGAGCAGTCCGGAATTAAGCATACAAGATTTTTTTATTTTTTTAAAGAGTCGAGCATCCAGGATGAATGTAATCTAATGAGAGAAACTGGGCACATATTTGATAAAACGCAAACATATTTTATTATAAAATTTACATTTTTGTAACAAGCACTTCACTTGTGGATATCTCTTGCATACATCTCCTAGTATCTGTCTATGATGTCTTGAATCTAAAGAGATAAGGGAATGGAGGTGGATGCAAAAGAGAAAGTTAACTACACTATCTAACGGGATTAAACTACCAACAAGAAAAGAAAATTCACAATATGTTGTGCAGTACCTACCAATTCCTTGGTCTGTTATACTCTACTGACTCGTATTCCAATAGTTATTAGAAGATGTAAAATTGAACAGACAGGTGTGGAAACAAAGGCACCTGAATGTTCCAATTCCTTGGCCCGTTGTGTTCATATTACCATTCAAATTTAAATCTCTTTTACATTGATTTTAAGGCGTCCAGTAGGCATGCTTTATAGGTCTCACCAAGCAATGAGTCGATCTTAATTGGCAAAATCCCACAAGAAATATGGAGCTGACAAGATAAAAAAAAGGCATACCTGAAGAGCCGTTTCCTCCTCCTATATTTTTTTTAGACCAAACTCCTTCCAAATCTCTACTCTTTTGAGAGATTTGTGTACAAGCAAAAATACACTATCAACTCTCCGAACTCCTCAAAAAAATCAAATCCCTAGCATTCTCGGGGTTTTACCACTAACAGGGAGTTCAAGAGCTTTTTTCAAACTCTCTCACGACTAATAGGGGTTTTCTAGGGAGTTTAGGAGACTCTTATAAACTCTCTCACGACTAACAGGGATTTTGAGAGACTCCCTCAAACTCCCCCACGACTAAAGGGAAAAAAACCCAACTACACTCAAATCCCCTAACTCCCTTGAGGACTAACACCCTGTTACTTACTGTACTTTTCATTCTCTCAAAATTGTATTTTAGAATAGTCTAGTGTCTAGAGTAATAATAATATAATATGAGTACGAATCCACATCATAGTATGAACAACGAAGATTGGTTACACCACCAACAAACGCATTTGCTTACATGTTTCTAATAATAATCACGTTGTCTTAATTTAATCAGAGCATCTTAATTTGTATGAGTGGAATGAATATGGTCATGTAGACATTTAAGAAAAATTGATCAAAAAAAAAAGACAATAAGAAAAGATAGTAATCATGTGCAGATTAGATGAAAGTTGATTTATGAATTTATTATATCAATTCCACTATGGCACTACCACTATCTTTATGGTCCCATGAATGGTCTTATATGTCTTATATCACCTTGGCTGTAACGGGGATATAGTCAATCGTTTATTTTATTTTTTTTTGTTACAGGTTGAGAAGGTGCCCGTTTTTTGCAGTGCATATATGCTTTTGTGTGATATCCAATCGCTTTTGCGTAGAAACCTTACTGCGGGTTTATACCAAATTCCTACGAATATACCAAACCCATATAAAACAAAGCTATCATAACCACATGATTTACTAAACTGCTAGTGCTACACCGTCATTAAACATAGTGCATCCGCTAGCAATCTTGCAGTTTAAAGTTACCCAAAATTACTTTTGGACACGATACACGATTGAATCGATGATTTGATATATTGTTAGGGTTAGGAAACGAATTGACGAACAATAAAAAGACACATACTTAACGTGGTTCGGCAAGATGTGCCCTACGTCCACTGATGAATCCCCTTAGGGAGTGATGTTTTATTGATCTCGAAATTACAATTGATCTATGAAGGAATTTTTCCTAGCCTCCCCTTTTGGGATTGTAATTCCCTCTATTTATACAAATGTGAATTAGGTCTTCCCTAATTGCCTCGTGGTCCTAGACCTAGAAACAAACGGTAAACTTCATAGTGGATGACACATTGTGGTGGTGTCTTAGATTAGATGTAAAAAAATTGGTGTTTAGGAATTATTTTTGTAATACCGAGTCAAGTTGTGCACTGGATTTTATAATAGGGTTTTGTTAATTTGTGCATCCATGCACAAATTAACTTTACACAAATTAACAAAAAAGTTATAAACAATATTAAAAGATAAGAGAGATGTTATCATGCGTTGGAATTTCATTTCATTTGAAGCCTACAATTAGTGTTTTAATTCTGTACAAATTGTATTTTAGAATGAGTCTAGTGTCTGGAGTAATTATATAATATGAGTACGAATCCACATCATAGTATGAACAACGAAGATTAGTTACACCACCAACAAACGCATTTGCCTACATGTGTTCTTACAGTAATCACGTTGTCTTAATTTAATGAGAGCATCCTAATTTGTATAATCTGAACATTTGTATTGAATGAATATGGTCATGTAGACATTTAAGAGAGCTAGGAATCATGTGCATATTAGAGAAAAGTTGATTTATGAATTTATAATATCAATTTCACTATGGCACTACCACTATCTCTATGGCCCCATGTAATGGTCTTATCACCTTGGCTGTAATGGGGATAACTAGTCAATTGTTTTTTCTTGTTACATGTTGAGACGGTGCCCGTTTTTGTAGTGCATATATATGCTTTTGTGTGATATCCAATCGCTTTTGCGTAGGAAACCTTACTGCGGGTTTATACCAAATTCCTAGGAATATATCAAACCCATATAAAACAAAGCTATCATAATCACAAGATTTCTTGAACTGCTAGGTGTAAGTTGGGTTGTGCTAGCACGAGCCCAGCACGCTAAAAGTTAAGCACAGTCAAGCTCGGCCGACAAGACGTGACTTCGGCCCAATGACTGACATCACGTTAGTTTCATGGGGCGAAAGTTTGGACTTGACTAATCAACATAATAGCCCAAAGCACTACGACCACGAATAAACACGTGGCACGACACAACACATCATGTTAAGAAAGCACGTCATATAATAATATGTATAAAATACTACACAACATGGCACAATACATCATATTTAGGTATATTTCACAAAAGTATTGACATTTTATTATTGTTATGTTGACTTATTTTCATAATAACACATATGATACCTAAATATTTGGAAAATATAAATAAATGTGTCCCACATCACGTTTATTTTTACGGCACAACCCATCCCAAAGACACCTTTTAGTACGGCATATGATAATTTCAGACACAACACAACAGGACACATAGAATGCTAAGCACGTGATTTCGTGGCTGGTTGTGATGGGCCAAACACGTTTACACCTCTAGCTACGCCCTCATTAAACGTAGTGCATCCGCTAGCAATTTTGCAGTTTAAAGTTCTGTGACTTCTGTCAACAATGTTAGACTAGATTATATACAGGCTAAATCTTTTTCGCTTGGTCTAGTAGTTTGGAATTAGATGTTCGGGAAAATTAAGTTTGGTCAAGTTTTAGTGAAGATTAAGTTTGGTCGATTTTTTATTTTTTTTTAATTTTTTTATAGATAACGACCTTGAAAGGCTAATGATCCCCCTCAACTGTTGGCAATAACCAAACATGAGGAACATACCAGTACATAGAGGCATTGTTTGTTTTTGCCCATTGAGCTAGCTCATGAGCTACATAATTACAAATACTCGGTTGAAAATTAAAAATACAAGCCACTAATTTAGAGGAAAAGAATTGAATGTCTTTTAGAATATCATCCGTATGAGAATCTCCATCAAACAAGCTAGGTGAAAATTGATCAATAAGATTCTTCACATCACTTTCAACAATTATATGAATTAAACTCGTTCCAAGGCTTTCTTGAGATCACCCAAATAGCTCTGGCTTGACTTCTTTTGCGACTTTTACTTCAAAAATCGGGAAGCACAAAAGAGGCTTTGCATGAGGAATCCCTCATCACATATCTTGCATCATTAGCTCCAGTAATGTCATCATAGGCACCATCAGTGTTACACTTTATCCGGCCAAAAGAGGGGGGCGTCCATTTATCACATAAATTAATAGGGGTAATGGGAGAAACAGTAAAGCAGGGTTTCCTAGTTAGAAGCATGGCTCTAGCCATTTCTAAGACTATTTGAATGGGTTTCTTTCAGATTTTGGAAGATTAGGTTATTCCCTCTTGGTCCCGGAGAGACCATGGGATAGTGACAAAGAGACATTGCGCCTCATCGTGTAGTCTAGACACGAAGTCCGTTAACCAAAACATTAACCAAATCGATGAAGGACTTATTTTGAAAAAAATTGAGTGTTGACACAAAAAGCGAGAGAAAAACCAAACACGGCTAGCAAAAAGGACAAAGGACCAAAGTATGCATTATGGATCCTTGAGGATCATTAAACCTAGCACAATCAACACTATGCATGTGCATTCTAGTATGCAAAACGATTCTAGCGGTGTAGAGCATTTCTATGACTTTCCATGTGAAGACTTGGATTACGTAAGGAACCTAATCTTCCAAATACACATCCAAAGATTTTTACAAGGGAGGGCCTAAGCCCTCTCGATTCCCATGTAGGCAGATTTTGAAGAAAACTTGTCATTCTTTGAAGTTCCCAAGCCCTCTATCGAGTGCATAAGCGCTTAAGGAATGGTGATAATCTTCTTAACGAAGCATTATCAAAGTGAGTATTTAATCTAGACAATTTCCAAGTTCTAGTAGAAGGATCATGAAGTAAGAGACTTTAATGCTAGGGTCACTAAAGGATTAGATGCGGCAGTACCCAGTGAAGGTATCCATTTGTCACACCAGGGGTAAATAAAATGACCATCCCCAACAATCCAAGAGATGAAAGTCTTAATGAGTTCTTTTATAGCATGCAAACACTTCCAAGTCCAAGAGCACTTACTAGTGCACTTGGCATTCAAGAAAATGGAGTTCTAGGAAAGTATTTAGCTTTAAGAAACGAGTGGCTAGCATACAATTTGGATTTTATGGAATTCTCCAAGCATTCCTAGCCAGCATAGCTAGGTTATTCAATTTAGCCATTCTAAATCCCAGACCAGCTTCTGGATTAGGGGATCACAGAATGTCCCACCCCAGCAGATTAAGTTTCCTATCTTTAGGATCTAAAGTTTGGTCGATTTTGTTTGGTAAAGAGCGAAAGTTTATTTTGTCCTAAGTGCAGCGAAGTCTTGTGCTTCTGTTATGTTGTCGATGTTTTAAGAAGGTTCAGTTTTCTAGAATCATCCGGGTGTTTCCTTATTTTGGTATAGCTAGAGGTTTCTTGTTTAGCTAAACTCAAGGTTTCCTTTCTTAGCTATGTTTATGTTTCCTAGTATAAGTCATATACTTGGAAGACAAGTTTGTAACCTATATAAATAGGTGTACAAGTCTTAAGGAAAAACACAAAGCACAATCTAGAGAAGAGTTCTCATAACTAGAGAACTTTAGGGTTTAGAACGTTTGGTTCATAGAGAATTGTTTAGGGTTTGTGAACAGCATCTTGTTGGTCATAGTTGTGGTTTATTCTCGTAATTCGTTCTATAATAAGAGTTGATCGTAGCCGTTTGTGAACGTAGGCACATTGCCGAACCACGTTAAATCTTGTGTCTTTCTTGTTTCGTTTAGTGCATCTTATTTTATGTTTTCTTTAGTTCTACGTGATCCAAAGAACTAGTGTCTCGTGAAGAGGTTAATTCTAAGGTCTTAATCCTAAAAAGTGGTGCGGTGAGCGTGGAGAGGATCATAGTTAGAAGTAAAGATGTCGACTTCCACATCGAGTGGAGTTTTCTCGAAGTTGCATGGATTTGATATCATCAAGTTCAATGGAAAGAATAATGTTACATCATGGCAAACTGATGTAAAGATATTCTTGTTAGTATGAAACAAATTAAAGTAATCAAGGAGAAGCCAACGGTCTTACTGATAGACGCATTTATGTGTCTAATATAATCTCAATTATGTATATTGTTAGTGTTCGATTTTGTGCTTATTTTGCTATTTTATGTCTTTGTAGGTGTTTTTGGAGAAATAAGCTTTTGTGGCGAAATTGGCTCGAAAAGTGGTTTTTGCGCTCGTGGGAGAAAATTACTATTCGGACCTCCCAGTTTGGATAAGGGGCAACCCAGTTGATATGGGGTAACCTCAGGGCACCTGCTATTCGCACCCGACCATTGTTAGGGGGACACCATCTTCATGGTTTAAACGCACGGTTTTGGCGAAACTATAATATCACTGCGTGAATTTGGATGCAAGAATTAGACGAGAAATAACGAGATTCAATGGCGGGATTGTGTTGTCATGGGTCCGTTGGAGCAAAACAGGCTTGGTATGGTTGATGGGATCGATCGAAATGGTGGATAATCGGTTTTCAATGAACAGCAGTCGGAGAACTAATACCGGTCCGGCAAAATGATTTGGAAGGAATTGATGCGGGTTTTTCTATGGGTTTGGATTGGTTTGGCCTGGTTTGATGAAACAAGGACGGTAATAGAGATTAAAACGACACGGGAGCGGTAAGGAAGTTTACACGGAATTTTGGTTAAACAGGGATGTTAGAATATCGGATATATTTGGAAGTTACGTGCAAGAATGGGAGGATATCTTCTCGACAGTTACGCCTTATCTATGGAAGAGTTTTAACCAAATCGGGAGACGCGTAAAGAAGAGCATAAGAGGAAGGAAATCCCGTGGCTTGAGGAGAAGAAAAACGAGAAGTTTTCTCGGGATTTTTAGGGCTGTGTGTATATATAGGCTGTTTGGGAGGTCGAGCAAGGGTCGAGACTTTGGGGAGTTTTGGGTACGTCTGGGGAAGAACAGTTGCGTTGCGAGCTCGAGTTCTACACCCCGAAACAGAACGAGGAAGAAGAACCGGACAACCGCACTTTGAAAACCATCGCGAAACCGTGACCTAAACTTTCAAACTCAACAGCTTTGCAACAATTTTCCAACAATTTTCCAACAATTATTAATAGTTTGCAACAGCTCTGTTAGGGTTCTTTGTAATGATGAGTTACGTAACAATTATATCTCATTACAAACTCGATTTTTCTTCAATAAAACGCCTATTGAGCCATGGACTATTATTTTGAGCGTGTTTTTGATATGAGGAGCTAAACCCCAACACTGGGATAACGGAGGAAGCCATATTTCATGCGTGTGGTAATTATATTTAATTCTTTCATGACTTTTTGCATGGATTGTTAATTGTTTTATGGTTTTTATTGAATGGTTGTGATTTCAATTGATGGGTTATACTTAGGTTAAGTCTTTTGATATCCCATGCTTTAGATATACGATCGTTGCTTTTCAAAAATCTACCTTGGCAAAACATAGAGTCAATATTTTATTATTATTTGAGCTATAATTGTCTAGAATAAATATATGAATCGCATGAATGAATTTTATGGTGGAATCCAAATCCCATTCTCTTGATATTTCGTGACAAACTTGTGTATATATTTTCTTTGTTTTTAGTATTTTCTTAAATCGAGTCTTTACAAGTCTGAGAGGAACGACATCTTACTATCACTTTACTACAACTTGTTAATATCACACCAATTTTTGGCGCCGCCGACGCGGACTTGTATTTAGATTTGTTTTAGGTTTATTTTTATTTTATTTTTTTTTGTTCTTTTTTACGCCTTTGGTATTTTTTGATTCTTTTCAGATTTGGAGCGAAGCTACAAGGATTGAAAAAGTGTTATAAAAGGAAAGCATCGCCAAATAAGGAAAGAAAGAGGAATCAAAAGGAGTGAAGAAGAAGACTTTTGTACATAGCTATTTTGTTTTATTTTTATAAATTGTAAATAGGGTTGTATTTTTGTAATTTTTCTTTTTATTTTCGGACACTTTTTGGACTTTATTTTTGGGACTTGGACATTATTTTTAAAACCCTAAGGAAGGGTTGAGGTTAAATATAAACTGTTTGCAGGGAAGGACGACAGTTACGATACTGTCTCGGCCCCTCGGGTTCGTACACTGACATAGGAGTCGGTGGCACGAGTCGACCGGTTCATCGCCCGTGCAGTACGGGAGGTAAGACTCTATCCACCCACGAATCCCCGTCGGTGGGTTTTATTTTGTGTGACAACTCACACCCCTGCGAATAGAATGTCGAACCCGGTATTACAATGGCCAATATAACGAATATCGGACTGAATTTCAAAATGGACGTTACTTTGACCATAATGTGAATAGTGGTTGGGAACATCAGCCTTTTCAAGGTTATGGCTCATACCATGATGAGCCCAATTACTATCCATACTCCCACCGGTCATACGAGCAAAATTCCTCTCTACTAGAGTCCGCACGTAAGTTAGGCGAGTCAAAGACAAAAGATACTTAAGTCGACAAGTAGTTCGAGACGAGATGAATAACTTAGTTATGGACGAAAGCAATGAAACGTGTGAACCTTCTTTCCTAGATCAAATCAGGAAGTCATGTGAATCGACTCAGAAAATGTTGTTAGAGGCCCGGAAAGAGTTGCTCAAGATAGGCTTAGTTTCCAATATAGTGTTTCCAATAGTACCTTTGAAAATGAGGATAGTTATTTGCATAATCAAGATGACGAGGATAAAATTGGTAACACTACTTGTTTAGATGAGGTTCAATCATTTTCATGTTATTATAATGATGATTATGATGAGGATAGTGTTGATGAAGAATTTGAAATAAGTAGGCATAGTGATCAGGAATTTGTTACTCCAACTGAGCTTTATAATCAAGATAATAGTGTTAGTTCTAGTTCGAATCCAAATAATTTTAATAATTATTCACCTATTCAAAAGGACGAGGATTTGACTAGAGATACCCGTTTTAGACGATGTAGTACTTCCTTTTTTACGAAGCCGATGATAGTTTTGAGGAACGAGTTTATTAAAGAACATTGTTTTAGAGTCTAACGGTTTAGAAACATTAGTCTTAGAAGATGAACTCGTAGAGCTTTCAAATATGATGAGTGAGGATGCACCTTCCGATTATAACTTAGAAGAAGCAATTGACCATTTTCGGATTCCGATGATCTAGAAATTAGGGAAATTGTAGATAGTCTATCTAGAGACACCCAAAACTCTAAGTTTGGGGGTGATTATCATTCTACCCGTGCTTTACCTTTAGCTCTTGTAGAGATCCCTCACTTGGGACTTGATATATGTGCCTCAACCATTGAGCCAGATTGCCTTCATACTAGTTCTCCAGAACCTAATAATGTCCAGGAAGAAGTTCAGTTGTTAGAAACCCATCCTCTGGTTGATGTGGTTTACCCAACTATGATACCAAGATTGATTTTGTGTTCCCACCAAATATTTTTCAACCAATTGTGGGAACGTATAAGTTTCAGATGTGTCAGTTATTAAGTTTTGAGACTAAACCTAAGTACTTTAGGAGAATAGAAATGACACATTTGCTTAAGATTGATCGCCAGTTTCATCGTGGTCAATTGTGTGAGTCAAACCTGATTGACTTTAAGGATCCACAGTTATTTAGGTTATTATTATGTGCTTCTAAGTTTTTACTTGAGTATTTTCAGACTCTAATACCTAAATCGGATCTTAGCCTCGAGGAAATCCAACCCATGAAAATATTTTATTTGGACCCGTTATAGAGCCTGAACTCAACCACAAACTAGATGTAGTTGTCTTAAACAGAAACTAGACAAGGGTGTGCATTATTTGTTAATTTTCTTGGCATGTTGCAGATTCCTTTTATTTGTGATAGCTCTATTTGGTTTTAATGACCCACAGAAATTCCGGCTATTACTTTATGATTCTATGAGGTGACTAATCCCTTGATGGTCTGGCTGAAGACGATAAACTTAGCACTTCTTGGGAGGTAACCCAACATTTATGCGACACGGTAATATCTTTCCTTAACTCTTTTACTTCAAATGGTAACAGTTTCTCCTTGTTCATGCTTTTAATTTTATCTTTTGACCATTGAGGACAATGTTAGATTTAAGTTTGGGGTATGGAGAAACTTTTTTGATTAGTTGCGATAAATAAACTCGAGCCTAGAAATTTATGCTTATTAAGGATGGCACTAACCAATCTAAGTGGATGGAAGCATTTTGGTTGTAGGAGTTGAGGAACCAATCGATTAGATGGCAACATCTAAAGAGTCTATTCATAAAAGCACGAGCTCGGTGTTAGAAATAACATGATAGTTTCACCAATCTCGTTGAGTCCTTTTCACTTCGTTTTTTATTTTATTTTGTTTTTAAACTATGTTTCTCTAAGTGATTAGGTGGGTCCCACGATTCAAGTTGTTACCAATGCTAGGTGAAATAGAGTGATTGAGTTACTAAAAAAAAAAGAAAAAAAAAAAGAAAAAAGAAAAAAATGAAAAAGTTGAAAAATGTTAAAAAAAAAAAAAAAAAAAAAAAAGTGAGACCAGACCATTAGACCAAACGGAATAAAATTAACACTTGGGAATAGCAATATGTGTGTGTTTTCCCCGTCTCCGTCGCTTTAAACAAGCGTGGAATGCGGGATCCACGGAACTATCATGTAATCTCCGACTAGAAGCATGCGCTTGGATCCAAAAGATCTAATCATGCAGTTAAAAAAAAAAAAAAAAAAAAAAAATTAATGTTCAGTGAATAAATTGACTGCTGGTTCCCTTGTATATGCCAGACGTGTTGATCTAGAATTAGGATTGTCGACCACTGGTTCCCTTTGTATATGCCATTGTGTTGATATTAGTCGACTAGTATCTCGATCCATTAGGATAGGTTCATTTTGGCGGAGGCCTTCCATTTACAGATATGGGAAACATCGATCACTTAGTAAACATCAAAACCATCTATGTTTTTCTATTTCCATCTTCTTGATCTATCCATGTGATTAGTTTTGACTCCGGGTATTGATGTCCATAGTGCGACTATCTGAGTAGAGCTCTGTGACTTATATATGAATTTTAGTATGCTTGAGTGCAAACTCGTGTACAACAATTGGAATTTCGCATCGTGGTACTTCCTCTTGTAGTCAATAAGTATGCCAACCAAGGAGATTCTTTAGTGCCTTCAAGGTTACGTAGATACCTAGGGTCCGGGTGTAAAGGTTTTGTGGGTATATCTCTTGTAAACCCTCCCGAGACTATAACTCGGCCACTAGGGCCACCTAGGGGTTTAAAGGCTTATTGCATACGCTAAATGCAATCGACGATGCCTGCGACAGTGAGTTAGGATTTTATTTTATTTTTGCTCGAGGACTAGCAAATAATAAGTTTGGGGGTATTTGATAGACGCATTTATGTGTCTAATATAATCTCAATTATGTATATTGTTAGTGTTCGATTTTGTGCTTATTTTGCTATTTTATGTCTTTGTAGGTGTTTTTGGAGAAATAAGCTTTTGTGGCGAAATTGGCTCGAAAAGTGGTTTTTGCGCTCGTGGGAGAAAATTACTATTCGGACCTCCCGAGTTTGGATAAGGGGAAACCCGAGTTGATATGGGGTAACCTCAGGGCACCCTTTATTCGCACCCCACCATTGTTAGGGGACACCATCTTCATGGTTTAAACGCACGGTTTTGGCGGGAAACTATAATATCACCTGCGTGAATTTGGATGCAAGAATTAGACGAGAAATAACGAGATTCAATGGCGGGATTGTGTTGTCATGGGTCTGTTGGAGCAAAAACGGCTTGGTATGGTTGATGGGATCGATCGAAATGGCCGGATAATCGGTTTTCAATGAAACTGTCGGAGAACTAATACCGGGTCTGGCAGCGATTTGGAAGGAATTGATGCGGGTTTTTCTATGGGTTTGGATTGGTTTGGCCTGGTTTGATGAAACAAGGACGGTAATAGAGATTAAAACGACACAGGAGCGGTAAGGAAGTTTACACGGAATTTTGGTTAAACAGGGATGTTAGAATATCGGATATATTTGGAAGTTACGTGCAAGAATGGGAGGATATCTTCTCGACAGATTCCGCCTTATCTATGGAAGAGTTTTAACCAAATCGGAGACGCGTAAAGAAGAGCATAAGAGGAAGGAAATCCCGTGGCTTGAGGAGAAGAAAAACGAGAAGTTTTCTCGGGATTTTTGGGGCCTGTTTGTATATATAGGCTGCTGGGAGGTCGAGCAAGGGGGGTCGAGACTTTGGGGGAGTTTTGGGAAAGTCTCTGGGAAGAACAGAAAGTTGCAGAGCTCGAGTTCTACACCAGCAGAACGAGGAAGAAGAACCAGACAACCGCACTCAAAACCAAATCGCAAACCGTGACCTAAACTTTCAAACTCAACAGCTTTGCAACAATTTTCCAACAATTTTCCAACAATTATTAATAGTTTGCAACAGCTCTGTTAGGGTTCTTTGTAACAGTGAGTTCTGTAACAATTATATCTGTTACAAACTCGATTTTTCTTCAATAAAACACCTATTGAGCCATGGACTATTATTTTGAGCGTGTTTTTGATATGAGGAGCTAAACCCCAACACTGGGATAACGGAGGGAAGCCATATTTCATGCGTGTGGTAATTATATTTAATTCTTTCATGACTTTTTGCATGGATTGTTAATTGTTTTATGGTTTTTATTGAATGGTTGTGATTTCAATTGATGGGTTATACTTAGGTTAAGTCTTTTGATATCCCATGCTTTAGATATACTTTGATCGTTAACTTTTCAAAAATCTACCTTGGCAAAACATAGAGTCAATATTTTATTATTATTTGAGCTATAATTGTCTAGAATAAATATATGAATCGCATGAATGAATTTTATGGTGGAATCCGAAATCCCATTCTCTTGATATTTCGTGACAAACTTGTGTATATATTTTCTTTGTTTTTAGTATTTTCTTAAATCGAGTCTTTACAAGTCCGAGAGGAACGACATCTTACTATCACTTTACTACAACTTGTTAATATCACACCACTTACCAAAAGAGTGGACCGACGAAAAGTGGGCCGACCTTGATATGGAGGCTTGTTCAACTATTCGCTTGTGTTTGTCGAGGGAAATTACTCATAATTTTTTGAGTGAAACTTTGGCAAATGATTTTGGGAGAAATTAGAGAAGCTCTACTTACAAATGGATTTGACTTGAACTTTACTTGAAGCGTAGACTCCATGCCTTTAGGATCTCTCTAGGTAAAGTCTATGATTGATCATATTAATGAGTTTAATAAGATCATTTCGATTTGTCTAATATCGTGTCAATATCTCGATCACGAATAAATCCATGATATTATTGTGTTCTTTTCCTCAATCGTATGATGCTTTCGTTACTATTTGCTTGAGTGGGAAAACCGATGACGACTACGATGAAGATAAGTTGGTTTTCGATGATGTGGTCTCTGCTTTACAAGCTAAGGCATTAAGGAAGCAAGAGTTCAGAGATGAAGCACAAGTCAAGGGCTTGTTTGTTTACAGAGGAAAGAATAGTAATAAGAAGTTGAAGTCAAATAATCGTTCCAAAAAGAGCGATATTGATTGTTATTATTGTCAAAAACTGGTCATATTAGGGCTGATTGTCTCAAGCTTAAGGCAAGAGATGAGAAGCGTGAGAAATCGATTTCAAGAATATTGTTGTTTCGGTTTCTGAAGGTAGTGAAGTGTTAGAAAACCCAATGTGTGGTTTTGATGACGAAGTGTTAACCATTACATCAAAGAGTTATCTCAATGGTGGTTGGATGCTTGATTACTGGTGCTTCGTATCATATGTGTCCTTCAAAGGATTGTTTCACTACTTATAGAGAGGTGAATGGTGGTCTTTATTATGATGGGCAATTCTAATGCCTGCAAACAGTTGGAGTTGGTACGGTACAAGTTCGTTTAGCATGGTGTTATCACAACACTTTCATAGGTTAGACATGTTCCAGATTTGAGGAAGAGTTTGATTTCGTTAGGAGTACTTGAATCTCTTGGATACAAGTATGTTGCTGAATATGGATTCTTGAAGGTATTCTACAATGGTAGTTTGAAGATGACCGGTGAAAGACATGGTAATTTATATTTCTTACAAGGAGATATAGTTTGTGGTGGAGCTATGGTTTCTCAATCAATTGATGATAAACATGTGGAGTCAACACGTTTATAGAATATGCATCTTGGGCATATGAGTGAGAAAGGTATGTCCGTGTTGAGCGGTAAAAGGCTTGCTTAGAGGTGAAAATACTTGCAAGCTTGATTTCTCGTGAGCATTGTATCTTCGGAAACAATGTAGGAGCAGTTTTGGTAGCACTATACATCACACGCGGGTATGTTAGATTACATCCATTCGAATATTTGGGGTCCCCTCGCATGCTTTCTAAGGGAGGTGCAAGGTGGTTTGTGACCTTTATTGCTGACTTTTCGAGGAGAGTTTGGCTTTACACCATGAAGCATACGAATGAAGTCACCGAGGTGTTTAAGAAGTGGAAGACCATGGTAGAGAAACAACTTGGTCGTGTGGTTAAGAAGATACGTTAGATAATGGCGGTGAATACATCCAAGACCCACTAAAGGAGTTTTGTGAGGAACAAGGTATCGTTAGGCACTTCACAGTCAAGGGTACACCACAACAAAATGGAGTAAGCGGAGAGAATGAATCGAACGTTACTTGAGAGAGCACGGTGCATGTTGTCAAACGTAAGTTTAGACAAGATTTGGTGGGCGATGCTTGATGAATACTACGTGCTATTTAGTGAATCGATCACCATTAACAGCTATTCAAGTGTAAGTCACCTATGGAGGTATGGACTGGTAATCCCATGAACTATTCTAATTTGAAGGTGTTTGGTTATCCAAACTATTTTCATGTGAAAGAAGATAAGTTAGGTGTTAGGGCTAAGAAAGCAATTTTCTTAGGTTATCCATTAGGTGTGAAAGGATACCATCTATGGTGTCCAGAATTGAATAAGTTCATAATTATTCGTGATGTGACCTTTAATGATAAAGTGATGCTTGATTCAAAGAAGTTCACAAGTTGGGACTCTAGAATTGAAAGTGAGAGTAGTAGCGGTGTTGAAGATGATTTGATATAGGTGGAGCAAAGAGTTCCTAGTTCATCTCTTATATAAGAAGAAAAAGAAACTCTTGTAGAAGATGAAGTTGAGTTTGAGTTTCCTAACGAGGAATCTTCACAACAACAAGTTGAGAATATTCCGTCCTGACGTCTCAACGTGAGAGACGTCCGCCAACCCGTTATGGTTTTGATGAGTATCCTCTTACGCATTATCCGTTTTTGAGGATGAGCGTTTACCTTTGAGGAGGCAATGTGTAATACTCATGCCATTGAGTAGAAAACAGCCATGGATGAGGAGATGAAGTCTCTTCACAGAATCGCACTTGGGAACTTGTTAAGTTGCCTAAGGGTCGAAAAAATATTGGGTGCAAGTGGGTCTATACGGTAAAGGATGGAATTCCGGACTATATAAGGGTATCGTTAGTGGTGTACGATACAAAAGAAAGGTTAGTGGCTAAGGGATATGCCAAAGGGAAGGTGTGGATTATAATGAAGTTTTCTCTCCTATTGTTAAACACACTTCTATCCGAGTCCTTTTAGCATTTGTTGCGCAGCTTGACTTAGAGCTCGAGCAATTAGTCGTCAAGACTGCATTCTTGCATGGAAATTTGGAGGAAGACATTTATATGTCACAACCCATTAGTTATGAAGTTCTTTGGTAAGGAATATTATGTGTGTCGACTTGAGAAATCATTGTATGGTTTGAAGCAATCGCCAAGGCAATGGTACAAGAGGTTTGATACGTTTATGTTGCAACAAAAGTATACTCGTAGTAAATACGATCGGTGTGTGTACTTTAAGAAGTTTCCAGGATGGAAGTTTTGTTTATCTTTTACTCTATGTGGATGACATGCTCATAGCTGCAAAGAGCAAGTCCGAAATTGATGTTTTAAAGAATTAATTGAGTTTAGAGTTTGAGATGAAGGATTTGGGTCCAGCTAAGAAGATTTTGGGTATGGAGATTACTCGAGATAGATCTAATGGGAAGTTATGTCTTACTCAGAAATCATATCTTGAGAAGGTTCTTCGTCGCTTTGGAGTACATAACTCCAAAGCTATTAGTGTTCCAATACCGCCTACGGTTAAGTTGTCAAACAGTTGTGTCCTACTCAACCGAGGAGAAGGAGTTTATGTCAAAGGTTCCCTATGCTAATGCGGTAGGTTCTTTGATGTATGCTATGGTTTGTACTCGTCCGGATATTGCGCAAGTTGTTGGTTTAGTTAGTCGTTATATGTCTAACCCAGGGAGAGCACATTGGTATGCGGTGAAGGTAATTTTGAGATATATTAATGGGACCTTGGATACTTGGTTTAGTGTTTGAGAAAGAGCAGAATTTGAAGGTATGTGGATTTGTTGATTCTGATTATGCGGGTGATAGAGATAAGTGTCGTTCTACTTCGGTGTATTGTTTTACATTGAGTGGAGGACCTATCAATTGGAGGTCTATGTTACAATCAATCGTAGCTTTGTCTAATACATAGGCAGAGTATATTGTTGTGACGGAGGCTATTAAGGAAGCATTATGGCTTCGTGGTTTAGTTAAATACTTGGGGATTATACAACGGAGTGTTGTTGTGAACTGTGATAGTCAAAGTGCTATTAACTTACTAAAGAACCAAGTTTATCATGCAAGCACCAAGCATATTGATATTTGTTATCATAAGGTTCAAGAAGTGATTGATAACGTATTAGTACAACTATTGAAGGTTGATACTGAAGATAATCCAATGATATGTTGACGAAAGTCGTTCAAGGTCAATTTTGAGAAGTGTCTCAAAACGATCAATGTTGCTCGTTGTTAAGGCCCTAGAGGCATTAGAGGCTACGGTTAACTTGTGAAGATCAAGCTCGTTTTGGGAAACATCGGCAAGGTGGAGAATATTTCATATTATGTTTCTCATCCTTTGCTTTGTGGAATTTGTTGGAGAAAATGAGTTTATTGTTCTGGTTTTATGGTCTTGGTGAGAATTGAACTTAGGACCTTTGGGTCTCTAAGAGCACTTACTCATTTTCTTATGAGTGAATGAATTAGAACCTTTAGTCCCACATTGGGTATAACTAAAGAGGAGTTCCACTATATAGCTATTCCTTTATGGATAGTTAGTAAAACAATGTGGGTGAAACAGGTGGGGGCGAAATATTTTTGCCATTACTTAGTCTTAGGCTCGTGTCTGCGCTTGGTGGACATGGATCAACCAAGATCTATCACTTTGACAAAATGATTTTTAATTATTTCCTTAAATATTTTACAATCAAAATAAATTTTTTCTTAGGGGCGTCGACTGTGCATAATATATTTTATTGCCTAGTTTAAAATTATGATGACATATTTTACACATTGATTTCTTTCCAAAATCAAATTATACTGCCATAAATTCGAGTTAATGCCATAGTCTGTTTTCGTCATCGTTTTACTCCTTATTGCCTTGCATGGCGCAAGGAATTGATTCTCCACCAATTGCATTTATCGCACCTCTCCCTTTCTCGCTATAAAAGTGACTAGAAACTTTCATTTCAATTTGTGTCCGGAAGAGCTACTATCCTCTTCTTTTAGTCTCTCTCCCTCTCGTGTGGTTTTTACTTTCATTATGTGCCATTGTGTTGAGTTCGTAAGAGTGGGAAAGTACTTGTAAGTGCTTATGATGATTGCAACCAATAGCTTTTATCCTGAATACGACTTGACCACAGGCAGGCATCACTCATTCTTGAGGCGTACCTTAGGTCAACTATCGTGTTAAGGACAGCGTGTTGAACACGTGACTCTGTCATATGTTTGTTGTCCATTGAGTGTTTATTTACCTTTCAGAAATTTATTTCTAACATCTTCACATCTTCTTTTAGTGTTTTATTGTTACAGTTGCAACAATCTTAACACGATAGTTCTTTTATGTCTGTAACAATGGGTAAGAATGATGTTGAAAGGCCTGCAAAGTTCAATGGGAAAGACTTCAAAAGATGGCAATCGAAGATGTTATTTTTTCTGAGTTATCATGAGTTGGTTCATTATGTTTTGGTTCCTTTTGATGAGGGTATGAAGGATATGGGACGTGAACTTGAGTTGGAGGATTGGGTTAGGCAGAACTATATGGCCAAAAATCAATTCTCAACTGTGTAGAAGATGTTATGTATGACTTCTATATTGCAAAAGAGAACTTTAATGCTTTTGATTTATGGGTCGCTTTAGAGGCAAAATACCAAGTCAAACTGTTGGAAGTAAGAAATTCTTGGTAGCTAAGTTCATGGAATACAAAATGTCGAATGACAAATCTGTGGTTGATCAATTCCTTGAATTCCGGCAAATTATCAATGAAATTCTTGCGGAAGGTATGGTGATTGATGAAACTTTTCAAATGTCTCATTGTCATTGAGAAATTGCCTTCTTCCCGGTCTAAGTATACAAGAAGAAACCAGAGACATGAAACTGGTGAAGTCACTATGGTTGATTTGGGTAAGAAGATTCAAGTTGAAGAATTGTTGTGCTCCAAGGAAAAAATGTATCTTCTGCAAGGGACATGTATAACAAAGCTCATGTGACTGAACACAAAGGTTCCAATCTTTGATAAGAACCGAAACAACTCCAAGAAACCTCCGGAAAGAAAGGTATGTTTTAAACCTAAATCTATCATTAATAAAATTAAGGGTGATTGCTATGCTTGTGGAAATCCTGGCCATATAGCGGTTCACCGTAGAAACCGTAAGGACCTTAAAAACAAAAATAATGCTAATTTGGTTAATAACAACAAAGATGAATTTTACGCACGATTATCTATGCAGTCAATTTGGTAACAAATGTGAGAGACTAGTGGGTAGACTCTGGTGCTACCAAACATGTCTGTGGAAACAGATATGTTCACCTCCTATAATAAAGTAGGGGAAGGAGAGAAACTCTATATGGGTAACTCATCTGCAGCTGCGGTTGTAGGAAAAGGCAAAGTTGGGCATAAGCTCACTTCTGGCAAGACTCTCACATTGAATGAAGTTCTTCATGTTACGTACTTAAAAAATCTTGTTTCTTGTGGTGTTTTAGATGATAAGGGTTTTAAAATAGTAATAGAATCTGGGAAATGTGTTGTAACTAAGGTAAGGATTATGTAGGGCAGGGTTATAAGACTGAGGTTTGTATAAGCTTAATGTAAACTCTGCTGTAATGAATAAGAATGATTCTTCTGCTTATGTTTGTGAGTCTTTGAATGTTTAGCATGGTAGAATTCAACATATAAATTATAAGTCAATACATAAACTAGCTAATGTAGGCTGTATACCCAAATTTAGTTTGGAAAAGGAACACAAATGTGAAGTATGCGTAGAATCAAAGTATGCTAGAAAACCTTTTAGCAAAAAAGTTCATAGAAATTCTAAGCCCTTAGAATTAATTCACTCAGACCTAGTTGATATGAAATCGGTTCAAACTAGAGGTTGTAAGAAATGGTTTGTTAGTTTTATAGACGACTATACGAGGTATTTTCATATATATTTGCTTAGAGGTAAGGATGATGCCTTAGAAGCCTTTAAGATGTATAAACAAGAAGTTGAAAACCAATTGAATACTACCATTAAAACCATTAGGTCTCGACCGTGGTGGTGAGTACGAGAATCCCTATAGGAGATTCACGTGTAAAACATGGCATAATACACGAAGTTACCCCTCCTTATTCACCTCAACCAAATGGTGTAGTGGAACGCAAGAACCGTACCCTTAAGGATATGATGAATGCCATGTTAATTAGTTCGGGATTACCTTCGAACTTGTGGGGAAGCATCTCTCGGCCGCTATATCCCGAATAGAGTACCCTTAAAAGGATCGAGATGAAACTCCATATGAATTGTGGAAAGGTAGACAACCTTCTTTGCATACTTCAAAGTGTGGGGTGTTTGGCTAAGGTTCGAGATCCCTAAACCTAAGGCAACCAAGATAGGACCCAAAACTGTTGACTTGTGTCTTCATAGGGTATCCTGAGCATACTCCTGTATATAGATTTATGGTTGTGAGTTCTGATATTTCTGAAATTTGTGTGAATACTATTATGGAGTCTAGGGATGCTATGTTTTTGAAAATCTTTTTCCTTTGAAATAGAGGTGTTAATCCCTAGATGTCCCTTCAACCAGATCGGGGAATTTACCTTTAGAGGAAGATGAAGTAGAAATCGAGCCTAGGAGAACTAAAAGGGCTAGAACCAAAACCTCCTTTGGACCCGACTTTGTAACACTAGCGAGTCCGATCCTCAAACTTTTAGAGAGGCCATGACTTCTCCGGAAGCTCCATGGTGGAAAGAGTCCAAAAGATTAGTGAAATGGAATCCATCAAAGAGAATGATACGTGGGAGATAGTAGATTTACCTCCAGGGTGTAAGGCCATAGGATGTAAATGGATCTTCAGGAGGAAACGTAACATAGATGGAACTGATCAAAAATACAAGGCTAGGTTAGTAGCTAAAGGCTATAAACAACAAGAAGGTGTAGATTTCTTTGATACTTACTCACCCGTTACGAGAATTACTTCCATTAGGATGTTAATTGCTATAGTTGCGGTTCATAACCTAGAGATACATCAAATGGATGTAAAGAGAGCTTTTATAGATGGTGAATTAGATGAAGAAATTTACATGGAACAACCTGAGGGATTTGTAGTGAAAGGTTGTGAAAACAAAGTTCGTAAACTGAAAAAATCTTTATATGGATTGAAACAAGCACCTAAACAATGGCATGAAAAATTTGATCATGTAATGTTTTCTACTGGTTTTAAAATCAATAAATCTGACAAGTGTGTCTATACTAAACTTGTGAATGATGCCTGTGTAATTGTATGCTTGTATGTTGATGATATGCTTATACTTGGTACAAACATGGATGTAATTAATTCCACTAAGAGCATGCTAAATGAGAACTTTGACATGAAAGACTTAGGACCCGCAGATGTAATATTAGGGATGGAAATTATAAGAAATTCTAACGGTTATAGTCTTATTCAATCTCATTATGTTGAATCTGTGCTTAGAAAATTCAATCATTTTGATTGTAAACCCGCTTATACTCCGTTTGATCCTTGTTGTAGACTCAAAAATAATAAGGGTAATGGAGTGTCACAACTTGAATACTCATGAGTTATAGGAAGTTTGATGTATTTGATGAACTGTACTAGGCCAGACATTGCTTATGCTGTGAGTAGGTTAAATAGATATACTTGTAATCCAGGGAAGGAACACTGGGATGCACTTTTTTAGAGTGTTGAGATATTTGAAATACACTTTGACCTTTTGTTTGAATTATGAAAGGTACCTGCCGTCCTTGAGGGATTTTGTGATGCAAACCGTATATCGTGCTCGAGGAGTCTAAGTATACGAGTGGATATGTTTTCACTCTAGTAGGTGGGTCTCATTTCTTGGAAGAGTTCCAAACAGACCTGCATAGCTCGATCCACTATGGAATCGAGTTTATTGCGTTAGATAAAGCAGAGAGGAAGCCGCTTGGCTAAGATGCTTTTAGAAGACATTCCTCTCTGGCATAGGCCTGTGCCAGCCTATATCTATACATTGTGATAATCAAGCTGCCATAGCTAAAGCTAAAAACAACTACTATAATGGGAAGTCTATACACATTCGTAGAAGACAAGATACCCGAAAGAACTAATCTCAAAAGGCATTATTTCCATTGAATGGTTAAGATCCAAGGAGAATATTGCAGACCCTTTGAAGAAAGGTTTGTCCAAGGAGATAATTAGTAATGCATCGAGGGGGATGGGGCTTAGGCTCATTAAATAAACTTGCCATGAATGATACTCAACCTTGCTGACTGGAGATCCCAAGATCAAGGTTTTGAATGAGACAACTAATTTGTGGCGGGTCAAGGCAAACACTATCGAGACAATTTCATTCTATGCCCCTTCCCTATGGTGTAGACGTGATAGTGTGACCTGCATGTGAAGGATGACTTTAACTAAGTCTTAATGAGTTCTGTAGTTTCAATTTAATATTGAAGTGGGGTGTAGCAGTAAACACTCTTGATGGAACTCACCTATCTGAATGTAGAAGTGGGTCGCTTCTTATATGAGAATAGAGCTGATTATCTAGAGCATTCTGAGAAATGGGATTTGTCCAGGGCCAAAAAGGACACAACGACACGTACTTGACAAAGACCTAGAGAGATATCACGTGTGGTTATTATCGCGGATTGCACCAAACGATGGCAGTTCAAGACATCGCGTTCACTTGTCCATTAAGTAGTTCCGACAATTTCTCACTAAGCAAAGGTTCAAGACCTCATGGACACCTCTTGCCTAAGTGGTATTTCTCACTTTCCGCTTTTCGATTTTTATCGGTATTTCATTCATGTGGGGATTGTTGGAGAAAATGAGTTTATTGTTCTAGTTTTATGGTCTTGGTGAGAATTGAACTTAGGACATTTGGGTCTCTAAGAGCACTTACTCATTTTCTTATGAGTGAATGAATTAGAACCTTTAGTCCCACATTGGGTATAACTAAAGAGGAGTTCCACTATATAGCTATTCCTTTATGGATATTTAGTAAAACAATGTGGGTGGAACGGGTGGGGAGAAATATTTTTGCCATCACTTAGTCTTAGGGATCGGGCTCGTGCCTGCTCCGTGGACATGGATCAACCAAGATCTATCACTTTGACAAAATGATTTTAAATTATTTCCTTAAATATTTTACAATCAAAATAAATTTTGTCTTAATGGGGAGGGGGCGTCGACCGGGAGCAATATATTTTATTGCCTAGTTTGAAACTATGATGACATATTTTCGACATTGATTTCTTTCCAAAATCAAATTATACCGGCATAAATTCGAGTTAATGCCATAGTTGTTTTCATCCGTTTACTCCTTATTGCCTTGCATGGTGCAAGGAATTGATTTTCCATCAATTGCATTTATCGCATACCTCCCTTTTCTCCGCTATAAAAGAGACTCAAACTTTTATTTCAATTTGTGTCTAGAAGAGCTACTATCCTCTTCTTTTCGCTCTCTCCCTCCTCTGTGTGGTTTTTACTTTCATTTTGTGCCACCGTGTTGAGTTCGTAAGAGTGAGCAAGTACTTGTAGTGCTAACGAGTGCTTGCAACGGGCAATTTTATCCTGGATACGACTTGACCACAGGGTATAGGCATCACTCATTCTTGAGGCGTACCGGGCCAACTATCGTGTTAAGGACAACGAGTTGAACACGTAACTCCGTCCTCTGCTTCTTTGTCAATTGAGTGTATTTACCTTCGTAAATTTATTTCTAACATCTTCACATCTTCTTTTTAGTGTTTTATTGTTACAGATTAAACAGAATTATTTACCAAGTAATCCCAACAGCTTCTAGGTTGTATACCAAACCAGCCTCCGCGTAATTATGTCTTGACAAAAGTGAGTTCCTAGAAATTTGACTTTAATAAAAATTGAGTTCTCAATGCGGCAAAATCTTCCCGCTCTTCTAGCAAAAGATTCATGTCATGTGGTAAAAACAATTGAGTACTTGTAATGGGAAATCTACTTTTATAAACAAAAATCCTATTCAAACATTTGCCTTCCTTACCACCGAAGAAAACATTTTTTTATTTTTCATGATCGATAGTACAAGTCTAAAGTAATATTGCTTGTATGCGTACGAATCCAAAGCATATACGAAGCACAACATCATTACTTACTATTAGTTTTAATTTATTGATAGTTAATTAGGATCTTTGAACTTCATGATAATCACACAATAAAATACGAATAGATTAGTCTAGGAGAAATACCTTACAGCGCTAATCTGTAATACATCACCGATCATTTTTGTGTAGCCGTAATACCTTGTGGAGGTCTTGGTTTCTCTTTATTCACCTTTTATGTTATGAACGATTAATTATCGAACCCAATACTGATGGATTGTGTTCCTCTTATAGGTAGAAGGAGGACCAAGTTCCTAGGGTTTAGTTGTAGCATTACATCTCGATCGTCCATCAAAGAAGAGATATTAGGAAGTAATCCCAAAAATGGTAAACGATATAACTTAGCAATATTCTATAATTAATCAAAATTATTACATGGCCCAATGGAATATTTCTATGTATAAACATACTCTTACATTCTCCCACCGGTCCATGAGATAATTTATATATAATGGTTAATCATAGAAAACATAAGCGCGCATAATTGCTAAATAAAATTTAATGGTTTTAACATAATACCTTAACCAAGCAAATCACTTATGCGAGTCATGGCGGTGGCACATTGTCCTATTATCAACATGTCTCCTTCCATGTACCACAACACAAACAACTTACTTAATCAGCCTTAAATCGGGATATCGTAATGGTCCAATGATGTCTTTAAAAGAAATACTATTTCGTTATCATTCATCCATTCACATAAGTGTATACTAAACATGGATACATAAATAATTCAGAATAACATTAAGAAGAGCTCAATAAGTGTCCAAAAATAAGCACATATTAGCTGAGTTCAATAATCAATTACTCCCACTGACCTAAGATTTTTAATCTTTTCTTAAGAGGTCTTAAAAGGTAATTGTTCATTAAGTGCAACTGCGGACATAACTGTGCTTAACCGATAAATGAACAACTATTTGTTTCGAATTTCATAATCCATGTATGGATACTCGAGCTTCATGTGTATTGGTCCATTCGTATACATAACGTGCTTTAATGTCGCCCCGAAGCTAAGACGATAAATTACAAAGAATGTAGAGACAAACCTTAAGTCTCTAAGTATCGCAGATCATACATATTCAAACTCAATTGTGGGACTAGTATTAGTGGATTATTCCTTTATAGAATCCATACATCCACAAAAATTGAAGTCCGAAAACCCAATCAACTCTTGTTGGGTTTGATAATTATAAGACATAAGTTAAAATAGTATCTAAAAATTCTTGATAGCTTTACTTTGTAATTTGTTCTTCGATTCTTTAGGCATTTAGTTAACATATCAACAACTTGTTATAAGTTTCATATCGAATTAAGACGTAATGAAGATTAAATTTATATCTTCTATCCAACATGAAATAAAATCATCAAATATGTTATTATCTCAAAATTCCTTGAATATTCGATATATGCCTTATATGAGAGCTTTAGTAATCCATATGATATTAATATCACATGGTAAGCTTCATTGATATCCTTTATTTCAAAAAATATAGAGATATGCATAAAGTCAAGATCACTACTCGTAAGTAGTATGTCTTAACATACAAGACCAAGAGTATGAATTTGTCCCACTGATCTTGGGGTATATGCATAATTATGTAATGATTTCATCCAAAACTTGAAACATTTATAGTTTTGTTGAATTTCATATACCATTATGTGAGGCTGCTTAAATTTCATACTTTGATTTCTAAAATTTGTAGACTAAAATTTATCATTAATAAAGGCTATTTTCACATTTAATTAATGCAACTCTTAGGTCATACTGAGCTACTAATAATACTATGATAATTCTGAATAAGTCTTTCTTTGACATGAGAGAAAAACTTATTTATAATCAATGCATCGTTTCAGAGTAAAATCTTTAGCAATAAGTCTTTCTTTATACCGTTTAAAATTGCTATTACAGTCGTATTAGGTCAGAAAGACCCACTTTCATACAACTGATTTGTGTCTTTCGAGCAATTGAACAATATCCAAGACTTGACTTTCAACCAATGATTTTTGCTCACATATCATCAATCCATTAATCAAAATTATTACACATAATATTTATGAACCAAAAACCGAGTCTTTGCCATTCCATATCAAATGTAATAAATTCTTGTAAGAAAATCACTGAAACAACATGAATAACTTTCTTTCAATATCTGTTGAGACCTTCTTAATGCTGGTTCATGTTGTTATCAAAAAAATTCTTTATTGGCGTAGTTATATTATGCGTATTGGATCAGAATTTGTGGTCTTTCATTATCTAACATTTTGATAATGAGAAGATTCACAATATCTCGTAGTAATCTTAAATAAAGGGATCATTATCATGAATTTATAATTTCGGTTTTAACAAATCTCATACTACAGCTTAGAACATGAAAGAATACCATGTGGATTATTTAGGAAAATCAACGAAACAATAATAGTTTTGAAATCCAATTTGCATTCTTTGAATGGAAGCCCTCGCCTCCAAGGCTCCAATTGAACAACCATAACTTAAAGGTGATTTAAACTAGGTTTCCAACCTTTCTAGTCCAAAGCGTGTCTTTGAAACCGCTTTACTCGAAATCTATTTAAATCACACAGGTGAGAAAGAACATACAATCCCGATGTCTGTCCATTATGCATAACTCATTATGCTTCTAACTATTTTCATAAAATTATGATTTTTCCTTTTGCTATACACCATTATGCCAAGGATAAGTTGGCCTTTTGTATTGAACAACAATTCCAAACTTTTCGAGATATTACGCGAAAGATTTAGGATATTATCATGTTTTCTCATACCTTTCACAATATTCACCACCTTTTTCAGACTTTATGATTTTCACTTTCTCTATAATTGCCTCTCAATTTCAATAATGAATGTTCGAGAAAACATCCATGATTAAGATTCATAATGCAATTGATAGATGTACACGATGCGAAAAATCATAAGGTGATAAACAATTTTATCTTCCAAAAATTGTACCATTAATTAAAAGTCTACAAAATAATCATAACCAACAATTAATAAGAACAAAAGCTAAACTTTATAAGAGAGATAAATGGCAATTAAGCTTAAAATAGTTTCATACCTTCAATAGGATTCTCCTTGTGGGTAAAACCTTATCAAGGAACAAAGTAAGATATGAAAAATATATGTGGATATTTTACATTCTCATAATTCAACATTACGTCTGTTAAATACTACAACTGGAATCTCCTGTGGGCAACTCATGTCCTAAAATGTATTAACAAACTCGAATAATTCCAAATATGTTCAACCTAATATAATGTGAATTGTAGTCACCTGTGGGTGGCTATTATTTCACATGTATATGAAACATTTAGATAACCTTAATGCTTGTTTAAACTTGTGAACCAAAAACTACTTGTGAGCAGCATTGTTCTAATCGTTAAATCAAACTAAAAGGACTCAAAATATACAATAGTTACAAGATAAGATTTTAGTATCACTGTGGTGATAACTAAAAAATCTACCAATTAACATGTACAAATCCAAATATCACACTAACTTTTCTTGTGATATTGCATAGTCCCACTCAATGATATGGACATACTTGATCTGATCATAAATTTGTTCGATTATGAACAATTATAAGTAACCCTAAAACATTAATCATAAACATGTACTCAAAAGCATGTCATATATAAATTGTGAAAATATCAACACCTTTTGATAGAAAAATATCTAGACGTGATGAAATCTCACTTAAACCGGAATCGAGCATTAAGCAAGTCTATAAATATAATTCAACAATGAAATTTTGTTGAAGAAAATTCTATGATGCATCGCTAATTTAAATTTGATACAAGCTTAAAGATCGTTTTAAACAAAGGATATAATACGGATAAAATCAAGGATGTTTAGAATAGGCAATGAACATCATAAATTTTCACAAACATGGAGGAATTTATCCAAAAATAAAACCTCAATTTTATAGAGTATGCAATAAGTTTTGGATAAAACAACATAATAAAATTTATGAACATCTGAAAAATCTATAATGGGTTACTCAACTCGATAATGAGTTAATTTAGATAAACTCTATTTTATGCATTTTATAAAAATATACTGATAAATTATGTGGCATTTACTTAATCATTATCATTATTTTTATGTCTAGTAAATGCAGTAAAGATTTACACTCAAATTAGAAAAATTAAGAGAAATAACACTAGACACTCATCAAGACGTAAAGTGATTCGGATCCATAATGTATGATCAAATAAAGATCATATCCTTCAAAGTGTTCTCTTAATCATGTGAACTCGAATCACCTATGGGTGATTGTTGTTCTAATATATTTAAGCAAAATAATATTACAAGCATTTAATATAATTATGATCATGGCCAAAAAGCATTTTTGACATCACTGTGGTGATAGCCAATTAACTTAGATAATGCCATTATCATAATAGGTCAATAACTGCAAAAGCCACACTTTACGGTTTGCAAATTCATGCTTACAATAACATTATGATTATTGCTATGATAAAACACTCTAGTATCACTGTGGTGATAGCTAAAGAGTCTCGACATAATATCATTAGCACATAATCTTATTCTCAAACAATCAACATCGAGGAGAACAAACTCAAATCATTTCATAATGTACACACAACTTTAATGGTGTAAAAATAATTTGAATCATAAAATTTATCAAAAATTCATTCGATAAAAATTGGCTTATATTATGCATTAATGTTCTCGATAAAGCGGAAGCGGAAGATCATATTTCCTTAGTAAAATTCACTTCATAATTTCTTAACACCGTCATAGAAATTAATTTTGATAAATCATAATCTCTTAGTGTTATCATAGAAATTAACCTTTCAAAATAGCTGGTTTTATTTACTGTTTGATTCCATAATTATCAAGTCCAAACTAAATTAAGTTTGAACCAGGAATCATTTTATCCATGAAAGTCAAAGTTAACAGATAAACATAATGGTCAAGGTCAACTCTAACAGGTTGACAGTGGATTCGTCAAAACTTAATTGGTCCTACTTAATGGACCTAGAACAGTATTAGCCCATATTGAAACTAGTAATGCCCAACTTTATAACAGCATTGATTTGCAAACATTTTGATATGTTAACAACACTAATGAATCACATGGCCAAAAAGATTAAATGAGCTTATCTAGTCATATGAGGATTTAAGATGTCATATTGCCATTAATTAGCTTTAAAAAACCGTAACATTCCCGTAACCGAAAAAGTTACTCGACCCTTTACACAGCCCATTAAAATTACAAATCACATGCCCAATCTAAAGAAAACTGTGAGACCCATTTTCAAAATAACATATCAACCCTAAAAGTTTACCAGCGGAAAACTTACTCTAAGCATAAACAAATTTGCGCCGATTGTATTTTTGATGGGAATTTAACTTTAACACTCTTTCATATCATTGCCAAAAGCGAGATGCACCCAACCCCAAACAGAAAATAATACGATCATTGTATACTATCAACCGACAATCACGAGTTATAAACACTTGCTCTAGATGCCAACTATTAGTTTTAATTTATTGATAGTTAATTAGGATCTTTGAACTTCATGATAATCACACAATAAAATACGAATAGATTAGTCTAGGAGAAATACCTTACAAGCGCTAATCAGAATACATCACCGATCATTTTTGTGTAGCCGTAATACCTTGTGGAGGTCTTGGTTTCTCTTTATTCACCTTTTATGTTATGAACGATTAATTATCGAACCCAATACCGATGGCTATTGTGTTCCTCTTATAGGTAAATCCTAGGGTTTAGTTGTAGCATTACATCTCGACCGTCCATCAAAGAAGAGATATTAGGAAGTAATCCCAAAAATGGTAACCGATATAACTTAGCAATATTCTGTAATTAATCAAAATTATTACATGGCCCAATGGAATATTTCTATGTATAGACATATTCTTACACTTAAATCATCGCCAACAAACGCATTTGCTTACATGTTTCTCTGATAATCAGAAGAACAAAGTAATTCTATGGATTGATGGGGTCATTACGGGAGAAAAATAAGTTGCATCATATCAAATGGGATTGGTTCATTTCGGTGTCTGTTTAAACCCTAGGAAGGGGCTAATTTTTTCGGAAAATGGGTCATTTGTCCAAAAAAATTTAAACACGGTTCAAATGGACGAGTAAAAATTTTTATGGGTGAAATGGACACAAAAAAAAATAGCAAGGATGAAACCTGGATTCATCCTGGCTTAAACTTAAAAAATAGCGAGGATGAAACTTGATGCATCCTATGTAAATTAAAAATAAGAAAAAGTATTTGAAAATGGGCAGGATGAAACTAGTTACATCCTGCCTATTTTTAAATTTTTGTCCATTTAAACAATATCAAAATCTAACTGTCCTTTTCACCCAGAAATTTTAATTTTGGTCTTTTTAACCAATTTTGTGTAATTTTTTTCTACAGAATTACAGGGGAACTAAAGCTGCACATTTGGTGGACTAATCACTAATTACAGGATAAGATGAAGGGTGATTTTATGATTTTCAACACTTTTGGGGGGTCTCGAATCAGGGTTAGCCAACCCCTGGTCCCGCCACTGGTTCATTTCGTGGAAGGAAGTTGGTAGATTGGGTTTAAGATCTTTTGAACACTTGAATCAATCTCTTGTTGCCAAGTTAGCTTGGAGATTTTTGCAGGACTCTGATTCTATTTAGGGCAGTCTTTTAGACCGGGTCTTAAGGCTCTTCTTAAACCATTCCCCATTACCTTTCCACGTCAGCTTTTGAAGAGTCTAGGTATAGTGGTAATTTCGGTTTTGGTGGTGGACAGACAATGGTTATCCGTTTTTGAGAGAAAACGTAATGATTATCCGTTTTTTATTTATTAGGGAATCTATTTTATTTTATACGAATTTTTGTCAAGATCCACTAAATTATTCATCTTTTTTTAACCAAAAACCGATTATCAGTATCCGTTCCAACTAAATTACACGATTTTTATGCAAAGACCTAACTTGACCCCACTAAGTTTTTTTTTTTTTTTGAGAAAAGATGGTTATATTAAAGAGAAAAAATTACAACCAAGGAAGTGCTATGCAATACATTATGTATGCACAACAGAATTCCAATGAAACAAAATTTGGCTTATAGATATGCCATCAAAAACTTTAGTATCGGAAAACCAAAGTGCAAGAGTCTGCTTAATGAGCAAAATTAACTCCTCCTCCTCTTTTGCCCTCCCACCAAAAGTCCTACTATTCCTTTCTAGCCACAGATGCCAAGGAACAGCATACAAAACTTTCCACCAAATCTTCTTATTTCTACCTGAAAGAGCAGTATACTTCCAAGCTTCAAAATGCTCCAACAAAGTTGCAGGAGATACCCAGGCCACCCCAAATGCATTCATAAAATGATTCCAAATGTTGAAAGCATAAGAACAATGTAGAAGAATGTGATCAGCAGATTCTTCAACTCTCTTGCAAAGAGGACATAAGCCATCTTGAACTTCAATTCCTCTATGTTGTAACATATCCTTAGTTGGCAAAGAATTATGAAAGGTTGCCCATAACATGAAACTGACCTTAGTAGGGATTGCTGACTTCCATAAGTGTTTATGAAAACTCACTTCCACAGCATCTGTAATCTGTAGTTCATGGTACTTCTCTCAAAACAGGCAGTGATTATCCGTTTTTCACTTTTCAAAATGGACAACCACTGGCCGTTGGGAAGCTCTTCCAACTGGGATTCCCAATGAATAGAGACCGTGAGCGGGAATCACACCTTTAGGCCACGTTTTTTTCTTCTGGGAAGGGTATGGGAATCTCCATAAGACCTAGTCTCCAGAGCCAAGCACTAGAAGAATACCTGTTTTTAGGGTGCAAAATAACCACAAAAGGGTTCAAGCACCTGGAGTGCAATGTTGGACAGTAGGCCGACTCTGATGATGGGGTGTTGTTTATGGCTACTAGGTGATGGCGCAAACATTAATGTCTGGTCCGATCCTTGGGTTCCCACTTTACAGGGTTATAACCCACCTTTAGAGCAATTTTCTAATATTTTGATCCAAGTTGTCACTGACCTTATGATTCCGGGAGAAGGAAGATGGAATGAGGACCTGGCGAAAAGTACATTAGACAATTACACCGCTCAACAGATCCTCAAAGCGCAGATTCATATTGATGCTTTAGTCGACCGGTTGATATGGGTTCATACTCCTCATGGGGAATTTACTTCTCGGTCTTTCCAAAAACTGTAGCAGAAAATGCAGGCGAGTTTTCTTCTCTTCATGACAACTCATCTCCCTAGAAACTATTCTGGAAGAAGAGAAATATGGCTCATAAAATCCACATGTTCATCTGGAGGGTCATGCATAATGGTGTTGGTCTTCTTACTAAATTAGGGAAGTTCATGGATGGTCTTCTAACTGAATGCAAATTCTGCCATTCTTGTGCTGGAACAATGAATCATGTTTTCTTGCAGTGTCCGGTATTTCGGGCTGTGTTGTTCCGCTCACCTCTCGATCTAAGGCTCACCAATCCATCTACTAGGAATGTTAAACAGCTTCTGTCAGTTTGTCTTAAAAAAGAGAGCGAGGAATATTTTTATATGGCAGCCTGCATGTTTTGGGCAATATGGAAGACAAGAAATGCTATCTCATCTCATTTGAGAATTATACTCTCAATATAGAGCGTATTATTAGAGACGGCTTGTTCTGCGTTCAACAGATATCAGCTGCAAGATGACAAGCTATTGCCTTTTACTAACATTACTAATCAGGCTGTTCTTCGTCAGCAAACCATTTCGGAGCCTCCGAGACAGAAATTTCTGAAGATAAATGTCGGCGCCGCAGTCTTGGATCACCAGTCTTCCTGTGCAATTGTTGCTACTAATTCTAATGGAGAATTTTTATGTGGGGCATGCATGTCAATTACATACTCAAAATAATCCCCTTATTGCGGAGGCTTACAGTTTCTTACTTGATTTTCAGTTAGCCGAGAAAGAAGGATATGATCACATCATTATTGATGGGGATTGTCAGAGAACTGTAAACATTCTTAAAGGTCTGGATTCTAAGATGAGATCCCTTGAAGGATACTAAGTACAATTGAAAGAATACAGTCCCTGCGATCTACTTTCTATCAAGTGGGGTTGAACTTTATTCAATGAGGAGTTAATTCTGAAGCTCACAAACTCGTTAAATATGCTATTCAACACAATGTTCACCAGTGGTGGATATCTTCTCAAATCTCTACCATTCTCAATATTGTTTTGACCAATATGGTCACTTAAGTTTGTGTTTGTCGTTTGTCATTTTTCCAACTATCAGAAAATAGAAGAAAAAAGAAAAGAAAAACAAAGGTAATTTATTTCCATTATGACAACTATATTAATAGTATATCTGTTGAGATTATTAGTCTCATATTGTCTGGGCATCTAAGATCCTGCGGTTTATAATCCTAAGGGCCTCTCCACCCATTGCCAATTGGTTTTGAGTTGGATGCCCGTATTCTAACATGGTATCAGAGCAGGCTATTTGCGACGAGTCATTTGACCGCGCCTTTACTCCGCGTCACCCGAATTAATTGTCCACGTGTTAGACCCAACGAGGCTACATGTGGGGGCGTGTTGAGATTATTAGTCCCACATTGTCTCGGGCATCTAAGATCCTGCGTTTATTCCTTAGGGCCTCTCCACTCATTGCCAATTGGTTTTGAGTTGGATGCCCGTATTCTAACATGGTATCGTGAGCGAGGCTATTTGCGACGAGTCATTGACCGCGCCTTTACTCCGCGTCACCCGAATTAATTGTCCACGTGTTAGACCCAACGAGGCTACATGTGAGGGGGCGTGTTGAGATTATTAGTCCCACATTGTCTCAGGCATCTAAGATCCTGCGTTTATAATTCCTTAGGGCCTCTCCACTCATTGCCAATTGGTTTTGAGTTGGATGCCCGTATTCTAACATGGTATCAGAGCAGGCTATTTGCGACGAGTCATTGACCGCGCCTTTACTCCGCGTCACCCGATTTAATTATCCACGTGTTAGACCCAACGAGGCTACACGTGAGGGGGCGTGTTGAGATTATTAGTCCCATATTGTCCGGGCATCTAAGATCCTGCGGTTTATAATCCTAAGGGCCTCTCCACCCATTGCCAATTGGTTTTGAGTTGGATGCCCGTATTCTAACAATATCACTTTCTTTATAACTACTAGCTTGTTATTTTGATTCCGACGTAAAGTTATTATTCAATGCAACCTAATGCTTTTTCAGTCTTTTTTTCCCTTTTCTTTTCGAAAAGATTTTGAACTCGCGGTTTTACAATCGTTAAATATTGAAGATATGACATTAGTTAACTGTACACTTAACCACAGTTACATTCCATATATTTGAAAATAACTACCGTATCTCCAAATCCAATTATTTTTCACATACCCTGATGCCCATAATATGCCACCAAAATTTCAACAACCATGATCATATCATATGTGAATCCAGTTATATACACCTCACCTCCATCAATAGTTTTCGTTTTTCATGATCATTTAAAGATCCTGCTGGTTCAGATTCCATGGATGCTACCATCCTTTCCAACCGTATTCTTGAGAGGATTTGACAAATGTTTGTAGTACATTTCTTAGTGGTCGTATGTATTCTTATAACAACCATTAACGTCATATTATTATTTAACTTGATCATCAGAAAAAGAAAAAAAAAATGTAATTGATCATTTGAACGTGATTGAAGGTGATCATGGCGCCATAGAGATGGTTTTCCGCTATCTTGTCTACCATAAAAGACTTGTCACTATGGACACTCTTTATAGAAAAGGGAAGCTCATCGTTAATGGGTCTTTGTTGTGTTGTCAATCTGGGGAATTTGTCTCGCACCTCCTCTTCCATGGTAGCTTCACCTCTTCCATGGTAGCTTCACCTTGCCGATACCAAAAAATAAATAAAAACGTGATTGGAGTTCACTGTACTACTAAAATAGAATGGTAACGAAATAAAGAAGGGGTTAATCAGTTCTTTCGTGACCTTGCTCAATTTGATCCAATTATATCGAATTTAAGATGAGGTTAATCAGGTAAAATAAGAGAATGATGAATTTAAGGGCTCACTGGTAGTTATTTTCAGAAATATGAAATGCAACTGTGGTTAAGTGTACAGTTATCTGATGTCATATCTTGTTTATCCAACGGTGGCAGTGCTGCTGGTTCAATTTTGAACTCGCAGTGCGAGTTCAAAATCTTTTCCTTTTCGGAAGCATGCTTTTTCAGTATCAGACAATTTAACTTCCTCAAACAAGAATAAAAGGAAATTAATCTGTTGTAATAATTAAATTCCAAAGGTTGTTGGCGAAGTTCATTGTTGGAATATATGACACATATATTAGCCACCGAGGTGATCGAGGTGGTCATTTCGCTTACGTGCATTCAACGGACGTGTGAAGAAGTTGAAGAAGTTATTTACAAGACCAAGTCGTCCAAGTCGTGTAGAAGATTATGTAGTCTAGCTAGTAAACCCTGTAATAGTTGGATAAGTTTAGTTTACCTAGTAAACATAATTTGTTACTCTAGGTTTACTGGTTGTTCAATAATCTTATAAATAGGATTCATCATGTAAATGTAATTTTATCCCAGCACAACAAGTCTGGTGATCAATCTAATTCACCCTATGGGGTTTCTCAGTGGACGTAGGCGTTAGTGCCGAATCACTTTAATTCTTCTATCTTCTTTATTTTGTGTTAGTTTCACTTTCTCTAATCGATGATCCGTCTCATTGATACCCATAATTTATTATGGTATCAGAGCGGGGAGATCCGCTCAAATGCTTCCGCTCTCTATGTTTTTTTGTCATTTTCACCGATTTTTGTACGGATAAATCTTCACAGTTATCTATATTTTTCTCAATGGATGATCATTATGTTCTCCATCAGAGTTATCATCAAATAACTCTTCATAAATTTTTTTGGTGATACTTTTCACACCAAAAACCAGTTGCTCGGTCAACAGTCGGCTTATATCACAAGATCTTTGGTTAATGGAATAAAGATCTTTCTGAGCAAAAGATTTTGTATCGCATCTTTTGCAAACTGCTATATTTGAACTGGGCAGAAGTTATTTTCTTTCCTGCTCTTGACCGATATCTTAGGGGTTTATTTATCAAGTTCGACGCCATTCATATGGGTCTTCCTCAAAATCTTTTGAAATCAGTTTTCACTCACGAAAACTCTTCTGGATGATGATCAAATATATTTTTTTATAGATCTTTATCCAGATCTTATTATTCACATCTTGCTCCAATTTTATGAGCGTATATTCCTCAAATATTTTAGTTGATCTTCATCTTTTTACTATGCAACTAAATATATATTCTTGCCAAACTCTGGTAATTAATATTATTTGGAAATCCATCATTTCCATCTTTATTTCCGAATATATACAGAAAATATATTCTCTTTTCATATTGTGTAACATCATTCTGTTACAACAATATTCTCTCCATTTCTTTTGGTTTCGCATTTTTAACTCACGATATCATTTTAATTTGGGGTTCTTCACAAGCTAATACGTTGAACTATCATAGATTGATATTGTTATTTTTTTTCTGTATTGCAAACTCGCAATAAAAATTGCTTTTCTCTTTTTATTCACTACAACTATTTTCCACATTCTTGAGGTCTACTACCAAAAATCTCGGTAGTTCATAAATTGGCATCTCAATTTGACGCCTTTTAGGTTGCTGCATTTTTGTGTTCATAAAAGGTGCGGTTTTTTTTTTAACTCAAATCAAACAACAAGCAACAACCCGCTGTGTTGTTTTACCATTTTTGGTAATCTCCTTTTCTGAAAATATTTTCACTAGTGGAAAATGGAAGTTAAACCACTGTCAGGACAAGAGGTGATATCATTAAAAACGACTGTGCCTATCAGTTGTAAATTAGAAGTGGTTTTTTCCAAAACGACTGTTTCTCACAAATGTTGAAATCTTTAAAAAAACTACTTTGTCCATCAGTGTGTTAATAAGATTGATAAGACTCTGATAGACACAGTGGTTTATATTGATAATTTTACAAAAAAAAAATGGATTGAAATTAAAACTGATATCAAAATTAAAATTAAAATTATTATATGGAAACAAAGTTAACGTTTATATTAAAAGGTGGATTCCATTTACAACTTGAACATTTAAGTATTACCCCAGTTCAACATATCAAAACTTTCAAAACACACTCACTAACTTCAATTGTATAAACATAACAAAAACAAATCGGTAAACAACACTAGTATAGATTGAATTCTTTGAATAGCATGTGCGCAAGAGCAATACCAGCAACAGTTCATCCTCCTTTGTGAAGAAGTAAGCTTCCACTTGAAACCTGAAAAAAGGGCTCCAACACAAAGGATACTTCAGTTAAAGCACATCTGCAAATACATGGCCACAATACTACTAGTCAATGACACTGGCAAAAATAAAAGATACATCGCGGTAGGTCGCTCGAGTGTTCTCTACAACAAAGAATAACAACAACAATGAGCACCAAGGATGACCATATCTCATCTAGAAAGGTTAAGATCTATACTAGTCAATTATATTGGAACTCACAAACTTTATAAATGGTGCATAATTTTACACCTAATCAAAAACCATCATTGGTTCAAACTGTCACCCGAGAAAATAAGGGAAGGGAAAATTGACTTACATATTGTGCATGAACAAGGAAGGGAATACTGGTTGATAGTATACTGAGTTTAATTTGGTGTTCGGGATCCGCATCAAAAACCGATCATTCGGATACACTGTTATCATAAATTCAAGTAATGAATCACTTATGATCCTTAGCCTTAACTAAATATAAACCGACAATGTTTTTTCTAAGGGAAAAACAACTAAGGGATTTGTAGGTTACGCACCATATCCAGGGAATTCAAGTAACTGAATTTGTAAGTCACAATGTCTTCCATGAAGAGGATCCAGTGAGTGTATCCAAGAACTCCTACAATGTGAAACACAAGTACCTAATCAACATAATAAGAAGTCGCATTAGTCTCTCGAAAAGAGAAGGCCAAGGTAAACAACAAGCATATCACGAAGCATACAACAATGGCTTTGTAGATATATACGGTGATGCTCCAAAAGCTTAAACAAGACGGTCATTTATGGAGAGAAATTTCCATCAAATAGGAAAAAAGGTATAAACATAAGCATGATGATTAAAGCAATGTTTGCATAAAAGTTATATAAAGTTCCAGTGGCACAAATTACTGAAGTTGAATGCTAAACGGCTACATTTAACTCTCGCTTAAATCCCGACATGCATTTGCGTAAACATGATAAACACACTTCATAAAAAAATAAAAATCTACATGAAACGGAAGAGAAATCACATAGATTTCGTCGATAGTGCTTACAGCTCCTTCAAATAAAGTTAAATCTTGAAAATTGTATCCTACATTTCCATTCAGTTAATTGAAAGCAAAACAAAGAGGAACTCAGTCGTAACCTTCTCATACAACGTCGGAATGACCTCATTCCTTCGCCACCGGTTTTGTCCTCTCGTTCTGTCAACATGATGAGAAGAAATCCAATATTTGAGCGAGTTCCACTTCTTTTTGCTTTAATAGCTCCAAAACACCTATGAAACTCAAAATCACACATAAGATACATAATTTACACGACAATAGCAAAGAAAGCATAAATACTAGATATAAAAATTAGGTGTTTTACAACACCTATCAGATTCCCCACACTTAGACTTTGCTAGTCCTCGAGCAAATCAAACAAAACTAAAATACAACAACTCCGTGACGCCGAGGCTACGGTTAATTTTAGCATAAATAACAAGCCTTTAAACCCCTAGGTGTCCCTAGTGGACGAGTTATAGTCTCGTGAAGGTTTACTAGAGATATACCTACAAAACCTATATTTCCAACTCCGTCTATTTGTGACAAATCAATGAACGAATCCAAAATGACTACGGAGGAGGTACCTTGCAAATTCAATTCATATATTAGTAAATAAACTCTAATTAGATAGTTGAACAAGCCACAATACTCGGAAATTAACAAACCACAATCACAATGAAAATATTAAGAAGATGGATATAGATGTAGATGTTGGCGGATATTCACAAGTGTTCGATGTTTCCCATATCCTGTCTCAAGGTCACTGCTAAGATGAACCTAATCCTATTGGATTGAGCTACTTGGTTTGAATCCTACATCAACTCACTGGCATATACAAGGGAACCAAAAGTGACTTTATTCAACCAATATAAAACTTTCTTTTCTTTTTTCTTTTCTTATATGATTGGATCAAACGGCTCCAATTTCTCTTTTTTTTTTTTAGACGGCATGATTAGATCTTTTGGATCCAAGCGCATGCTTCTTGTCAGCAAGTACATGATAGTTGCCTTGGATCTTGCATTCCACGCTTGTTTAGGCGACGGAGACAGGGACTACGTTTCACACATACTCGCTATTCCCAAGTGTCTTTTATTCCGTTTTGGTCTAATTGGTCGGTTTTTTTTTTTTTTTTCTTTTCTTTTTTCATATATATTTTTTCATCATTTGTTTTTTTTTCTTTTTCTAGTAACTCAATCACTCTATTTCATCCTAGCAAGAATAACACGTCGATGTTTAGTGACCCACCAAAGCACTTAGAGAACAATAGATAAATATGGAAAAATAAAAATAGAATGTGATATGGTGATATTCCGAGATATGGTAACAACTATCATGTTAATTTGTGTTGTAAAACACCTAATTTTATATCTAGTATTTATGCTTTCTTTGCTATTGTCGTGTAAATTATGTATCTTATGTGTGATTTTGAGTTTCATAGGTGTTTTGGAGCTATTAAAGCAAAAAGAAGTGGAACTCGCTCAAATATTGATTTCTTCTCATCATGTTGAACAACGAGAGGACAAAACCAAAGGCGAAGGAATGAGGTCATTCCGACGTTGTATGAGAAGGTTACGAGCAAAATCAATCACTCTATTTCATCCTAGCAGTAATAACACGTCGATGTTTAGTGACCCACCAAAGCACTTAGAGAACAATAGATAAATATGGAAAAATCAAAATAGAACGTGATATGGTGATATTCCGAGATATGGTAACAACTATCATGGTATTTATGATTCATGAGCTATGTTCGTCCCTTTTAGTTAATTGGTTCCTCAACTCCTGCATTCAAAATGGTTCCATCCACTAATGGTGTCATCCTAAAGGCACAAGTTCTAGATTTCGGAGTTCAAAAAGCACAAATTTTTCTGATTTTTTTTTTTTTTTTTTAAGGGCATTAAGCAAACTAAAACAAACTATACAAACATATAAATGCTCCCCCACACTTAAACTTTACATTGTCCTCAATGTAAAATTGAATCGTCCAAAGAAAGTCAAGGTGGGAAATCTTATAACAATATGCGATAAGAAAAAGCTAAAAACAAGAAAAGAAAAATTAAAAGATAAGAGATACAAAACCTATGGGTTGCCTCCCATGTAGCGCTTGGTTTAAAGTCGTCACCCCACTATATCCTTGCAAGATTCATTCCCCATATATCAACAACTGAAAAGTTGAGGATCATTCCATAGAACCTGTTTTGCAAACACTAGCTTCACACAAATATTAGTACAATAAAGCAAAAAGTGAAGCTATGAACCGATAAAAGCTTCCCCACACTTATTCTTGTCCACACTTGGAAGTGTATAAAGAATATAGAAGTCGGGCACTTCACGGTTTCTTGTTCCATAACCGCATAGTATGAGAATCAAGTTTCTCTAATGGAGGAAAACGAGAAACAAAGTCATCCAAAAATATTATCGAAGCACATACATTCAAACCAATAAGAGGTAAAGAAGAAGAAACAATAGGCAAAGGGTTAGATAAACCTTGCACAATCTCTTGTATTACGGAATCCTCTTCATCCTTGAAAACTCAAGTGAATTATTCACCTCTTTTATATCATGGTCCTCTATTAAACCTTGCAACCATTCTTCGTCCGTTTCTCGCCTTAACCAAAGTTTTGACATAAACATCATCATTACAATCATTTGAAAGCTCAATTGGGTCTTCCACAATATTGGTCATAACGGTCTCATTCTCAACATATTCCTCCGTTTTGTAAGGCACATACTCTTTTGCGAATGCAATATTGTCCATAAGGAATTTCTTTAGAACACTCATTGCATCGTCCTCAAGCTCTACCTTTTTTGAATAGGTTGTTGATCGTTATAAAGATCAATGCTTGAGGAAGCTATACTAGTGTCATCATATTCCTTTTCAACTTCACCTTGATCGCAAAAAGACTCCATTGTAAACTCCTGGGGATGTCACCATGAGTTGTTTCAAGCAATGTATCATAATCACCGTCACTATCATAGTCAACATAAGATTGGTCCTCACTGAATTTAGTGTTGCTAATCTCGAACTCATCCTTTTGAATAGGTGAATGATCATTATTACGATCAAGAGTTGAGTTAACTACACAAATATCAACGAAAGTCCCCAAAGGTTCGCCTTTTTCAACATAATTATTCATTTCCTCCTTGTATTCTTCAATGCCTTGTCTTAAAGGGGAAACATCTTTTTTGAAGCTCTTGGAGTGATCCATCCAAATTCTGCATATAGTGTTCCATTTGTTTGTAAAGCTCATTCGACAAAGAAAAAGTAGAATTACTTACTCCGTATTGTTAGGCCAATTATCTTCCCTTTGAATGGGTGGATGATCATAACTACGATCAGAAATTGGGCCAAACATACCATGAGCACATTCGGTCGATGAAATTGGTTCCACGCTTGGTTGTCTACGAATTGACTCCATGCTGTCCATAAATTGTTGCATCTCATCTACCAAATTAGAGGAAATATTAAAAGGAAAACAACTATTCTCCTCCTTGTGGTTGCTCACTTACATAACCACCATAAGAAGGTTGATATGTATGAGAATAACTCATAGGGTACGTGGAGTATTGATCATAACCAAAGGATTGGTTTTGATTGTACTCCCATAAGGGTGATAGTTGTCATGTTGTTGTTGAGGTTGATAACCGTATTGATTGCTCCAATATGCTCCTTCCATGTAACAAGTACCGAAATACGATTCTCAAACCAAGGTTAAAAACCGTAAAATAAGAAAATAAGAAAAACAAAAATAAGACTAAAAACAAAAACAAAACAAAAATAAGAAACCAAACAAGGACAACCGTTGCCTCCCCGCAACGGCGCCAAAACGGGAATAAAAGACACTTGGGAATAAGCGTCAAACACCTATCTATTTCCCAAGCGGCGCGCTAAAATTTGACCGCGGTCGTAAGCGTCAAAAATAAATTACACTTTCTTACTACTCAAAATATAAATATAGCAAGGGCAAGAAAGGATCGTTCCCACAGAGAGAGGTCTAGGTTGTCAAATTGTTATGGTTTCCTATATAAAACACCCTAAGAATTTCGATTGTGTAAATAAAAATAAACAAAAAGCAAATAAAGTACGCAAATCAAGGATGTGAAAATATTGGATAAAGGTTTCATCTTCAATTGTAAACAAGTTTATGAATATATGAATAGAATTCGTATTTAATCTCGATATCATCAAAAGCCATAGAATACCTTATTGCAAGAATACTCCGTAAATTTCTTAAGTTATCAACACACACATTAGAGTTGCGTATGTGAAATCTACCTAAAGAATAACCTAACGCCTTGCGCTAATCAAGTTCAATTCCTAGGAGCATTAAGTTTTAAATAGGCTAATCAATGCAATTGTAATACATTGCGCAAACAATTCGAACAAAGGTCAATTTCTACATATGAATACAAGGATGTATCACTACAACCTAGAATCATATCATGCTACTCGTATTCAAGGTTATCGCTCGATGAAAACCCTAAAATAGCTATAGATATGGATGTGAGTTCAATCAATTCTAGACTTAACTAAACAAACATTCAATCATATTGCAATCCATCAATCATGCAATTATTGTAACCCGTAGAAATCATACGATAATATTGAGAGAAAACTAATTCATAAAAATCATAACTTGGTTGCAAAATCCAACTACATCTTCAACCAATAATAAAAACTTAGTTACTTGTGTTTTTGGAAATCATCATAGAAAGCAAAGAACAAAGCTATCACGTGAAACCCTAGACAACAAGTAGAAGTCTCTCTAATGGAGATATCTCTAGGTTTGAGAAAGACTTTTCTATTTATATGCTTCTCCCCAAAAGGATACTCTTTCCAAGTTTAGGTTTTCTCAAAACCCATCTCCAAGTGGTCCACCAAGCCCATGTGTGGAAAATAAGTCTCTGAAATTTTTGGGTTCAAAACGGGTCACCGGATTGCCGACGTCATCACTGAATCCGGTCACCGAAAATCGTCTCGAGCCGCCTCTATCATCGAAATCGTCACTAGCTAGTGCATACTCCCAAAGAGCCCAACTTTACTTCCCTGCAATTCAAACATTCACAAAATACCATCTAAGCCAATTCCTTGTTCTTGCGAAAACGCACCCAAAAGCGTGACTCGTAGCTCATACGTCCGGCGGCCAACTCTTGTATCCGACTCATACCCCCCTCGCGATTCACTGAAATATTGCGATTCATGCTTCAAGTTCTGAAATCCGCTACCGGAACTATGCTCACCGGCGCGCCATTTTCGCTCTGCTTCGACAATTTCGCGAATGCAAATGCACTAACATTCTGTTTCAAACTCTCATCAACAAAGATCTCAGAATCGCTCCTTTGTAACTCACTCCTTGAATCGCGTCCGCAACTAATCATTGCACCTCCATCCGCAATTGCTCGTACATTCAGCTCATTCCCCAGCAGTACCAATGCTAACTCAACACCATTTCCGGTTCCTGCATGCAATTCACAAGCATCTTGTACTCAAATTTCTTTGCAATAACAAAGCACCAGAAATCAATATCACCACCGCCATTCACCGCTCTTTCTTTTCGCCACAAATGCATCATGCTCCAACACCAACAACAATCTGGATAACTCACCGCGTAACTATCAACCCTGAATCTCACTCTGCACTAGTTCCCTTCGCAAATTCACCGCCAAAGACTCACTCAACTTGTAACATCACAAATTAACCGCATTACTCTCACTTGCCAATCCCATCACCTCGTAGCTTTGCGTAACCCATTACCTACCACTCAACACCAACAAACTCCATCCAAGTCTCAATTACAGACCCATCAAACCCAATCAAATCCATCCGACTTCATAGTGCCTCGACCATTCACTCAAAGAAACCTTGACTCGTCGTACATCCCTCACAAACGCAGCTCCATCTCACAAGCAAAGACAACTCAATTTGAGCTTTACTCACTGAAATGCACAACCATTACCGCAATGTACTTCAGGTTCATTCACCCATTGCAGCCTTCAATCCACTTCCAAGATCACCCATAGCTCTTTGTATCATTCTCGGCTCGGTTCACATCACTCAATTACGCGGCAGCGATCATAGCCTCCAACTCGTTCGAGCATTTTTCAATCAAGAAACTCCGTCTCTTCTTCTCAAGAAACCCATGACCATCCGATAAGCCGCCACAAATCCCAAATGACTCTTTTCCATTGTCGATGACGATGAACATCACCATTTCTTCTCGAGCTTTAAAAACTTAACCCAGCCATTAGTTGCTGGCATCTCTCCCCATTCTCGTCTTAAACTCGACTTCCTCTCGCCTTCAATCGACTACGGAAAACGAAACCCCGAAGTCTTCATCATTCATATACATAGCGCCAATATCACCACAACCCACCAATATGGCAGCAACACTTCAACAAAGATCATATCGGCATTGGCTGCAGTTCGACTCGGCCTAACTCCATAATTGCCAATGGCAAAGAACCTTCACAGCAGATACCCATTCTTCTCCATCATAGCCACGGTGCAACAAATTGATCATCTTCCCGGCTCCCTACTCGAATCATTAATGCCATCACTCACGTAACCATGGAAGCCACATCACCGCAACTTCAACAAATGGTCACCATACACAAGACCCATGGCTAGAGCAGCAAATAATGGAAAAGGCCGGTCACTCAGCCTTTTACAAGCACATTGTGTGCCGATACTAGTAATTCCGTTCTAAGCTTGCCGGGTGACTCTAAAGCTTATCGTCATTCCCCGTATTGCATTTGACATTTAGAACACAAACCCATTCATTCAAATCATTCATCACCGCATATAAGCTTACTAATCTCCTTCATTCATCTTCAACAATTGATGCCAAGAACTCAAGTCTTCTCCCTGGATTTCTTGGTTGAACTAAACCCGTAACTTCCACAATTTCAATACCCGAGCTTTGTATCCTTCTTATACTTGAATTCTCGTCCAAACCCATCTTTCCTTTGCCTCTTAAATCAATCAAATTCCCTCAAAACATTCCCACAAGATGGAAAGTAACAAAGATCGCTCCCTTAATTTCCTACATTTAGATACAAAAAAACCCCCGATCTTGGCTTCGAGATGAGACTCTCAAATCCCCATCTCTATTATTCTCATTTGAGAACCATTGCCGCCGTGAATCACTGAACGACTAGAAATCAAGACTGAAGTTTGTGTCTTCAAAGTGTAATCTCGACTAGTTAGTGAATTGGGTTGTTATTAGCACCCTGTTAGGATAGGGGGCTGCCCTTCACGATTCCAAAGCCTCGCCAGCTTGTGGAACCGACGGGCTTAATCATTGATTTTGCTCGAACCTTCTCATACAACATCGGAATGACCTCATTCCTTCGCCATCGTTTTGTCCTCTCATTCTGTTCAACATGATGAGAAGAAATCCAATATTTGAGCGAGTTCCACTTCTTTTGCTTTAATAGCTCCAAAACACCTATGAAACTCAAAATCACACATAAGATACATAATTTACACAACAATAGCAAAGAAAGCATAAATACTAGATATAAAATTAGGTGTTTTACAACACCTATCACTCAGTACACCAATAATACTAAATAGATCTATAGAAACAGAGTAGGTTGAAAAATACTTACAAATTAGTAACAGGATGAGCCAAAGTGCCTCCCGCAAGGATCACCACCATGTGGAATTCATTCCGCTAGCTGTTGTGGTGAGGTCAGGCGGGTGTAGATAACCCCAAGAGCATCGGTTGTAGATCAAAAACATGCAAAAGAGAGATCCTATATTAGTTCAAAAGTCATCGGCCTATTCATCCAAAACTTGCAACATATATTCCAAAAAATTTATGCAATAATACCTAAAATCTACAACACATAACAAGAAACATCATTTGCTAATGTGTGTATAGAAAGTCGGACACTCCAATCTAAGTAGACAACACACATACATCCACATCCATGGGGACCTTATAAGCTAATAAAAATGAATTCTTTTTCTCGCAAATTACTTTGTGAATCATAAAAATCGGAAAGGTTGCAAAATCAGTTTTATGTAATGTTAAATAATCAAGAGAACGAACTCAAGTTGCGCAACACGACTTGCTTTGGTTCTGCTTTCATTAGCTCTCTTATGTTGCTCTCCTTTATTCACATAAACTAAGAGGTAACTAATAAGTGTTGTTAGTTTTCCGGAGAATTCAAAAAAAGTTGAATAAATCTAGTTTCATTAATGAAGATAGCATACCAATTCAGTCTCTCGCTCCTTGTGGAAACCTTTTTTTTCTCATGGTTCCAATGACTACCAAAAATATTACATAAAGAAATGTTGTAACGGCCGTTAGGGTGCTCGGATCCGAGCTGCAAGATGAGTAACTCATTTAATGGACGCTAGTCCTCACCACAGCTGCAATTTGACCCAAAAAAGTTACATTAGACACGAGAGAAACAGACAGGGACGCAATATATACTTCTCCAGCTCGGTCCTCGCAATAGTCGACAAATTTTTTTCATCCAGCATCTCATTCTTCGTACAGGCATCTCATTTTTTTCTGTAATTCTCTTTCACTATTTATAAAAATTCTTCGTAGAATTGAACAAAAAAAAACTTATCTTTCATACCCGCCAACTCAAAAGCCTATATGCATTGTATTGTGTGCATGTGCATGTGCATCTCTAGAACTCACAATTTACCTGCTATGGTCAGAGTTTTGTAATTGTCACCTGCCATGCAAGTGCTTTTCCATCTCGACATGATCTCGCCAATTTCCTAGTCAGTCATTTTGAGACAGTAAGAAACTGATTGGAAAGTAACACAAAACTTAATCGGAATCCCATGTCCGAAATTCCAATACTTAATTCAAAATTTCCCACTACTTCTTAAAGAAAATGGATAGAACAACGACCAAATTTACACACTTAAAAGGCCCATTTCACTTTATTTTTTATCAATAATAATTTGCAACCATCATTGAAAAAAATTCAATAAGAATGTAATGTAACCCTCACTGAACTCTCAACCCCTGTAAACTCCATTACCATATACTCTTGGTTCAACACCTATGATACACAAATCAAGGCCAGACATTAGTTTTTATATAAACACATGGCTTCTTTGAGAACCAAAGCAAAATTGTACATTATTTTCTATCAAGCATTTCAACAAATAGTTAACAAGAAACATCATTTGCTAATGTGTGTATGGAAAGTCGGCCACTCCAATCTAAGTAGATAACACACATACATATGCATCCATGGGGACCTTAGAGGCTAATAAAAATGAATTATTTTTCTGCAAATTACTTTGTGAATCATAAAAATCGGACATTTAGAATAAATAAAAAAAATCAAATCTAACCCAAATCTTAAAATACCAAATTGTCATACTTGAAAGAAAAAAAATCCAGAAATTGTCATACCAAATTACTAAATAATGAAGAATTAGGTATAAAAATGGAACAAAAAATTTGTGGAAAAAAAGTTACCAATCAAACTCGATCAACAACTATAAAATTTCCTGGAACCTTAGGAATACATTTCCTTTGATTACTGGTCTAATTTCTTCAAAATCATAATTCAACCAATATCATTAAATCCAACGGGAGTTTCTTCTTGCGCAGTAGTGTTGGACTACTATTATTAACATCTTGATTTTTCCAATTGAAACATCATCAGATTCAACTGAAACTTTAGATATCTCTTCTTTCTCCTCTGTAATTCAACCAAACAAAATCGAATTAGAATAAAATCAAAATTAAACTCATAGAACACAGTACAAGAGAGGGAGAGATCAGACTAATCCCAAGAATCGAGATGAAGTGTCTCGTATTAGTTACCGCAATCTCCGCCATGAAGCAAAAAGTACGCCATAGAATTTTTCAGAGAGGAAGAGAAAACTAAACTCGTGGCCATTTGAAATCTAGGGTTGGGAAAGAAATCTGGAAGTTTTTTTTCTTTCTTTTGGTATTGTCGAGAATCTGAAACTTTAAAGATGAGATTTGGTTTTAGGGTTTTTGGGTATTATTAAGTTGTCGGTGGTCATGTGCTGATGGTGACTGAAAGGAGATATAGAAGAAGAAGATGGTAGTGGTGGTGTACTCGGGGTGATGGATTGGTAGCTTCAGGGTTAGGGTTTGTTAGTTTCGGTTTCATCCAAGTGGAAGAGATGGAGAAGATGGAAGAGAGAGGTGTATAGTTTAGATTACAAAGAGATAGAAAGAGAGAGAGATAAAGTTTCATCAAGAGAGAGGTCGGGATAAATCTAGGGCTATAGGAACCATTTGCTCTCACAGTGGTTCTTTTAAATTCCGTACTTTTACAAAAATACCCCATAAGAAAACAAATCGTTTTAGAGACAAGTTTTATTTTTAATTTTTATTCCACTTAAACGACTGTGTGCCACCGCACCAATGTTTAGTTCTTGCTATCACAGTTGTATTCTTAAATCTTAGAAAGTGGTTAAAAATCAATTTTCTACTAGTGTTTCCATATTCCTGGAAATTATTCTCATGCTTTGGATTATCTTTGTTCTGCAATTATGGTCATTTGAATCGATCCAAATATTTTGTTTCGAATATTATTCCAAATAAAATTCCGAATATTTTTTTGAGAAATATTCATTTCGTTTTGATCTTCTACATCTAGGGAGTATTAAAATTGGGTTTACCCATCTAATTCATTCAACATCTTTATCAATTTTCATCAAAGATGCTCGTGCACATGTCTCTCTGTTCTCAAACAGTCAACACTGATGATGTTGTGTCGTATTTATGTTTTGCATATAAGATTCGTGGTTGATTAAATATCTCCATATGCTCATATCTCTCGATTCGATTCTTGTTTATCAGTTTAACAAGTTTATCTCATTATTAGTTTGTTATCACTTGACAAACTTTCTTATAATACCACCATCAGTTCAAGTTGTTGTTTCGTCTGTCATGTTTCATCTTGTTCAGAAATCAACAAAACAAGTCCCACAAGAAACCAGAAGATCCAATCAAGTTCGTTTCGCAACCACTATTCCGTGTATCTTCTACAGTTTTGAAGACCATTTGCTGCTCATGTTACATGGTTTACCAAAGTTCAAGCTGGCGTAGGTTAACAATAATTCGCCTGTTCAGGATTCAAAGTTCTCACGGCCGAAAGTTATTCAAGTTGTACACTTCAATTCTCTCCGTGTTCAACTTGAGAGGGGGTGTTGGAATATATGACACATATATTAGCCACCGAGGTGATCAAGGTGGTCAGTTCGCTTACGTGCATTCAACGGACGTGTGAAGAAGTTGAAGAAGTTATTTACAAGACCAAGTCGTCCAAGTCGTGTAGAAGATTATGTAGTCTAGCTAGTAAACCCTCTAATAGCTGGATAAGTTTAGTTTACCTAGTCAACATAATTTGTTACTCTAGGTTTACTGGTTGTTCAATAATCCTATAAATAGGATTCATCATGTAAATGTAATTTTATCCCAGCACAACAAGTTTGGTGATCAATCTAATTCACCCTATGGGGTTTCTCAGTGGATGGAGGCGTTAGTGCCGAACCACTTTAATTCTTCTATCTTCTTTATTTTGTGTTAGTTTCACTTTCTCTAATCAATGATCCGTCTCATTGATACCCATAATTTATTATTCATATTGTCTTCATTTCTTTTCTTTCAATTTTTATGGTCAAAATACCCTTGCTAGTTTGGTGACTATAAGAATTATTTGAGGCCTATCATTTTCTTCACCAACCTACACTAGTAGGATAAGCGGTATCTAAACTAGGTAAAAGTACTAAGTTGTCCTCACTATTATTCAATCTTAAGTCTTATCCTTATAGATTTGAAACATATACAAATGTTTTCAAAACTAAAACTTATTCAAATCATTTCTCTCACAAACTAAAATTAAATCTTAACTTCATCAATCAATTCTAATTACATCGATAATGGAAATTTCATCATCCCTTTAAAACAAAAAAAATTCAAACTAAACATCGTCGATTGCAACCCTCTTAATTATACTTGTGGTTGGTTAATCCACTCAAAATTGAAAACTACAAATAATCTTGGATTATCGTGTTTAACCATAATCGCTTGACGTTCATGTCCATATTGACCGATTCCTATGATAATCGTTCGATGTTCATGATCACATCAACCGATTTATTCTGAAGTCTCGTTATTTTTATTAGGATAACTAAAATGGAATCCGGCATTTTCTCATGCAAGATTCTACTTGGGATAAATTCTCGGTTAATCTAGCATTATTAGTGCTAGAATAATATTGTGAGTATGAAGACATGCCTTTTAACTAACTATCGACGATCAAATAATGTTTTATCTGTTGATTTTAGTTTTTTTAATTTTGTTGATGATTTAGATCTACATTTAAGTTCTACCAATAATATGCATGACTAAACCTCTTAGTCCATTTGGTTTACATGTTTCGGATCAGAGGCTTGGAAAATTAAGTTTTGCTCGCATTTAGTTAAGATTTGTCAGGTGAGGGAAAAAAATGTTCCAAAAGCTAAAGCTCCTAACTAGGTATCAGCTGATAAACTTATGGAGTTTGGTTACTTATAGGGCTTTGAATTTACCCCTTCAGAGATTGATCTTGAATAGTTTTTTTAACGATCTTACGGAAAATCAAGATGATTTAATTATAGGGAATGCAGATGAGTCTAGATAATTGTTAGCGGTTTGTACGTCGCGTTTTGATTTTTAGCTGCCATAAGATATGTCTTCCTATGTAGAACTTCTTGTTATACTTAGAATTTCTATGCTTTAGATTTAGCTTTATTTTTGTAAGGACCCTCAATCTCGTCAACGCGATTAGACCAGTCATGAGACGACTAAGCCGCTATTGACTCGATTAACTAGAGACAGACGTTAATTATTGGAAATTAATTTAACAACGATCTAGATACGGAACTAGTATCAGTAGATAGATCTAGAAAAGTTATGCGGAATAGACTACTCGAACGTGTCATTCGAGATACCAGATGAAGAAGATATCGCTGGTTTAGTTCGAAGGGTAAAATAACCTTTTGCAGTATAGTCGACCTGGATGCCCTTATCTTTTGGTCGGGTGCGTTTAGTATTTTGGGTCGGCCTTATCAAGACCAAGTCGAGAAGATAAGCACATGTTTCTTATTCTTCTTCTTCCGTCTTCTCGTTTTTATTCCTTCTTCTACTCTTTCTCTTTCTTCTTCTGTTGAAGATCAAGAGACGAATTTGAGATAAATCTTGAGAGGATTAGATCGTGAGGATGTACAAGAAAAGGAGAAGTTGGTGTTTCTATTAATCATGAATAAGAAGATTGAGTTGTTATAATTGAAGATATGGTTTCTGAAATTAGGAATTGTGGATTTGATTGATGTTCTAAAGACCTAGAAGATGAAATTAGAGTTGCAGGTGAATGATTATAGATGGGTATGACATGAAATAGGGGATACGGAAGTTAGGGTTTGTGAAAAGATGAAATGAATTAGGGTTCTTGAGTTTATTAAGGAATTGTGTAAAATTGAAGATGAAAGTAAAGGTTCAGAAGTCTAAATGAAGATGGGTTTGTTCTTAATTGATGTATGATTGAGGCCGTAGAGTTGTGTTAGTGAAGAATCATGAGTTAGGGTTTTGTTCTTGAGGATTTTGGATAAGAAGAAATTAAAAGATGAAATCAGGTGTTTGAGGGACGATTATTGATGGGTGGTGAGAAGAACTGCTGGATTGAGTCAATGCAAAGAACAACGGATCAAATATTTGGGTAAAACTGAATTGAGGTAAATGTTTGCTTCCAGTAAAGTATTTATATTGTTCTTTGTTGAGTATATGAAGTGGTTAATGAATTGAGAAATGAAGTGACATGAACTAGAATTATAGTTGAAGCTGAGATACAACTGTGGATGTTAGGAACTGAATGTGTATGTCCGGTTTGAGAAAGTTCAGAAAGATAGTGTTGTTGTCTGGGTGTTTGAAATTGCATGAGGTATATTAATTGATGAAGGTGTTGCTCTAGTTGAAGTTAAAGCATATGTTTTTATGGTTGCATCTAGTAATAGTTTAAACAGAAGTTTGTTGTTGCAGGTACTAAGTTTGGTGGAGTTGGTTGTGTTTTCGCTGAAGATGAATGAAGAGTTGATCTGAGTTTGGTTTTGGGGTATGTGACAGAGAAGAGTTGAGTTAAATGGTGAATTGTAGTTGTAAGTTGAATTACAAAGGTTTTGTGGTGAAATGGGAACTTTAGATGATGTTATTGTTGAGATTCAGGGTGTGTGTGTATGCAAGGTTGTTAGATTGGGGGTATTAATGCTGTTGTGAGTATTGCAGGTGGAGTTATCTGTATATGTGGAGCTGATAACAAGAGATTGGTGTTGGTGGTTTTGTTTGTATGGCAGTGGTGATGCTAAGGCATAGGTCGTGGTATTGTTGTGTTTGAGATCTTGTGGAAATGAAATCGAGTATCTGGTGGTTGTATAATTTCAGTTAGTGGTTCTGAAACAGAAAAGCTAAGTTATGAAAGTGGGATTGAGTCTCTCAATTGAGATCTGGTAGAATTATTGCTGATGTTGTTTATTCAAGTGGCAATTGAACTGACTTAGTAGTATGAGTGAGTTTCAGGGTGGAGGTCTTAGTGGTTTGAGTTAATGAGCATGTATAGCAGATGGTTGTGTTGAGCTGCAACTGCAGATAACATATGAATTGTAGAAAGATGTTGCTTAAAGCTGCAATTGCAGGTAAACCGAGCTTGTGTTTGTAAATAGATTATGAAGCTTATTTAGAATAAATGTGTTGTAGTGTTGAGAAGTTCCAAGTGTAATATGTTTGAAATAAAATCAGAATAGAAGTTTAGATTAGGCTTTTGGCCTATTAGTCATGCCACCAGTTAGGCGACTTAGTGTGACTGAGTGAGTTAACTCATTGACCAGACCTGACTTGACTTGACTCAGTGAACCTTGACTGAGTTGCTTTCTTTGACCATTGACCTTGGACGTTAACATTTGACTGACGTAGACCGTTAGTTGACCTTGACCGTTAGTTTGACCATTAATGACCAGTTGGACCAGGCTTTGGGTAATAGACTTATTAGTGGACTTGGGCTAGGACTAGTTATCCTATGTTGATGATTTGGAACCCTTATGGTCCTAACTAGCCTTTGGTTTCTTCTACAAAGTTGTAGACATTCTTAAGACTTAGTTATTGGACAATAGAACCAACCTTATTGAATTAGTATACTTTAGATATGCTAAAGATAGGTAATAAAAATATAGAATCGTAAATGGGCCTTAGAACCATTAGATAGTTCACTTAGCTTATAACTAGAGAATTATATGAGATTATGTTATGAGCTTGTGTGAGCCTTATGGCTAGATTCTTAGACTTCTTGTGTGATTAACAGTTAGTCCATATTAATAACAATCGATTCAAAGGATGAACCAAGCTGGATCAGGATCTCGAGGTAGGCGTGGCTTGTCATCAAAAGAGGTGGGAATCGATAACGAACTCTCTTGTATTCATTATTGTTTTTCAAATCAATCTTGGTGTTGTGAAATTCATGTATATCTTTGTGTGCTTTGTGTGGTATAAGATGTGTGCCGACACAATATCAGTATTTTATGGCTAAGGCGATACACCGTAATATTACACGGCTAGGGCGATACACCACAATATTATTCTTCCTTTATATATATATATCAGTATTCTATGGCTAGGGAGATACACCGCAGTATTACCTATTCGGTGTGGAATTGGCATCAATATTAATCTTCCCTTATGTGCGGAAACACACATCTCATACATGGATGTTTAATGTTATTTATGAATGTCTTTGAAGAAGTTTCTACATTATGTTTTATTGTCTTTCCTTGTATTACCGACTTTCGATAAAACCTGCATTGTCTTCGAATCATACTAATGTTTACTTGAAATCTAGTTGTTATTCCTTCGGGGCACCCCTGTTAGGGATGATGTGCTCACCCTTTCCCACTTTCGGTTTTCGAGATGATCGATCAAGCGAAGCTTTGCGGCGTTGAGTCTTTTGTTATGTTTATTACGTTGTATATTGTATTCGCAAACCAAATGCCTATTGTATCTCGTATCACTTGAGAGGAGTACTTGTATATATATTTAAAGTGGGGCTAGTTTTGGGTTAAGTTTTTGTAGCAAATTTCTAAATTGAATGTTTAAGTAAATGATTTAGATTCTTAGTGCATGTTTATTTAGTTAATCTCTTGGATTAGTCACCGCTAGCTTAGGGGGCGCTACAGTTTTGTTGCTTCTTTTTAAACTATTTGTAATGCGAAGTTCATTTTGTCTTCACCGCGGTAAAAGTCTTTTGTTGCTGGATTTTGTACTGTACCGGTTTCCGTGTAATTATGTCTCAAGAAAAGTGAGTTCCTCTCCTCGTGTGGACGTTTTTGAAAGTGACTTCTTCGAATTCAAGTTATGGTCTTGGGCATTTACACCATGGAAGACACCTGCACCTATTGTTATCTTGCTTCTCGGACCCGGACTTCTTCATGGCAAAAGGTGATACTTGGTAACTTGTTCTCAACAAACAAATGCTCGCTTATCAATTGGCTCTTGAGAACTTCATCCGTGTATGTGGATTACCTTCTTATTATTAAGGCCGATGATCTCGCCCCCTTCCATGCATTCTCTCTCGCAATCACTTATTTTGATGCAGTTAAGAAGCAAATCCCATACCACTTTTCTATGTCTGCAAGAGATTCCATTTTGTGGCAGTGCAACCGAGTTAAGCATGCACAAGATTATTTGTTAGCTTTACCGATTAGTGGGCTTAACCAATGCCTGGGGCCAAGACAGTTCAGAGCTGTCCTTTGTTACCGTCTTGGTATCCCATTGTTTTTTGAGAATGGTTTATGCTCAAGCTACAACAACTTATGAATATCTTTGGGGATCATGCGCTCCATTGTGCTAAGGATGTTAGGATTAAGTTTCGACATGACTTTGTACGTGACATTGTCGCGACATTTGTTACAAAGTTGGTGTGCCTTCCCGTAAGGAAGTTTCTCTTGGGTTTCTCTCTGATGATGATAAAGGCTTACGGCCTGCTGATATTCTCGTTCTTAATCGGGAAAATGGTCAAGATGTATGCATGGATGTTATAGGTGTCTCTCCTTTCACGTGAGATGGTATTCGCTCTTTCGTTCCAGGCAAAGTTATCTCTAGTGCTGTTTCGCGTAAACGCACTAAATACTTGGACAAGTATGTCTCTCATGGATATGGTCTTGTTCTAGCTTTCTCTACTTTAGGGGAACTTGGAGAAGATACTTTATGTTTTTTCAAGCGTCTGAAGAATTGTTTAGTTAACAACGATGCAAGTAGTGGTTTTGGTAGTTTCATTTTTCATACTTTATGTTTCTTCCCCTCTCTCCTTTTTCTCTTTCTCATCCTTTCACAACCCTAGCCGCCTCCCCTCTGAGCTCGAATTTGGTCCTTATGGACCGAATTCGAGCTCGGAATTTACTTCAATTTTACATCTGTTTTACTGCCTATTTCAATTTGGTCTTTGGTTCAAATCCTTGGATTTTGAAGTTGGAGCTTTAGATCTAGGATCTCTTGGGTTTCTACTGTGGGTTTCTTTCAATCCTAAGCGGGTTTCTTTCCATCCTAAGCTTTGTGGTGTTGTGCTATATTCTACATCTTTATTTGCCCTCTTTTTCTACATCATAATCAATCAAAACCTTGTGTAAAACTTTCCTAACTCTTTTTGAGCGGTTTCAATGGTGGTTGAGCGTTATGGGGTTTGAAGATGGTGGTGCAGATGATGGTGGAGGTGTTTATAAGTTACAGCTTTTCTCTTTTATGGGTTCTTCAATGAGGCAATATTTTTGGTGTTGTTTTGCAGCTTTTCTTGTCAATCCTTCTACATCTTTTTCGATCAACATCAAACGAGATCACTAATTTCATATTAAGGTACATGTTTTCATGAAAGAAGTGGCGACGATTTCAGTTCGGTGGCTTGGTCATGGAAGATGGCGTAGGTAGACTCTTTAAAGGGTTTTCGGCGGCTGCATATGGGTGAAGTCTATGTGAACATTGTGAAGTTAGGGTTAGCTGTGAGGTTTCCAGTTGAGGGCTTTCTTGGTCTCTTTATGGGCCTGAAGTTTCTCACTGTTTTAGGGCCTTCATCCCCATGGTGGGGCGAGGGATATTCAATCTAGGTTAATCACTTAGCCTGTAGGGTTTCTTACATATCCAATGTGAGAAGCATTTTCCCTTGGGTGTTTGTATTATGTACTTACTATTTCAATAATAAACTATTTACCGAGCCAAAACAAAAACAAATTTTTTTTTTCATAGGTTAGGTATTGCTATTCAAAAAGGAGTTGGTGCCCAACTTGTTGATAGGCTGACACCCAAAGCTTTATAATAGTTAATGATAATTATATTTAAACATAAATATCCTCTGAAAAAAAATTCCTCAAACATTTGACGACCTATCATATACAGGAAGAAACATAAGGGTTTCACGAGTCTTGTAATACTATGGTAGGTGTTATTCCTTCTGTATCCCTTAAATGTGGGGAAGGGATATGGGTCACAAGACATCCTCACTATGGTCTGTTTTTATCCCTTCCCTACATTGCATGGGAACTCAATTTCCGTGTGAATAGTGCCAAACGGAAATTGAGTTTCCGTTTATTTTGCTAGATCATTTTTCCGCGGGTTTAGATAATTATTATTTATGGGAAAAAAAATTTGAAGAGAAAAAAATAGAAATTTGATATGAAATGCCTTAGGAAATAAAGAGTTTTAGTATAAATAAAAAAGCTAAAAAAACTAAAATAATCACACGGAAACTGAGTATCCGTGCTATTTCCCTTCCCTATAAGTAGGGAAGTGATATCCCTTGTTTTAAGAGATATGGTAGACAATAATAGATGAATTTTGAGGAATTTCCCTACATTTAGGGGACAGGGAAGGGAAATTAACGACCATAGCGCTTGGCCTTACATCATCGCCACAAACGCATTTGCTTACATTTTTCTCTCATCTCTCTGATAATGTATTAAATTTCTAATCCGACAGTGTTATTCAACTTCCTACAATCTAACTAAGTCCCATATCTGGAAAATGGTGAACTCCATTTGTATCCAAGTGTGAATCTTAATCAAATGTATGATTTAGATGGTAGGAGGCGGAAAAGAGAGGGAGTTGAATAGGTGATTTACTTATTTTATCAGAAATTTTGATTCTGGCGGACATATACTAATGAGGTCTTGTTAACCTGTATACCCGTTACAGGTTAAGGACTCATTAATAGCTTCCTTTTTGTCTTGGAATTAGATAATTTGTATTGGAATTGTAATTATTTAGGTTTAAGGTTTTCATGGTTTTTACAAAACATAAATTCCATCTCTACCCTTATCCATTTTTCTATGCCAGTAGACTTATAATTTATTATGTCTAGAAGATTTGTCCGGTTAGATAACCATTAGTATTTTTTTGGAGTTTTATCGGAGAGGTGGGGCCACGTAGTATATTTTATTTTTATAAGACTTTTTTTTTTTTTTTTGCCATTTTGGATACTCATATACAGCTAAAAACTAGGATACATAACTAAAAATTAGGGACTTAAAATCTGCTCGGGAAATCTTTATTTTGATAATCCTTATTTTATGCTAACTTGAAACGTAATATATGGAGTAATAATTGGGAAAAAACGGTTAAAACTTAATATATGGAAAGGAGAAAATATTAGGAAGATTAATAAACTTAAGAAAACTCAATTAGGACCATTAGATTAGGCATCTCCCAGATTGATGTGCAGACATAATTTGTTTAGAATTAATTACAGTTTTTATTAATCGTACGACTAGGCCCCACCATAATGCAAGATGAAAATTTATGTTGACCATAAAAAAGTTTAAGCTCCATATATTAATTTCTGTTAACGGTTAAAACTTAATATGGCCCTACGCCTACCATGAAAATTTCTCGATGTTTATTAAACTCCACCGAAACTTTAAACAGTTTGCATGAAAAACGGGAATTACCATACTTGATGCACGAACATAATTTCCCGAGATATTCACTATTCCAAAAAAACTACAAATTCCAAACTAAAAAGTAGGGTATTTAATGCTTCTTATCTGAAACTTACTAATGTTGTATTTCTATTCTTTTCTTTAACGTTTGCAAGTAAGAACTCGGTAAAATCTTTCCTCATCGATATCTATTGAAGATTTTCTATTATTATTTTAGATTTTTTTTTTTTAAGCATTATTATTTTAGATTTCATTCTTTAAACATCCCTGAATTTAACATTTTCCTATAATCAATCATTGATGGGGTAACTAAAAAACCTTTAAAACTTATCACTATAACCCCATTCTCTTGAGAAAGTAAATTCTACTATTCCAATAAAAACCCATTTATTTGGTCTACAAATTCGACCAAATACTAAAAAGTAGACTAAACCCAAATATAGTATTAATGTTCGCCCCAAAACCAAAGGCTTAAAGTTTACTTATCCCCCACACCAAGCGGGGTAAAATGTTCGCCCCACCTTTTTTTTTTTTTTTTTTTTTTTAAACATATAAAGTTCTGGACATTATATGTGATCCCCACACCGATTAAGTTCGCCCAAAAAAATGTTCGCCATACTAAAACTAAAATTTGGTCTTTTTTTTATCTTTGGTAATTCTTTTGCTCTTTTTCTAATCATTACACTATCGCCTTTGATTTGATAGGGATCAATCAAATCAAAAACCATGACTATATTAATTTCCCACTAAATTTTCATCTTCATTAATTTCACTTTTTTAGATCTTTCATTTTTCAAAGTATCATCTAAAAAAAATGATGACTTTTATTCTGTAGAATTTCTAAAGATAATGAATCAAACATGAGAAAGATCTTCTTTATCTTCAAACCATATCAACGAAAATAGTACAATCTATTTTTTTAAAGGAAAATAGGCACATAAACTAATTTCAGATCTATTATAATTCAGTTATTTTTCCATGCTTATAATCAGTTTGGAGAACAAAGAAACACGTGAAAACTTCAAGTCAAACCGATCCTATCAATATATTAGATGGAGGGTTCAATCAAAAAATAAATGTTGTCTAGTAGGGGTGCTTAACAAATAATAATATATGCAATCTTGAATACAGTAAAGTTTTCATTTCTATTACTAAACTTGTGCTTTTTCGGTTTGATTTATCTTAGGGAACATTATTTAAATACCCTAGAATATAAGGCCTTCACAAATACTTCCATTTTATTAATACTTCATGGTATTTTTTAAGTGGATAATGAAAATGAACTTCTTTTTTGGATAAGGAAAATGAACTAGTATGTTCTTGACGCTGCGTAAAACTATGTTGAATTGACTTAATATAATTTTGGATGTACCAAAAACTATACCCTAAAAAACTTAAAATATACCTTTAGGGGTATTTATGAAACTCAAGGATATTTGTGAAGACCCTGAGTTTTTCAATCTCCACTTTATCTTTCTTGCTTCAAACCAGAAAAACAGAAAAGTTAATTTGTGTTAGTAGTTAGGAGAAGTTTGTTTTGTTTTCATTCCAGTAAAGTTTTCTTCTATTACTACCATATCGTATGCACTTCATCTTCATGTCTTCCGCGTAACTATGTCTCGACAAAAATGAGTTCTTCATCATTTGGTGGCCCTTTTCATTTTGTATCATCCAGTTAGAAAATCTTATTTTCCCATTTAAAGTCAACTTTCATGTAAGTTGACTTTGACATTCTGACCAAAACAAAAAAGTCGACATGTTATTAGGTTTACCTACAATCAAATAAAAGTTTGTTAAGCTGCCACTAGTGGGAAGTAAGATTTAACTTTCTCCTCAAGAAGTGTCGTTTTTGTGTCTCAAATTCGTTGAATTCAACAAGCGCTCTTCAGTTACATAGAACGTGAGGTGGAATCAACACCTAGACGCCATTAGGGTTGGCGTCCCAAAAAAGCACCAGATGCCAAAAGAAATAGCGTCTTTTTATGTTCAAACATCATGATTGTATCTTGGATTCATAGTCTTATTGGTGATCTCGCTTGGATACGTCAAAATGGCGAATTGTTTTGAATCTTGAATTCCTACCATGCTTGGACGTTGAATTTTGATGACGTGTGTGACCTAAGAATGTTGAAGCTTGAGTCACCATTATTGGTTAGTGAATTTCTTTCCCCAATTTTTAGATGCATCTTTTTTTTTTTCATGATTCCTAATGGGGTAACAATTTGCTTGAGGGTGTATCAATCCTTTAACAAAATATTTTGTCTTATAGTATACAATTTGGTACACCCGAAAGAAGAATGATACCCCCATTAGCAGCACTGTGGATACCATTTTTAAAACATGTCGACTTATGCTAATTTTGTCAATCGCAGCTTTTCAAAGCTGTATCGGCATCAGTGGTTTTCAAAATTAGCACAAGGTCAATCGCAGCTTTTCAAAGCTGTTTGTGTACGGTGTCCCTATACAGATAGATGTCAAATATAGATAAAAACTCTTGGACTAAAACTGTTAAATTGCAGTATTCTCATTGATACGTACTGGTGGTATTTTCATGACCGATAAAATGTTCTCTATATAAAAGATGAAAGATGAAATGTTCTCTATCAAATGTTCTCTATATTTTGGAACACTAACATTGCAGGTTCTGCAATTTATATTTTGTCTGACAACCAAGCAAACACTAGACATCTCTAGTCAATGTGGAGTAAATCCACTTTTGGGCACATTCCATCCAAAATTTCTGAGCTTCAACAAGAATTATCTAAACTTCAAGTTGCTGATATTCAAGGAAGCCATATTTCTCAAAGTTTTAGAACTAGAGAAACAATTTGATTCTCTAAATGATATCTAAGCTAGCTCAAACAGACAGAAATCTAGAGATAAATTTTACAATGACATTTGAAAATTTGGAGATAAATTTTATAGAAATCTAGACATAAAATTTCAAGATCAGCACCAAAGATTAATCAGTTATTGTTTGCAGTTGACTGCCTTTTTCTCTGCAAAGAAAACTTAGATCAAACAAGAAATCTGCTTCAGGTAATGAAGATTTTAGTTCTTGTTCAGATCAGATGATAAACTTCCACAAATCCGTAGTATACTTCAGTAAGAATATGAGTCCTTCTTCTTGTCAGACCATTAGTAGCATTCTCCAGGTTAGACAGTTAGACCTTAATGAAGAAAAGCATTTAGTTTTACATTTCTTTATTGGAAGGAATAAGATAATTCTTTTTTCTATTCTTATTGATAAAATGACACAAGACTGCAAGGTGGAGATGCATTAATATGTCAGAAGGTGCAAGGTCTGTGATGGTCAAAAATGTAACTAATGCAATTCATGTGCATCATATGACAAGTTTCAAGCTCCCAAATATTACCATTAAAAAAATTAACTCTACTCAGCAGAAGAAGTTCTGGAGGAAAAATAATTCAAATAAAGGCAAACATCTAGTAACATGGAAGAATATAAATGCTCCTAAAGAAGAAGGTGGTCTAGGGTTTAGATATCTTCACTTGTTTAACAGAGCTCTTTTAGCAAAATTTGCATGGAGATTATGTACTGATCCGACTTCAATTCTTGCAAAATCTCTTCTAGCAAAGTACTTCCCAGATGGTCAAATCAGTAATATCAAGAAAAGCTCTAATTCTACTTGGTCCTGGACAAGTATCAGTTCTGAGTTAAATTTCACAAGCAAACACAATTTTTAGAGTATTGGAAATGGACACAAGATTCTGATATGGAAACATAACTGGGTGCAGGATCTTCATGAACCCCCTATTCCGAAAAATGGAGTCACCAACTATGAGCATTACAAGTATGTCTATCAACTCTGTGTTTCTGATTCGGTTAGCTGGAACTTTGATCTAGTTTATTCTCTCTTTGAAGTAACAACATGAAGATTAATCCTTAGACTCAATATTTCTCCTAACTATGAAGATAAAATGGTATGGATGCTAGAGAAGAATGGGAAATTCTCAGTAAAGTCATCTTATAAGAAGATGTATGAAGAACAAAACACTAATCATGTTGTGCCTATAGGAATGAAAAGTATATTCAATAAGTCATGGAAGTTACCCCTTCTACCAAGAATTAATCAATACTTATGGAAGTGTGTGAAAGATATTCTTCCCACTAGATACAAGCTGACTCATGTTATTCAAAATGGAGACTACAGTTTCCCATTTTGTGCTCAAGAGGATGAAACTTCTTCCCACTGCATCCTAGATTGTTCTCTCCGGTAAATTTGATCTGGTTTGCTATGATGTATATTCATATTCAATCTAATAATAATCTTAAAGATGATTTCCAGTCAGTTTGAGAAGTTGCGATTTGGTCATCTTCATGAAGATACAATATGCAAGATAATAATTGTAGCCTGGTGCATTTAGACTTAAAGATGTGAGAAAGTTTTCAAAGGAACTTCTTCAACTCCAGATATTATTATTTAGAAGTGCAGGAAATATTTATTTGACTTTAAAGAGATGTCTCATAGGAAACCCAATAACACAAATAGGAAAAGCAGGGATAACTTGCATTGGTCTCCACCTCCTAGAGGATCGTTTACTATAAATTCTGATAGATCTTATCTTAACAATAATTAATGGTGGCATTAGACTCATTGTTCATGATTTTGTATGTACTCACAAAGGATCAAAGTGCATCTATCTAGCTGAATCAACGAGTCCAGAGCATGCAGAATGCAGAGGTTTGTGGGAAGCAGTAATATGGGAAAAGAAGATGAATATGCAGAATGTTCGTTTTGAACTGGACTCTAAGCTGGTGGTTGAAGCGGCGAATAATGAAAAGTACAACATTGATTGGAATCCATAATCTAGATTAGAGATATTAAGAATTTATTTCATTCATTTAGCTCTTGGCAGTGTTCTTGTGTGCCAAAAGAGAAGAATAAAGTATCTGACTTGTTGTCCAAGTTAGCTAGAGTTGATAAATTATGTAGAATATGGTTATCTGATCCCCTAGTATCATTTCTGCACAACTTGAGGAGGAAGCAAACTATGTAATCTTATATATATTTTCTTTCGGTTTCAAAAAAAAAAAAAAATAAAATAAAATAAAAAAAAAATAAAAAGATAGTTTACCACGGACCCAAATGACAACTAAGATTACTTTTGCAATATTAGTGAGAAATTCCGTAAACATGTAACAATATAGTAGCAATTAATAATCTAGTAGCAATCAATATCCGTCTTACATAATCCTTGGGAGTGCAGAGAAATCTTAAGTTATTCATCATGGCTATTCAAATAACACATTATCCTTGGGAGTGCAGAGAAATATTAATTTTTGCAGAGAAATTTTAATCCGTTTACAACAAATTTGTTCTGAGATATGAAACCATAATCTTGAGAAAAATTGTTCACGAAAGCACTCATTAGTAGAAGATGATGTTTCCGGTTTTGCGAAATAACACACTCACGTCTACTAAAAATCTAACAATCTAGTAGCAATTAATAACCTTTATATACTTTTTATGCGAGACATTCCGTAAACATGATTGAAAATTCTACTTTTGTACTAATCCAGTTTATCTCCAAGATGTTAATGAAAAGAAGATCTCAATAATCAAATCAATAATGTGGAATTTATGTATCATCAATATTGCTTATAGCAAAACAAAGCCTACACAACAAATTTTTTTAATCTTCTCCAGAACACTTACCAAAAAAAAAAAACACTAATAATATGTAGGTGATGATGATGATGGTGATGAACGGTGATGATGACGGTGAAAAAGTTGATGATGATGATTTTCATAGACGATGAACAATGAAAACAATAATGAAGGTGAAGATAGAAACAAATGATTTTTGATGAGTTCATCTAGATAATGAAGAAGATGATGATATGATAGTTAATAAATGATTAACTAATTAGAAGATAAAAATGTTGATGAAACTTAATAAGATTGAATGGTGAGAAAGATGGAGATGAAGACCATGATGTTGATGATTTATTATCGATAATGAAGAAGATGGTGATGGTAAAGAAGATGTCTATTCAAATAACATATATATTATCCTTGGGAGTGCAGAGAAATCTTAATTTGTTTACAACGAATTTGTTCTGAGATATGAAATCATAATCTTGAGAAAAACTGTTCATGGAAACACTTATTAGTAGAGGATGATGTTTCCGATTTTGGAAAACAACACACTCACGTTTACTAAAAATGTAACAATCTAATAGCAATTAGTATTCATTATATACTTTTTATACGAGACAACACAGTAAACATGTAACAATCTAGTAGCAATTAATAATCTAGTAACAATTAATAACCGTCTTACATAATCTTTGGGAGTGTAGAGAAATCTTAAGTTATTCATCAGAGCTATTCAAATCGCACATTATCATTGGGAGTGCAGGGAAATCTTAATATGTTTATAACGAATTTTTCTGAGATATGAATCATAATCTTGAAAAAAGATGTTCAAGAAAGCACTCATTAATAGAAGATGATGTTTCCGTTTGCAAAACAAATACTCACGTTTACTAAAAATGTAACAATAATATAGTAGCAATTAATAACCGTTATATACTTTTTACGCGAGACATTCCATTAACATGATTGTAAATTCTACTTTTGTACTAATCCAGTTTATCTCCAAGAGGTTAATGAAAAAAAGATCTCAACAATCAAATCGATAATGTAGAATTTATATATCATCAATATTATTTAATAGCAAAACAAAGCCTACACAATAATTTTTTTAATCTTCTCTTAAACACTTACCAAAAAAAAAAAAAAAAAAACTAATAATATTTAAATGATGTGAAGATGAACGGTGAAGATGATGATGGTGAAAAAGGTGATGATGATGATTTTAATGGAAGATGAATAATGAAAACAATAATGAAGGTGAAGATGGAAACATATGATTTTTGATGAGTTCATCTGGGAAGATGATGATAGTTAAAAAGATGATTAACTAAGTAGAAGATAAATATGATGATGAAACTTAATAAGATTGAATAGTGAAAAAGATGGAGATGAAGACCATGATGTTGATGATTTATTATCGATAATGAAGAAAATGGTGATGGTAAAGATGATGATGATGATGGTAAAGAAGAAGATGATGATGATAACGATGATGGTTAAAAAGATGGTGAAGCTGATGATTACGGTAGACAAAACATGTAGAAGTAGTTACTGAACAAGGATCACTGTATGGAGCAAGTTTAGCACGTAGAACTCGACATGACTCGGATGTAGAACTAACCTACCCCATTCTTTATACACCTTCCTTGATTTAACCTCTGCATCAGATAAAATTTTCTTTATTCCTTGGCTCTGAATACTCCCCTCTATTTCCAAAAGGAAATGGAAATTCCCAATTGGAAATCTGTTTGAAACTTCTTTACTCTTAGAAACAAATTCTAAATCGTTTTCCTCCACCAAAAACCTAGACACTATCCTTGGAACTTCAATTCCATGTCCTAACTGAAAAACTAAACATTGATTTCATGTATCATACTCAGATTCCTCAAGACATTATCGGTTACCTTTATTCCAATTCCAACAAATTTCTTAATCTTGTTTTTATTCTTCTTACCTTCATCGTCAACAGATTTTATCCAATGCAAAAAAATTCCTAAAATATCCACATCATTTATAACTACAGTTTTAATGTGAAAACCGATATTTGCATTGTCATGAGCCGAAATTACAAATTTGTTGATAATTCTCTCATTTTCGTTCTGAAGAACTGTTTATAAAGAAAGTTCATTAAGAGTACAATGACATTCCATGGATGAAGGAAAAAAGGGTTGTTCCTAGGGTTCTGTGTAGAGAGAGAGAGATAGGAGAAAGACAAACTCTGTAGTTTCTAAGAATAAAATCACTTAGCAACTTACAAGTCACATTGTGACCCAAGATCACCGGTGTGACCATGAATTTATTAAAGTATTAGTGAATTCGAGTAAAATCAATAAAGGGATGAAACACCTAAGTTCAGATGGACTCCAGATGTCAGTCGTCCGTAGATTTTTTTTGGTCGATTTCTTCTTTTTTTTTGCCCGAAATGAATCCAAAACACCTATAAAAATCCGAACAAACGTAAAATAAATAATTCATAAGAAAAGTAGCAAAGAAAATATAATCAATAGACAGTAAATCAAGGTGTTTAAGACACCTATCAACTATACATCATTGACTTAAAATAAGGGCTATCTACAGATCGAGTAGTGACTCATTAGTCATTTCCAATTTAATCAAACTTTTACCTAGGGGTCACTATTTTATTTTCTAATTGTGATTAGAACTTTTAGTTCTGCGCAAGAAAAACTACAATTTTTAACAATTTACGTATGATTTTTGAGTCAACACATTTTTGTGTGAGATAAATTTCCTAAGCGATGAGCAGTGGTATGAAGAAACACATATGCATCCTATTTTTGGGCTTGGGTTTAGGCTCGGGTCTGTAGGTGTGGGAGTCAAACAAGAACTGAAATCATATTCTTAAGGTGTTTGAAATTTCATGGGTGTTTGTGAATTGTTTCATGCAAAGATGCTTAGCTTATCGCCTTCGCTATTTATTAGGTGACCTAGAAGGAAAGAAACAATGTAATATCTTACGGAACTAGGAAGGAAGGAAGAAAACCAGGATGGAGGTTTTTTTCTCTTTTGTAAGCTTTGACACCTTCCATAATTTTCTAACTTCTTGTGTATTATTTTTTTTTTATTTGCAAGTGGCGATTTTTTTGTAGTTGCTTTTAATTTTGATTTCCAATAAATTTTAATCATTAATATTCAAGAAAAAAATAAATAAAAGCAACAATTACTTGATTGTAAGAGTAATTTTGATCACATAACTAGATCAAAAATCTTGTTCTCATTAATATATCTTATGCATTATTCTTATTCTCATTTTGTTTCTATTAAATAAACATTAAGTTTAGTTGATAACACAACCTTTATAGGTGAAAAGGTAACATTTTCTAGTATGCCATATATAAGCTGGCTTATGGCATATTTATGTCGATGAAAAATCAGAAGCAATTACCACTAGGACCTCCAAATATCAAAGAATTGTACTCATGTTTACGTCGTTTCCGTATGCCATATTTGCGGAAGATAATTAATGTCATAATCAGATCTTGTATCAAGATCTTTCTTTATTACTGCAGAACTACCAAAGTAACTCGTGCCTCCGTTTTCCTTGAGGATTCGCAAATATCGCATAAAACCTGTTTCACCTGAAAAAGCAACACAAAAACATGATCAAACAGGCATCAAATGTATACATCAAACAGGTATAAATGCCTTGCTACAAGCATATGATTTTCCTATAATTAGTGGGCTAACGAAGTATCTGCATACATCACTAGATTCATCACATGACCGCAAGATCAGCAGAAGGGGCCTGCTGATAGAGATGGGTGGAGAGGCGAGACCAGTTATCAGGTCAGAGAGACGCCTGACCCGTAAGCCCTTAAAAGACCATGAATTAATAATGTAACTTCATTCAAATAGAAAAATGTAAAGACACAAAAGGTAACAAGAAAGTGACCAGAGATTAAAATGTTATTTTCCAGCTTGTTCGGAGTCTTTAACTACATGTTAAGTTTTGCGCCAAAGCCTGCAGAAGCATTAGGTTTGCACTGCTACAAAGGTACCTCGGTATCGCCAAGAACACAATCACACACACAAGAAGAACAAGTATTTAACGAGGTTGAATCCTCTGGAAGGAATAAGCAATTTTATATATCACCGTATAGGTTGGAATATACAAAGCCTAAGAAGAAGAGAAGAAGAAACTCTTTTAGTTCTACTGTGTATTCTCTAGTTCTCTCTATGGCTATTTATACATATAAATAGGAATAGACACATTCCTTAACAAGGATTACTTTCCTACAAGTATAGGGTTTCTTAACTTGACTATAAGAGACAAACCTCTTAAGTTTTTATACTTAAGATACTAGTAATTGGTTTCCCAAACCAGCCATCCTTCCAACAATTCTTCACCTCGGATCATGCATTCATGCATGAGACGATCAATAGATGAAATCACCTACATCTTCCAACGTCGATTGAACCATCACTAATTTCCTACGAATCCTCAACAAGAATCAAACCCAACCATAGTTCTCTGAAATGGCATTACTAGAACGCCTCCACCAGGTTCCTAAGAACCTCTATCCCAAGAGGGACTCTTACCAAACATGAAGGATCGATGTGAATCAATTTCTAGAAATGTCAAAACTTGACCCCAGATACTACTTTAGTCAACATATCAGCTGGATTGTCTTTGGTATCGATCTTCACAAGTAGAATGTCTTATTCTTCAAGAATTTCTTTCACAGAGTGAAATCACACGTATATATGTTTGGTTCTAGCATGATGCACTTGATTCTTGGCCAAATAAATTGCACTTAGACTTGCACAATGCACAAGCAGTTGGTCTTGCACAACTCCTAAGTCATCTATCAAACCTTGTAACCATATAGCCTCCTTAAATGCCTCTATCACTACCATATACTCAGCTTCAGTAGTTGAGAGAGCCACGGTAGACTGCAAAATTGATCTCCAACTAACTAGTGCCCATGCTACGGTAAATATATACCATGTCGTTGAACGTCTCTTGTCCAAATAACAATCATAGTCAGAATCCACATACCCAACACACAACTGATTGTTAGTTTCATCCTTCACAAACTCCAAGCCAACATTAATTGTACCATAAAATACCTCAAAACCCACTTCGCAGCTTGCCAATGTCCGTTACTATGACAATGCATATAACGGCTGACCATACTAGCTGCATGTGAAATGTCCGGCCTTGTACATACCATTGCATACATCAAGCTACCAACTGCCTCAGCATATGGGAATCGGGTCATATACCTTCGCTCTTCTTCAGTAGTGGGAGACATACAAGTATTCAACTTAAAATGAGCAGCAATGGGAGTACTTACAGATTTAGTTCCTTCACAAACTCCAAACTTCTGTAACACCTTCTTCAAATATGCCTTTTGTGACAAAGAAGCCTTACCCTTCTCTATGGTACGTCGAATCTCCATACCAAGAATCTTCTTAGCCTCTCCTGGATCTTTCATCTCAAACTCGATGAAAACTTGTGCTTCAAATTATCAATCTCTTTCTTGTTATTCTATGTTATCAAAGCATATCATCGACATACAAGAGCAAATATATGAAAGACCCATCACGTAGCTTCTTGAAGTATACACAATGGTCATAGTGACTTCTTATGTATGTTTGGTATATCATAAACTGGTCAAATCGCTTGTACCATTTTCTACCAAATGTTGGTAGGTTGATCCTGCGTTCTTTAGCCCGAACGGCATCACAATGTAGCAATAAACTCCTCTGTTAGTCACAACGGCAGTATGTTCTTGATCTTCTTCGAACAAAGGTATTTGGTTATACCCCAAAACACCGTCCATGAATGACAGTTTCCCGTACCCCGAGGTTGCATCCACCAAATCTCTTATCCACGGAAGTGGGTACGGATCACTCGGACATGCTTTATTCAAATCAGTAAAATCGATACAAACAAGAATTTTACCATTCTTCTTTGGAACATGCACGGCATTAGAAGACAGCGAGGATACTGTATTGGTTGAATAAAGCCTGCTTCCAACAACTACTCGACTTCTACAATAACTCCATCTTTTTTGATTTGCGCCATATTCATAACTTTATGACAAACTGGATGGAACTTCTCGTCGGCATTTAGCCTGTGACAGGCTACGTTTGGATCTATCCTAGGCATTTCAGCGAAACTACATGCAAAAACGTCAAAGTTTTCCCTTAACAGTGTAATCAAACCATCACGTTCGGAACGGGTAGATCTGCCCCTACGAACGTGGTTTTGTGTTTCTCATCCCCAATCTGGACCTCAATCATTTTTTCGACTGTTGGAGGTTCATCTGCATCCTCACATATATGATTCTCAGAGAGAGGATTCGATAATTGTTATTTTTGTTCAACCCGCAGGATATGGTTCCCGCTAATTTCTGATTTCCGGCATTCATCCATAGCATTCTCGTGACACTTGTGGGCTGCCATCTGGTCGCTTCACACCTTCACGACCCCTTCGGGGGTAATAAACTTCAGTGATTGATGATACGAGGATGTGACTGCAGCGATTGCATGCAGCCAGTCTCGTCCTACTATCGCATTATAGAGAGCTCGACAATCCAGCAATAAGAAATTTCCCAGAACGGACTTGTCAGCTACTGTTATAGGCATCTTTACTTTCTCAATCTCCTTTGTAATTTCGCCAATGAAGCCGATGATTTTATTTTCATTTTCCTCGATCAAGTCGTGTGAGAGGTTCATAGATGAATAAGCTCCTGAAAATAGCACGCTCGCAGAGCTTCCCGTATCCACTAGAATACGATGTACACAGAACATACCAATCCAAGCTGTTATAACGATAACATCATTTGTGGGGACCGTATACACGTCTCATGTTTACTTTAGAGAACTCGATCTTTGTGCATCTAAGCTCCAGAATTTCTTCTATGTTTCCACTGAAAAATTCGATGTGATTTGTTTCGTACCACTCCTTTAATTGCACGAGCTTTCTCCTGGTCTCATTTTTCGATGCCCGCCTGGTCATTTAATGAATCCTGGCGTGATTGACATTAATCACATGTGTTTTGCCAAATTTTCCCGAACCTTTCCAAAAATCCCTTTTCACGTACTTTTGTAGCTTTCCAGCGTCTATCATTCGCTGGACATCGATCTGTAAGGAGAGACAATTCTCAGTCTTGTGACCAATGTCTTTATGATAATTTCAGTATTTTCTTTTGTCACGTTTATCACGTGTCTCCGCTAGAAAAGGCCGAGGGGGGCTCAAATCGTTGCTTATTTTCTCATACAACTCAATAAGGCGTATATTCAATGGTGTCAGCTTCATATCATGATGTTTCTGATATCCAGTTTCCATTCGTTCCCTATGGTTTTTCTCTAGAACTTCATGTCGATCGTTATGCTATCCAATCGAACAGTTCTTAGACTTGTATTTCTTCCTATCATTTGGATGATTAGATGATCTATTAACTTTTCTTGTTTCTTGAGCTTTTGAATCATGCTCAACTCGAGCGTATTCTTCTGTGCCTGTTTGTAAGCCTCGATGGCGACTTGATCGTTGGAACCATCCACCTCGGTCAACTCTTGCTTGAAGCGTCGAGTAAACTGTCTGATGCTTTCCTGTTTTTGATACCCAGAAGGAACAATTAGTGGCATCCCTTCCGATCACGTCTGTTGTATTTGTAGTGAGAGCAGAATTTTTCAACCAGCTTGCGGTAAGTCTCGATCGACTGTGCCTGGAGCTGATTGAACCACGTAATTTCTCCGCCAGTCAGTGACTGCAGAAACATCTTGCACATCAACTCATCGATTACTGCCACAGAGTCATGGCAGTTTTATAATATAAAACATGCTGATCTGGATCATCTGTTTTCTCATCGAATTCTGGCATCTTGGGAACTTGAAAATTCATTGGCGGCTGGAATTCTCTGAAATTCACTTTGAAGGGAGTTCTTGCGGCTCGATGCAGTTTGTCTATCTTTTCCTCTCTGGAGCGCTTTTTCGACATCACTTTCTCGACCATCTTGAAAAGACGAGCATCTGTTATTGCATTTATATATGTCTTCATGCTCATAGTCCCTACCATCGGGAATATCAACTTCGGATCATATTCTTTTCCTATGAGGGCCGTAGACTTATTTCTCGATTCTGCCTTGCTCCAAACGAGCATAGTAATCATGAGAAAATTCGTTTTCATTGTACCGATCTCGAACATCATCTTCTTCATCATTCCTGGGCATTTTGAGCCGGTGGTGGTTTTGGTTGTACTATATTGAGTTGCAGCTGGTCGCGCTCGGGCGCCTGATCGCTGGGCTTGTGCACGCCTTCGTCTAAGTAGATCTCCAGTGACCACCTGGTCATTCCTTAATGAAGTTTTTTCTGGTCTATCCTGAGCGATCACTTATATGGGTCGGTTAGAACCTTGCGGGTCAAAACGACTTCCAAGCCGCTCCCAAACAGACCGACCATTCCTGTTTCGATCAAAATCTGCCGATCGATCTTGATTGTTTAGATTAATAGTCCTCGATCGAGACTAACTCATACGCTCTAGTCTTAGGATATCATTTTCTTTCTCTACCTCATTCAGCTGCTGGTGCAATAGATCTGCTTCCGTACTAGGAGTCGCGGTTCACCCATCTTGCAGATCAAGTCGATCATCATTCCTCCTTGACGGGCTGCCGAATACAAGTTCTTTGTTCACTCGAACTCGCGGGTTTCCTCCATCAGGTATGGAGTCAACGACCATTCCTTCATACTCGATCATCGGTCGCTTTTCGCTTCCCCGATTATTTGGATCTGGGGTTATGTCACGAACTCTATCTCGATCCTGTCTATGTCTAGTACGCACTGTGGGTGCTGATTGAACCTCGTTCTGTTCAGTCGCTGAGCTTCGAGGGTTGCTAGCAGACACGATCCTTCGTGCAGTTTGTTTTACTTTTACCACAATCTCGATTCGGGGAAAACACGATCTCTTTTCTCTAATCCCCTTAGTCGGTGCCAATGTTTGTACAGTAAATGATTTTTACCTCAAACACAAATCTGATGTTGATGTTGATATTGATCGAACTGCTACCTTTCTTTCCACATGAACAGTGTTGGGGGTACCTCCTTAGCTTGATTTGGATCTATGTACACATGCTTCTATGTAAAGTGCTTGTGAGGCCCAGTTAGCTATACTTGGCTAATAAGAGGAACATATTGGCCAAAGTAATTAAGCCCATTCTTAGTGTAAATATTAGGGTACAACCAGAACTCTGTTTATGTAATTTTTGCTTCTTTTTTTTTACTACCATTAGTCAGACTTTTTGTGAATTCTTCTTCTTAAAAAAATGAAAAAAAAAAAGCTATCAACAGTTTAGTTAGAACTCCGGCTGATTGGGCTAGTGTTCCTTTCATACATGGTTGTGGTTTTTAATTATTCGTTATTCTGTTGGGTTTGTGTTTTTCAGTTTGTCGGTGATAATTATCTGCAACGCGATTTGTTTTTGGTACTCAATTACGCGTATCGTCTCAATTTCACCTTTACACCTGCAGAATTTAGTAGTAGTATCCGAGTGAGCAAATTGCTCAGTTCTTCTGAACTATGTAGCATTTGTATTTTGATTGTTTTTAATTATATTTGATAGAAAATGAAGCGTATTTCATCAAAAATACCATGTTTTCCTTGGGCTTATTCTTACTAAAACCCAGTAAGAGCTAATATATCTAGCTCCTCAAGGAAACACCCATGTTTGTTCATGGCTTTTCTTCTCCTCAGATTTTTAAGAGAGAAAAGGGGATACTCCGGAGCCTTGACAAAGAGGCATAGAATCTGAGATTTCTATAATTGAGAGAAGTCACACCCAACAAGGGAACCATGTTTTAAGGCATACAAAATGATTACCCTAATTGGGGTGTGGTGATAAGGGTATTAGAAGAGCTAGGAGGCCTTAATATTAGAAGAAATGATATTTTAAATATAGCTCTTCTTACTAAGCTGGCTTGGAGATTGGTAACATCTCCGGATGAACCTTGGGCCATCTCTTAAGAGGTAAGTACTTTGATAATCTTAATCCCTTAACTGACAGTTGTAATGGACAGGGTTCCTGGATTTGGAAAGGAATATGCACTGGTATGGAAATTGGTGATGGTACTACTGTGTCTATATGGAAAGACAATTGGATCCCAAATAGACACATTCCCCCTACAAACCAATATTATTCATCTGGTATGTCTACTGTTAGTCAGCTAATAGACCAGGATAGCAAAACTTGGAAAGTAGATACTTTGAATACTTTGTTTGATGAAAACACTGTAAGTGACATTACTAGAATCAGAATCCATTTTGTAGGAAAGGACAGAATAAGATGGGAGCCATCAAGTAATGGGACTTTTACTGCCAAGTCTTCTTATAACGTCATTCTTAATGAGAAGTTAGCTTTAAAACCAACCAAAAATAATCTTCTTATCAATTGGAAATCTTTCTGGAAGCATAAACTACCTCCTAGGGTCCAGCACTTTGTCTGGAAATTCATGCATAACTGTTTGCCTACAAAAATTAAATTAGCCAGAAATACTATCAGGATGAATCTTGTCCTTTTTGTGAAATTTCAGCTGAAACTGTTCAACACTTGTTCTATGATTTTAATCATGTCAGGGATATTTGGAACCTGGTAAATTCTACTCTTTCTCTACATTTACAGAATCAGGATATTCACCACTGGTTATGTGATTTCTTCATAGCTCCCAATAATGCTAAAGATTCAAACAGTATGATGATATGGTATGCTTTACAATTTGGCTAATTTGGAAATCTAGATGTGATAAAAATTTTGAGAATAAACCCTTACTGTCTACAACAGTTGCTAATAATGTTTTGTTGCAGTTAAATGACTGGAACAGAATTCAAGAACATCTTGTTGTGCAAAAGCAATCTCATATGCATTGTACATAATCAAGCTCCCTCTAGAAAAATGACATTCTAAAAATAAATTTTGATGGCTCATTTCTGGATAAGGACTGTTTGTCAGGGTGGGGACTAATATGTAGAAATGCTGCAGGTGATAGCTATGGATTGCGAGGAGGTGCATCTTTTACAGTAGATCCTGAACAAGCTGAGGCGCAAGCTCTTCTGGAAGCGGTACTATGGGCAAAGAACAATGGATGGAGAAAGATACATCTAGAAGGGGACTCTGCAAATGTAGTAGCTGCTCTCAATGGAAATTCTTCTGTTGTCAGATGGAGAACTTATAATCTAATAAATGCACATAGAGATGCAAATCACATAGCTGATACCTTAGCTAAATTTGCAAGAACTCATTCTTTATGCTTTCATTGGCACAATAATGCTCCTGTCTGGATTAAAGACTTAATCCAACAGGACAAAAACAATTTGTAAGCTTGCTGAAATCAATCAATTTCAATTTCCTATTAAAAAAAAAAGATAAGAGTATTCAAGGATAGGTAAATTACTTAATTATCCTCAATGAATTTATTAATTTACTTATTTATTATTTATTTTGTCATTTAATTTTTTTTGATTTTTTTTTAAAAATTTTTAATTTTAATTTTTTTTTTCTGTTTTTTTTTTAAATTTTTTAGATTTACGTTTTTTTTAAAGAATTTCTTTTTAAATTTTTTTAAAGAAAAAGTTTTTTATAAATATTTTTAAAAAAAATAATTTTAAATTTTAAAACTATTAAATTTTAAAAAGTAAAAAACTATATATATATATATATATATAACCTTTTTTGTCTTTTACATGGTAAAAAAAGTTTTTCCAAATTTTAAAACTATTAAATTTAAAAAATTATTGAAAATAAAAAATTCAACTACCGTAAATAGGCCACCACCACTAATATTCCCACCACCACTCCTTCACCACCACCATTTTCCTCCTCCACCACTAGTCCGCTAAGCATTAAGCAAAATATATGGATATTCAAATAAAAATACAACCAACAAGTATATGATCCAAAAAAAAAAGGATCAATCTTTAATAAACTTCTATTAATATCAATAAAGTCCTCCATATTGTACCACAAGTTCATGGATCAACAACCTAAAACAACAACCATAGGATCCAATATCACAAAACCACCATATTTCATTACACCTTAGCTTCATAAACACCAACAAACCTCCAAGACCGGCTTCCAATACAACAACCGGAACCACCATTCTACTATTTCCATGATTCTCCAATATCAGTTGATCCAATATCACTACCGCCTAACCCGTGATAACCACCATATTTCATTCAAAGAATGGTAATCTACATCACCACTGAAATAAACATACCTCATCCACCGTCACCGCTATAAATTTTTGTCAAGTTTACATGGCTAGCCATTTTAACACCATCGTCTTCTTGTTTCAATCAAAAACAACATCTAAGAGAGATTCAATTCCTATTGAAATCTAACCCTCTTGGCCTATTCTTTCCATCTATGTCTTGATTTGCTTCATCTCATCTCTTCTCATCTCACAATTTAAAATTTCTCATTGGTTTGGTTTTTTTTCAATCATCTCTCAATCTCAAATCTAATAAATCTCAAATCTAATTGATTCCTGTCTCTAAGGAGGTGGTGGTGGTGGTTATGGTGATAGTACTGGGTGGTGTTGGTGTGGTGGCGAAGATGGTAATGGTGGAGACAAAGTTATTTTGATGGTTAAAGAGAAAAAGAAGTTGAAGTATAAACACGCCATCAAAATAATTTTTTTAAATAAAATTTTAATTATGCCAAACATTTGTAAAATTTGTTAGGGATATTTGTGAAGACCCATCAAAAGGAGGGACAAAATTCAGGTTCCAAAAAAGGGATACTTCCAATATTCTTGTGCTTGTTTATTTATTTTTGGTAAATCTATACGTTTCCTTTCTATAGAAGGTTTAGGCCCGTTTGTATGCCAATAAATATGATAGATTAGGGGTGGGACTTGGGTTGGTTGGTTTTGAAGTAAATCTATTCTTTCCCCAGGATTGCCCATGGAACCCGGAAGGGAGGTTTACCCGCCCATTATATTCCTCGGGTTCCCGTTTGTACCCATGCTAATACTTTACAACATAAAAATTGTGGACATAGAATGGGTTAGTTAGTAGACATGTTTGAAATCTAATGAACTTAATTTAAGTGTTAAATTTATTTTTTATTAATGTTAATGTGATAATAACAAATTTAAGTAATTATAAGATTTAATTATTGTATTTAGCTTAAATTTCCAAATAACTTATGATTATTGACAATAATATAATTTTTTTTCATATTGAATTAATAATGAGTTATATTTTCATTATTAGGTTTGAAGATAATGGCTAAAATTGCTTTTAATAGATAATACTACCAATTATAAAAATAGTTTATATAATTATATTATAGTTCCTCGGGTTGGGTGGGTTGCTCGGGTTAGAAATTTTTGGGAAATTTAACTCCCTTGCCCAAACTTTTAAAATACATTGTCCATGCCCGCCCATCGGGTTGGGCATGGGTTGGGTGGGTTGATCCAACCCAAGTCCCACCCTAAAATAGATGGCGTTTGTGGTAAACATCAGTGCTATGGAGAGTCTTCACTTAGAGCTAGCACTACTATCCCTTCCCTATCCCTCTCCATCCCTTAAAATCAAAAATCAGCAACTACTATGGTCTCCCAAATTTAGTGTAGGGAAGGGATATGGAGGGTTTCCCTACAAGGCTGATCAAATCTGATCACCCTTGTAGGGAAGGGAAATCGTACGCGTACTGAGTACCCATATGCTTTTTCATTTTACGGGTACTGAGTACTCGTATTTTTTTTCTGGTTTTTACGCTATTACCTTAAAACTTCCCTTTTTCACTCCTTTTTTTTTTTTTACTAAAACTCGTTTTTTTACCTATTTGATATATTTTTTTTTTACTTTAAAATATTTTTTTACCTAGATAAATATTTTCCCATGAAAAAAAACAAAAAAAAAAAAAAACGCGTACTGAGTACCCGTTTGGTACTATTCATACGGGTACTGAGTACGCGTCTAGTGTAGGGAAGGGATGAGGGTACACCATAGCAAGATTACCTTTCAAGTGCCATCCCTTCCCTACATTTGAGGGATAGGGAAGCGATAGGGAAGGGATGAGGCCAACCATAGTGCTAGCTCTTTTTTTTTTTTTTTTTGATCGATCAAAGAGAATAGATTAAAAGCACACAAGCCGTGTGCAGGCGGATACAACTAGAGATGAGCAAAAACTCAAAGAGACAGTAATACAACAAATCTCAAACTAAAGAGCAAATATCTAAGAACACAAAGAAGATCAAAAGCAGAAGACCCAACTTGTCGAACCTTAAATTCAAGAAGCAAACTGCAAACCAGAGAAGCAACCATAGTGCTAGCTCTTAGATATCACGTATAAGATTCTGGCTCACGTACCTTCAGAGTCCGTCTTGAATTGTAAATTAGTTTGCAAAACATGGCGAAGCCTCCTCGCTCACTTCAAGGTTAAAGCAGGTCTTCTTTTCGCTATTTCACAGGAGGAAATGAGTGACCAAGAAAACTCTGTGCAGTTGTATTATGGATATTACGATGATATTTTAAAGAGTGATCAAGGTGATCACTTTTCATACACGACACTTCCTAAGATCAATCATCATCCTATTAAAATATGGAAGTACCCACCTCATGGTTGGTTCCAGCAATGGTTTGGTCTGTATTTCTTTACCACAACCTCATGATGATCCTCGAAACGATCCTGTTTACATATGCAATCCTTTAACGGGGGAATACGTTAATCTTCCAAAATTATCTGCTGAAGTTGGTCTAATAGGGAGTGGATTTGGTTACCTACCCAAAACAAACGAGTACAAGGTTGTTCGAATCCACTACCCTCCTGATGAGTCCACGGGGGATTTGGTGTTGGAAAAATACGGTTTTTATGTGAATAAAAATTAGTACTAAAACGGTTTTTCCTAAAATAAAAACACCTTCCAAATTTGTCTCTTAGTTTTTACGGGATAAGTTTTACCTTATTTATTTTGGATTTGGGTTAGGATTTTATACAAGATGAACCTCTCTTCTCTTGCCGTCTGTGAAGATAATTTCTTGTTCGTCTTCTATGTTTGATACGATCGTTTAAGTGCTAACGTTTCGTGAGTTTTTCGCTGCCAAGTTCTAAACCTTGTTAAGATTGTTGTATCTTGGAGGCAGATGTACCCGTAGGGCTATAGCATCATCTTTTCAGAGTGTAGCCGGGCATTCTTGTCTTAAGGACAGTATGTTGAACATGCGCCTCAATCTACCACCATTTTCTTCTTTCTATGGTGTTTACAGAGATGTTCAAGACATCAACGCTGGAGTCGGAGATGACACAAAAACAGATAAGTGCCTTCTTATATTAATTAATTGTTTGATATATTATCAATTTTGATTGTTATTCCCCAACAATCTTAAGACAAGAATTTCATAATAACAATTATTAAAATTGCGGAATTGGGTTTAATAACTTGGACCAATAAAGTGGAGCTTAGGTCTTGATTTTTCATGAATCTAAATTTTCTTTTGAACCCTAAGAAGAAAAGATGCACCACGTAATTATATACATGGGTGTTTGTCCCCAGAATCCATAACTGATTGGTTTGTGGGCACTTTGTAGTTTAAATAATTGTACGAGGGCAACATAAAATCTAGCTAGATATGAAACTTTATTATGGACGTGAAAGAGCTTATATGTGCTGTAAAATTGACTAATGAATTAGTATCTAGCTTACTGAATCGAAAAGATTAATTCGTTAACAATATCGATGTCTCCAAGCATGTGTGTGTCATAAGTTTAAACCAAAATTTATGAAATTCCTTGTTGAGGAACTGTTGTCATATCAATTTGAAAGTTGAGACCATGAAAATTTTCTTTCAGTTGTTGTTCGGTTAGAGTCAAATTTTTTATTTGTGTCTTGTGATCTAACCGTGTGGAGTGTGGGCTTTCAATTAGTTTTTAATTGAGAATGTTTCTTGTATGTGTCAATTAATCAAGTGGTTGATTGTTTGACAGCAGAAAGCTATCATCTGGCCTGGTACATACCGGCGTTTCTACAAGTGTGTGGTGGCAAGTGTATGAACACACCGGCGTGTTATGCGAGATAAATGGCTAACAGTGTGTGGTGATGGCTTCTTCCTTTTGCCAGTGGTTGTCCTCAAGAGCATAAACAGATCGGCATGCTATGACTCATGCGGTTACTTGAAGGACAGTAGCTTGCACAGTTCCGGATTAGTTGAAGCTGCCGAAACAGATGGAAGTCCTAGAGCTCCCCGTCACTTGTCGGAGCTAACTGGTGATAATGATAATCATCATAACAATTTAGTCTGTGATCAGTGGTACCAAGGGATTCCCCTTTGATGGTCCACGGACTGTTATAGATGCAACCACAGAGGCAGTATAAATATGATTTTAGTTCTCTACTAGAGAAGAGTTTGATGTCTAAATTCAGGATTCTTCAAAGGATTCTCGGTTATCAAGAATTTACTTAGCACCACCCATTAGTGGTAAATTTGAGCATCTGTCAAAAGCCGAAGACATATTAACATTTTCTTCAGAATTAGAGCCGTTGAAACAGCTTCAAGTGAGCTGTTTTCATCAATTTTCGGACTTGATATTTGGGAGAAAAAGCTGACAGCAACAAGCTATCATCTGTTCCAGTACCTACACGAGGGTTGTGACTTGATACGACGCATGCTAAAGTGCAGACAAGTGAATATCGGAAGTAATAGGCGTTTGCGCAAGAAATATGTCATTGTCTTCTTTTCATCAGTATGAATCTACTGAGAGATGGTTTATTTGAGACTACCGGAGCTGTTGATCCCGAAGGTGATTATTTCTCAGAAAATTTTATTTGAATCGGGAGAATTTTCTTTCCTGCATAATGCACAGCCGGACCTCAGTATGCAAAAATTCAAAGATGCTAATGGGTCTAATTGATGACATTGCGATTTTACTTCAAAGGAAAAGTTTTAGATTTGCAGAATATAGCCTGTCACAGAGGTGGGTTAAACGTTTCTACTATACTGTAGACGTAGGAATTAGCATTGTCAATGTTGCAGGGGTTATTAGGAGGGGAGACAATATCTCTTACCAAGTCAAGCGATATGCGTAGAAGGCTGGAAAATATCCCTGTCAATTTGTTGGTTGATTTCAGCTTAATTGATAAGTCATTTCCAAGTTAAATCCATGTCTTCATCTTACAGAGTTGTGCTAGGTGGCACACAGGAAGGCACATAACAACTTCCTAAGGTCTAAGGCTAAGTGGTATGATGTGAACTCTTTTTTGTTTTACCGGAACACTAGAAGCATCAATTGAGGAATGTGCTGAGCTTTATCAACAATGGTCTGGGACTGTACTGACTACCCTTTGACGATCACAGGGGTGGCTGTATGGCAACTCATGACAAATTATGGGAAGTGTTGTATGTCACTTACCTATAATTTGTTACGAGTGTGTTATACTGGATTTAAAAAATTAAATTTGAGAACTTGTAGCTGTATCAACCAGAACTGCATGATTAACGTAACCATCTCTATTTACCGTAAAACACATGTTTCACACAACTTGCTTCACTCAACTAACTATGTGGCCATACAATAACACTCAGACCAGGCCGCACCGCAGCCCGCAACAAGTCATACACTCGAACCCCAGCAGTGACAACACGGTCTATACATCCCGATCCAATTAATCATCGAAACCACCCATCATCTGTCGCCTCATCTCCAACCACTGTCAGAGCTTCTGCAACACACAGCCAGTTACCATATTCTTCTGTCATCACTCACTAGACAAACTTATCACATGCTCCTGCTAGTTGTAACCTTCTTAACACTGAGTAGGGCCGCCAACACCTCCATATTTTCACCCACAGGCCCAATCTGCAACAGACTGCGACCTTACCACCTTCACAACATAAGTAACTCCACCATCTTCACTTCTCTCAACCTAGCAGACTCTCATCATCTCCAGGCTTCACAATTCACAGCCACTCCTCATTCTCACAATACAACTAACCGCAACTGCATCCGCATCACTTGGTAAAATCATAAAAGTGCACTACCCATCTCTGACAAACAACACACGTAACTCCGACTCCTGCGATCACATCATCTCCTTACATGACTCCAACCATCCTCTGCCAGGAGCTGAAATGCGCATTGCAACCCTGGCCGCTATATAGTCTCACAAATGACCTCAGTAATTGGCACTGCCTCCTAACACATCTACACGCCATCATTACTGTACTGCTCAGCCTCCCACTCCTCTCACCGCATCTCTACCCTAATTCTGGAGAACACCCACTTCACAAATCGAACCAACCTTCAAATCTTAGGATCCAAAAAGGAACGCCACCACTATCGCGATTTTCAAGAATTAAAGTAGTTATTGACTCGTACGCCCCTCAGGAATGGGTCGAACATCATTTAACGATCTGAAAGAGTTCCGACTCCTTGCTCGAGCAACACCATCGTCCATATTTCTTATGCAAAGCCCAGAATATATAGTAAGATGATTGCTTATGTACATGAGATTTTTCCCAACGAAGACCGTATAGTAGGATAAGAAAAGAAAGAGTTCCCAAAACAATCAAACCCTGACAAACATCTTCTTCCATTGCTTTTTCTTTCATTTCGAAGCCTTTGTCACACCATTTATTGTGGGGAGGCCATGCATATAGTTCCAGACATCATTCCAACCGACAAAAACCATTATCCGTGCATCTCCTCCTGACAAAACCACATCACCCGCTTCTATCAATAATTGACATCATTCCAATACATGATAGTGCACTCATTCCAACATACATATACTTTGCTCGCCGCATCCAACCATGTACACTACCTGCTACAAACAAGGCTCACCAAAACAAACGACCCCAACTCGCAAATCCGCAATCAAGACCACCACACAGGCTCCATAACATGTAAACCTAACATTCATCCAACCCATTTCAATGGAACCTCAACAACATATATGATACACAGAGACATCATCACCATCATCTTCACTGTAACTCTCAACTCTGCCAAATACACCTCTCGCAACCCAACATTTCTTACTGAATCTTAAACCGGCCTGCAACAACCAGTAAATACCACTTTATCTGAACTCATAAAGGGCAAAACCATGTGTATTCCTTCCACACATCCTTTCATAAAGAGATCTACAACACATACAACTCAAATTCAATTTTATCAATTAACACAGAGATCTCATTCAAATACAGAAAAATCCACATGGTTTGTACATAGAGGCAACCTAATCAGAGGCGTTGAAATTGCTGCAAAATTACCCGATATCTGATTCATGCAAGACACCAACATTTCTTCATTGAATTTAAACAAATCTCCTAACATTCTCTTCGGATTCAAAAGAAAAGGCACCCGATGCAATAATAAGTACTTTTCTGCATGATGTGCTTCTGAGTAGGTATAGCTTTCCTCATGCACATATGGCACATATGATATACCACAAAGGTTGAATGGGATGAAAATGCAAATGCAAGGAGGATTCCAAACGTCGAGCAATCGCGTAATCCTTCACGATCACCAGTCAGCTCTAGCTCGCTTAATATGCACCAACAAAGTCCCAAAGCCAACTCTGGCGCAAGATCCAAAGATGATGTCAAATACTGCTCTTTCTTTGACAAAGGCGTAAGCAATCCTGGGCAAGGCAATAATCATGCTTTCAAATCAGATTCAGAAAGTTTTTTCAAGTAGAGAGCTGTCACCCCCAGCACAAGCAAATCAACAATCAACACCGAGTGATGAACAACTTCGTAGGCAACCCCATTACGACGCTTCTCCCGGAAAATGCAATGTGATCTGCCCTGACCGGTGTTGAGTGCAGATCGAGTTCCACCATGCATCCTCCTTCAAGCATCGATAACGTCTCTTCGACTGGTACTGAATTCCACAATCACCCAAAGACATGAACTCCGACAATCTCCGCGAAAACTAGATTTGACACTTGAGAAACTCTCAAAACCCTGTGGAAAGACTACACTAGGAATTAATTACCTCCCAAGCCATCACGCGACACATCGGACTCAACCCAGGAGGTTTCACTCTCATCTACCCTTCCACCTGCAAACTCCACTCGAGACTCATCTCTCTTCAGCCTCTGCTCACTGCAAACTCCATTTCTCTTGAGCTTCCTTTGACTACCAACACGTACAGAAGTAAGCATGAGCAAATTCTCGCTTTGGATTATTTAGAAGAAAATTCCACTGACACTTACACCGAGACAGAAAGCTTTTTCTACGGACATAATCGAGAAGATATGACAAACAAGAAAATTCCAGTTTCTTTGACCCTGCTCCATTGATCTCTCTAAACCGAATCAAAGCACATCCTAGATTCCTTAATACATTTAAGCTGAAGAAAGCAGTAATATAGTTAAGACGTGCTACTGATAGAGACGTAGTGTCGATTCACCGCGAACCACTGTAGGGTTTTCTTTTTTCTTCCTTTTTTCCCGTGCTTGCTAAGCTCGTATTTCTTAGTTCAGCCATAAATCTGAGATCTCAGGATCAGAATGGAGTTTCAGAACGACGGTTTTGGGCGGGTAAGTCCTGAGCAGGAATTGAGCAAGAACCTGGAGATTGATTGTTGAAATTGTAGAGTTTCTCTTGAGGGCTGATTAATGCCAGGAAGATGAGCAGGCCTGGAGTGGGAAAGGGGAGAAATCAGGGTTTGGATGAGACTGGAGACGAGGCGGCGGGGAGAATGAGTAGAGGTTTTTTTCTCTCTCTCTCATTTTTGTGTAGATAAGCTCAAAATATTCCGACCAGTAGATAGGAGGCTTCACATACGGCATTTGTTGTAAATTGCGGGACGGTGCAGATCTCACTTTAAGATGCTCACGACTGGACTCATGAATCCTGTGTTTCTTTTGTGCTGGTTCAAACTCGCATTCGGTTTCATTATCAACTTTCGATATGAAAAAATCGAAAAAATATTAATAAATTTAGACATCGCTATTCGACATATCTCGAGATAAATCCAAAAATATGCTAAGAATCGAATGGTTCACGATAGTGAACTGATAACTCGTTTCTTTGTGCTCTTCGCTTTGTGCTTCCTGGTTTGAAATTTCGACTAGTTACATCATGTTACACAGGTACAGACATATTCACGTTGTGTCATGACAGTCGCGAAGTATTTTAAGTTCACAACTGCTCCCCGATTCAAAAAGCATAAAAACTATGGAACCAAAGTTAAGCTCCTGTGAGGTTTCTGCTTGGGTGACTCCAAACTGAAGTACTGGCACACATCGGTTCAGCAATCTATCAACACTATATATATATATAAAATCAACGAAATCGATAAATATGAATCTCAATGTCGATTCGAACTTTCCAAAATGCGTGTATAATTGGCATAAAACACATATCCACAAGAAGCTGCCAGATGGTTCTCGCTCTCTTCAAACTTAGTAAGAAGGACATCACCTGAACTTGAGTATACATATGGAAACTCCTGAGGGTATTGATTCTAACTTCAAATATGGTGATAACCTTATTGACACAACTATGCGAACCCCAGTAGTCTTGGAGGTTCGCACCTTTCAAAACTTATAGCATGACACATCAATGCAAATCTGATAAATATGAAGCTCAGTGAACAGGTTTCGTTTCGAACTTCCCCAAAACTGTGCGTGATAACGACATTACGAAACTCACAACCAAGAAGCTCAGTCGATTACTTCCCATCTGAAGACTCTCCAAACCTTGAACCCATTTTCAGCAACTCGGCAGTGAAGGCACTCAGCCCTGAATCCTGCTCGGAGTGGACTACTATAACTCGAAACTCCTCACGAACTGATGACATCTAACCAGTCACAGGTAAGAGAGAGATTTCATGGAACTATTCTTGTCAAACCTTAAACAAACCTTTTTCTTAGAGACTCTCGAAAGAAAGTGGGCTCAGCTCGAAACTCGGGCCTCGGAGTCGACTAATAGCTATAAGTCTCAAAACCTGCATAGAACGCATTGAATTCCTAACCATTCAAAGGTAGATTCTCATGGGAATTTATTCTCCAAACTCTTGAAAGAAACCTATCTCGTGGCATATGCAAAATTTCCTCGGGTCCTGGATCGAACCCTGGTCAGGAGTGGACTACTATAAGTCTCAAGCTTCCCAGGAAACGATGAATCCATCCTATTTACATGCTGGTGCACAGATTGCTTCACAATATCCCCCTTAGGAAAACCTCATAAGCAAACCCTTATTCTCGGGCATAACGTGACACGACACCTGGGTCCACAGAGATCTAAACCTGCGCTCTGAGTGACTACTTACAGGCTTTCCGGAAACTGCGGAATGAACGACGAACCTGATCCATTTACAGTGTAATGATTGCTTTAGAATATCTCCCCTAAACCTTTTAAACTAAACCCTATCCCCGGGCATATCGGATGCATGACAGCACAATCGGCTCCGAGATCGGGTAACCCCGATGGGAGTGGGACTACTATAAGTCGAAATTCCTGGTGTAGCACGATGCGAGCAAGATCCATCCATTTACGGTGCAAGATTCCTTCATAATATCCCCCCGGTAAACCTTAAACAAACCATGTTACTCGTGGGCAGTGAGACGCTGCACGACATACCTGCTCCAGTGATCGGTAAACCGCCTGCAGGAGATGTGACTACTACTATAAGTCTCGAAATCTCTGTGCATGAATTCGATGGATCCATCCATTTCTCACAAAGTGTAAGATTCTTTCACAATATCCTCGGAAACCTCGGGTGGGGCAACCATATTCCCGCATACTACCTCTGAAGAATACACAATGTAATGTGCATACCTTGGCCCTAAATCGAAACTGCCACAGGCACACCACTATGTAAGTCTGAACTTTCGTAGGCTATGGAACGAGAAGGGATGGATCCCATCCTACATGTACGATCTTCACATCCTCAAAACCTTAAAAATCAACAAAACCTAATATTCTGGCGTAACGTACGCATACCTTGGTTCAAACGAAACTCCGGCCAGTCGTTGGACTCACTATAAGTCTAACTTAGAAGAACGAGCGAACTCCATCCATTTACAGGTGAGATTCTCGAACATTCCACGCAAATCATTAACCTAACCCGTGTTCTCGCATTATTGTGTGCGTAAACCTTAGTTCCCAGATCAAACACGCCAAAGTGGTACTAACTATAAGGTCCAAAACTTAACGAAGAAATCCATGAATCCATCCCATCTCACTGTGTAAGATTCCTTCGGTAGTATTCCTCCCGGAACATTAAACCAACCTACTATTGCACATCAGTACGCAAACCCCTGCCCAAATCGGCAAACTCGTCGCCATGACTCACTATGCGTTGGAACTTTTCGTAAGAACGATGAATCCATCTCATCTGGCTGTAAAGATTCCTTTGAATATCTCCCCTAAACATTAAACCAACCCTATTCTCGCGCATATTGTATGCAAACCCTGCTCCGTAAATCAAAACTCGGCTCAGCCGCTGACTCATTGCTGCGGCCTGAACTTTCTCGTGAAGAACGGCGAATCCATCCATCTGATTACAGGCAAGTGGTGATTCCTTTTGAATATTCCACTGAAACAATAAACTACAACCCTGTCCGTGCATGCACACTGTATGCAAACCTAGTCTCCGATGATTCAGAAAACCGTCATTGCTCAAGTGGACTACTATGAGTCTGGGGAATTTATAAGAACGATGAACTCCATCCATTTGCACAGTAAGATTCTCTTTTGGAATTTATCTCTCAGCCATTATTCTGCATCACTCCTTATCGTAATGACTAGCAATGTTATCGATCATGAAAATGACCATATTACCCTTTATTGGAAAAAGGGCAAATAAATATTGCGGAGGCGCAAGTGAACTTGACCATACCACTCTTCTTATCAGAAACAAGAAAAGTAAATGTTACCGATTGTGAAAATGCCGCATATATTACCCTTATCGAAATAGTGGTAGACTTACATACACGTGAAATCATTCACATATTATCTATCGAAAATGGCAAATACTAGAGACAAAGGAAAACGATCATATACAAACCCTTACTCCAAAATAAGTAAAGCAACAAACACTCATCAGAAAATGACCATGATACCTTTTGTAGAAAAAGTGCAAAATACTTGTAGGACTCAGGAAATGACTATACTACCCTTTATCAGAAATAAAATAAAGTGATTCTTACAGATCGTGAAAATGACTACAAGGTCACTCCCTATTAGGAAAAAGTGCACAAATATTACTGAGACCAGAAACGCACTTCACACTACCCTTATCAAAAATCAAGAAAGTAAATACAGGATCGCGTGAAAACACCATACACCTCATCGAAATAAGTGCAATGAGATCAGAAAATGACTAAACTCACTTCATTGAAAATAATAAGCGTAACATTATAGAAATGACCACATAATACCTTATTGGTAAGTGTCACAAATATGGATCGGTGAAATACCGCACGCACTCATCGATAATGCTTAGGCAACATTGTTGATTCAAATGATCAGATCACCTTATCGGTAGAGTAATATAGATCGGTGAAAATGACCACACTTGACATGGTCATTTTAGCCTTGAAGTATTGATCTCCACTTTTTTTTATAAGGGTATTGGTGGTCATTTTCAGAACCGCTGTAGAATATTTATCACACTTTTTCCAATAAGGGTAACAAATAAGTAATAGTCATACCTATATAACATTTACTTTACTTATATTTTCGATAAGGTACATATTATTTCCACTACAGGTATATTTATCAGACTATTTCTAATATAATATGTCATTTTCACAATTGTAATACATTTAATTTATTTTTTCATATAAGGGTATTCTCAAGTCATTTTCATGCCTCATAATATTTATTTATTTATTTAATTGTAATATGGTTTAATCTTATTTTTTTCATTTATTTGAACTTTCCACCTGTGGTACTTCCTACCTTTTTCATTTTTTATAACCTTATAAGGGTCACGACAGTATTAATAAAAATAATACAAAATTACTAAGATCGAAGAGGAAGGAATAATGGTTATGATTGTGCTGTAATTACTCCATGAGTTTAAATAATCTCTCAAACACCATTTTGGTGTTGTAATTTTTTTATCTTCAATAACCTTATGTTGCTGTTTGAGTTATTCATTGTCACTACCAACGAGATGAGTTGTTAAAGTCTGTGTTGTGGTCACTTACCTTTCTTACAAAAAACGCTTGTGATTTTGATTCTCATCTAATTTTCACCCTCTTCGGGTCCCAAGAGTTGACTATGCTTATAATTTTAACAACCTTTACAAAGTCAGAAACACAGTACCTTCCACCTTTCACAACCT
>JAJJWW010008273.1:0-81258 GCA_023531295.1 Papaver armeniacum | reverse complement strand
TAATCTAAAACCAATTATAAGATCATATAAGTTCTTCCGATTACCATTTCAAATAGTTGTAACATATCTAGGGCACAAATTCAAATCAACAGAACTATTTCTCCAGAAGAGTTTGTAGCAGGTCTAGAAACCAAGATCTCATTTGTGTGAATCAGAGAAATCATTGCTTAGAAAACAAAAACAAAACAAAACATGAATGTCAATAACATCGGCCTTACGAAAATCAACAGACATCAAACATAGCTATTATTTTACAGATAATAACAGTCCTAGATGAATACAATATAGATCCTACGCATCTATCATATCAGCGTTTCATAGCCGAAAACAATTTAGTTTTGAGAGGAGAAATCATTTTGATGATTTTGAAACTATGTCTCTCTTTTTGATTTCCGAGGTATATGTAATGCTTTCCATATCAAACCAAAACTAGTTTCATCATCGTCACACATCAGATTCTGGAAACTCATTAGCATTAGCAAAACTCCGGTAACTGGTATCTCACCACCGTCTTACTCTCTCTCTCTCTGGTGATAGACTAAACTCGATAACTCTTTATCTACCAAACAATTATGGTTTGGTTGGATTTGTATGGGAATTGTTGTTATATTATGTTGGAATATTTTCAACTGCGCTATCCAAGGGGGGTCCTAGGGGGCGTAGCCCCCAGGCTGTGGTCGAATCCAGAATCTTCGAATCCAACAGACGTCATTGATGTCTGATGATGAAGAGACTCATCGTTTCGTGAAGAGAAACCTGTTGGTGAAAAGATGTCTATTCCCAACAGATGCGAAAACCTCTATAAATAGTATCTCCCAAAACTCGTTTAAAACATATCGAAAAAAACCTTTTCTGTTTTCTCTCTTTCTAAAGCATCATCAGAAGTTTTGTTCACATATGTTCTTGATTGGATCAAGGGGTACAAACCTTGAATTCAATTTCCGTTGTAGGGCTTTCATTGTAATCACCAATTTATTGTGAGGGTAGAAATAATTGTCTAAAAGAAATCTTATGAGTCTTGAAAGTTTGGAGTACAACAATCTCTTCCTGTGTTATTTCATCTTCTATTGCAACCCAGTTTTTTCCAACATATTACTAGGATACCCCTCGAACCAATCCAATGAATATTTCACTACAGCTCGGTTGACAGGCCCGGCCCTGTGTTTTAATTATAGGGATCTTAACTGCATAAGGTGGCCGAGGTTTGAAAATCCAAAATAGCACGAATTCTAAGTGTATACTCGAAGTGGTGGCCACAAGTGCACTTGTATGTTATTTTACTTTGGTCTTGAGGCCACACATGCATACTTGCATATGGTGCAAAATGTGATATGCAAGACAACGCCGTAGTTTTGGTCGAAATCCAAATGTAAATTAGTTACAGCTAGTTTTTTTTGGTCCAACCCAACTGTAAAACAATTACGGTTGGATTTTTTTTTGAGGAAAACCCAACCGTAACTGGTTCTGAAACCTAATTTTTTTCTACTGTTTCAATCAATCTAACAATTTCAGATGCAATTGGTTTGTTGATTACCATCACTTCTATCAATATGCTTCTTCCGCACCTTTAATAGAGAATTCAATTGACGGTTATAAGTTTTTCAAACCGTCGACTGATCGAATATGGTGAAATGATTTTGATTGAAAAAAAAAGGCGGGAATGATTTATGGTTGATGAAGGAGAGGAAGTTAAGAAGAACAAGAAGAAGAAGAGGAGGAGCAGATCTTTGAATGAGAATTAGGTTTTGATTTTAGTTTTAGTTTTAGTTTTTAGATTTTGATTTAGTTGAAGGTTATTTTAGACATTTAGTATTGAATCAAGAATATCCCATAATCAAATTTTTGGTCACTAGAAATCCAAGTGAAGCCCCTCTATTTGAATGTGACGCCCAATAATAGGCTTCAAATAGGATCAAGCCGAACATGATAAAGCAGTAGAAGCAGTGATAGCAGATCACATTGCTAGCTATATATTACGCAATTGCTGCTAAACATTACTATTGAAGTATTATTATCAACTGAAGCGTTACCTTCTTTTTGTTTGAGGGTGAATTTTGAAAACGAAATGATTAGTACCTTATTAACACTATGTCTTCACAAGTGAAAAAGTCCTATTTTCATTTATACTAAACTACTAACATAGTTGAGGGATTTTGCCCAAACTGTTGTGCCGGTTTATAGTAGGTGGTCCTGCGCCATGACTGCTGAACATGAGCTCGGTGAGCTGCTCAACATAATTATTAGACTCGTACGATTTACGAGTACTCGTGCTAGGTCACTTGAAATATCATAAAATCGAGGCACAACATACTAGTGAATCGTAAATTTCGTTAATGACTCGCATGAGTCAACCCTCGATTCAACGATTCATATAGCTGACTCAAAGACGAGATCTTGCGTGTGCTATTTGAAAAACAGAGATCTTGCGAGTGTTATTTGATATCCCAACCACTGAGCCATAATTTGACATGTATTTTGTAATGCATTGCAGACATAATCACTGCCAATATATGTACCATCGAATAATTTTCATAATATGTACACAATGATTATGCACTTATTTCCAACTCACGATTATTTAAAAACCAAATAACTTCCAGATTTAATAACCCTCTGGAAATATTCATCTCAGATCCGGAGAAACATAAATGATGGTGCTGAACTCTCTAGAGTTTGCGTGAGAAATTTAGATTTTTCGATTTTGGTTTCTGCTTAAGTTTCCACAACTTGTGAGTCTTAAACTTGCCTTACTCATTAATGGTGCAAGCACTATGATTTAGAACGGAGATTCTTAACGAAAAGTATGAATCGTTAACAGATTTACACAAATTACAAAATACCGGACTATCACATAGATTCCATCAAGAAAATCAAAACAAGATAGAGGAAAATCCCAAAGAGAAAAATAGAGATGGATGTTAAAATAAAAATACCCTTTCGGCCAACTAATTAACAAAATTTACGGATGAAGTAAATTTAAATCACTTTATTAAGATCTTAGAAAGAGATCAGTTTAAACCTTGCAATTTCAAATGTTAAACAACACTTTCTTTGTAATCAAATATGAATACACCCTCAAAATTCTTCAATCTAAAAAACCAATTACATAGTACTTTTATCCCAATGCTTAAATGTTTCTTTTTATCACAAGGTAAGGTAAGATCTTAAAATCTCTGCAGATCGACCATTGTAAGAAATTCAACGCCACAAACTCTCTGTAGTAGGACTAAAGATCCGGATCTCATGCCTAAATCCAGGGGAATCCCTGCTTATAGGAAACCAAAAAATCATGAATGTCAATAGCACTGTGGGCTTCAGACAATGAAAATACGTCAAACAAAACAATTAGTATTTTGAAGATCTTACCTCATGAAGACATAGGAGATCTGATACTTCTGTCCATACCAGGAATTCTTGGTTTGAAACACTTTAGTTTTGAGAGGAGAAGTCATTATGTTAATTATTTGGAAGATCCGTGTCTCTCTTCCCTTTGATCTCCAAGCTATGTGTAATGATTCCCACACAAAATCAAAACAACTTTCATCATCACAACCCATGAGATTCAGATAACTCATTAGCACAACTCGGGTGACTGGCTTTTTTCCTCACCACCGCCTCACTCTCTGCTCATATCTACTTAATAGTTAGGGTTTCTTGGTTTTTATATGGAAATTTGTTTGACTTTACTAAGAAACCTGTTTTGAGGCATACTGATTTTTCTCGAGGCATATTGAATAATGCCAAAATAAGGTCACTAAATAAAAAACACCGTCACCCCTTATCTACCATTTTTTACAATGGCATAACTACCCTCATTTAATTAGTTTTAATGATTATGATTAGTTTTAATAATGATTAATCAGTAATGTTAATGATTGGCTAAGTTGTTAGTTAGTTAAAAAAAAATCTGATTTTTAAGTAAGAGTTGGTTTTTGAGAGAGGAAGAAGAAGTGAAAAAAAAATAGGGTTTTTGAGATTTGGGGATTTGAAGCCAAATCCAGAGGATGAATACATTAATGAAGAACCTTCTGCTAATAATACATTAATCTCTCTTTTTTAGCTCAAAAAAATTGAAATTTTCCAAACTTCTTCGGAGTTCAATACTTGGTTTGGTTGAAATATAAAAGCCGAACTTCTCACGGGAAGAACAGTTCGGCTTGTCAATAGTTAACTACATTCCAGTTGACAGGCCCAACTCTGTTATTACCATTTCTGAGACTGGATTATGGTTATCAACATAGAACACTTTACGGAACTTTAGATTCGGTTCAAAGGAAGGAAAGCAAAATTAAAGAACATGGATGAATTAGACAAATAAGATGTATAACTTCCTGTTAGGATGAACTAAGACCGTAAAGGTTCCAAAATTAATCTGAAACAGCTTAGTAGTTAATCAGTAATAAAATCATTTCAAAGTGTAAACATGACACGAAGTCATAGCGACAAGTGCACTTGTATGTTATTTTACTTTTGTCTTGAGGCTGCATAGATCACAAAATGACATATGCAAGACAGGGCCATCTTCAGAAGTGAAAACATATTTAACAGCTGTCTTCAGAAGTGAAAAAGTTCAAAAAACTCCGATTTTGCATTTATACTAAACTAGTAACATAGTTGAGGAATTTTGTTGAAAAACCTGAACTCATCAATTATCGTAGTATTGGCAATGATTGTGCCAGCTTATTGTACGATGTTCCATGCAGTGGGTGCTAAACATGAGCTCAGTGTTGGTGGTGCTCAAGAAATATTCAAGTCAAAACAGATACAATAACTAATGGTGCAAGAGCTTTCTAACTTTCCTGCAAGAATTTTTTATTTTGGTTTCTGCTTAAACTTCGACCATCTGTGAAACCTTAAATATAGGAAGAAAAAAATTTCTAAATGAATTTTTTTGCAAGTCCTGCTATCTAAAATGGAGATTCTTAATGAAAAGTATAGATGGTTAACATTTTACACAAATTACAAAAGTTGAAATCCAACAAGAAAGTTGAGAATCACAAATTACAAAAGGCCGAATCTGGCGACCCAAAAGGAGAAATTACATACAGGGAATATTTACAAGAGAAGAATGTACTGGAATCCACATCTCTTGGATTAATACAATATATTGTTTATCATTTATAGACAAATGAACAACATTTAAAGATGAAGTCAATCCATTACAAGTGGAAACAATTTAGTTTTGAGAGGAGAAATCATTGTGATAATTTTGAAAATATGTGCCTCTCCTTTTGATCTCCAAGGAGAGGAAGTTTGCCAAAAAAAACTTGAACTCATCAATTTCCTAATCTAATTGGCAGAACTTATGTGAAGCCTTGAACTTAAGTGAACCTTAAATTTCGGTAATTGTACAAGTTGTTGACAGATTTATACAAATTACAAAAGGTTTCAACCAAAGAGATTCCATCAAGAAAATGAAATACAACATAGTGGTAAGTTCCAAACCGAAAAATAAAGATGCTTGTTAACAAAAATAATCCCCTGCCAACTGATGGTATTTTATGCAACCATAATCATCCACTAATTAACAACATTTACTGAAGTAAATCTAAACTAAAACAATTTTAAAATCTTAGAAAGAGATCAGTTCGGCGCTTACATTTCAATTGTTAGATAATATATTCTTTCTAATCAGAAATGGATACACCCTCAAACTTCTTCAATATATTAAACCAGTTACAATTTTTTATCCCAATCTCATAGCTTAAAGTGTTTTACTGATGTAGTGAGGTTGAAGCTCCTATCTGAATCATTTAAAAACTGCATAAGGTAAGATCTAAAAATTGCTGCACATCCATTAACAGTTCAAGCAATCCAACGTCCCAAACACAAGATTGGTTGTCGGTAGCGAGCCTAGAAATCCAAATCTCGTAGCCAGATCTGAGACAAAACATGAATGTGAATAATATGGCAGGATTAAGACAAGGAAAGAATATGAAACAGAACAATGAGTAATTTACAGATCTTACCAGATGAAAGAACAAGCGCTAGGGATTATGTTGTACCATGGTTTACTTGCTTTGGACAATGTAGGTTTGAGTCTTTGAGAGGAGAAATCATTATGGTGATTTTGAAGATATGTATCTCCAAGGTATGTGTAATTGTCCCCACATACAACTAAAGTTACTTTCATCATTATAACCCCTAATCAGATTCCGGTAACTCATTAGCAGATGACTGTTTTTTTTTCCTCCCACCACCTTCATTCTCACACTGGCGGTAGTCCCCAGTCTCCACTCAATATCTACTGAAAACTTAGGGTTTGGCTGAATTTATATATACTAGTAAGGCCACATGTGCGATGCACATGCTTGAATTTGATTCTTTTAACAACACCAAATTTGATAATAATGAAAAAAAAATCTTAATTTTTTTTTTAATATCCTTGTTTGTACTCATTACGTAGATAATTTAAAGAGTTTTCCAAATATATTAATTTTGCAAAAATTCGATGAGTATTTTCAAAGATATCTAAGTTTTTTTTTTTTTTTTAATCTATTTTTAAAACAATAGCATTTATGTAAATATACAAATATTAACTAAAAGTTTAGTTAATGGGGGTATTATTGTCATGTGAAAAGGCTTCACCAAACAATTACCTCTTTTCTTTATATTAGTACTAGTGATGCCACATGTGCGATGCACATGCTTGAGTTTTGCTCTTTTAACAATACCAAATTTGATAACAATGATATTTTTTTCGTAAAATAAAATTTAATATTCTTATTTGTACTCATTACGTAGGTATTTCAAAGAGCTTTCCAAATATGTTAATTTTATAAAAATCCGATGTGTATTTCAAAAGATATCAAGTTTTAAAAAAAATTCAGCCAAACCCTAAGTGGTAAGTTCAAAACCGAAAAATAAAGATGCTTGTTAACAAAAATAATCCCCTGCCAACTGATGGTATTTTATGCAACCATAATCATCCACTAATTAACAACATTTACTGAAGTAAATCTAAACTAAAACAATTTTAAAATCTTAGAAAGAGATCAGTTAAGGCGCTTACATTTCAATTGTTAGATAATATATTCTTTCTAATCGAAATGGATACACCCTCAAACTTCTTAAATATATTAAACCGATTTACAATTTTTATCCCAATCTCATAGCTTAAAGTGTTTTACTGATGTAGTGAGGTTGAAGCTCCTATCTGAATCATTTAAAAACTGCATAAGGTAAGATCTAAAAATTGCTGCACATCCATTAACAGTTCAAGCAATCCAACGTCCCAAACACAAGATTGGTTGTCGGTAGCGAGCCTAGAAATCCAAATCTCGTATCTACTGGTAGTCTCTACTCTAACTCAGTATCTACTGAACAATTAGGGTTGGCTTGATTTTATGTGTAAATTCGTGTGATATTACTAAGATACCCTTGAACTAATCCACAACAAGTCCGACCCTGTTATTACAAATTCAGGAGCCTATACCGTGAGACTAGATTAGGAAGATGTAGAAGTATTATTATCAACTGGAAGGAAAACAAAATTAGAGAACAAAGATGAATTAGACAGATATTACTATTGATAGTGAAGCATTATTATTATCAACTGAAATGTTAGCTTTTTGTTTTGTTTGAAAGTGCATTTTAAAATGAAAAGACCGAGAAATAGGTACCCAATAACTGGGGCCTGGTTGACAGGCCCGGCCCTGTTATTATGCTTTAAGTAACTGGATTCCCGTGCAGATTCTAGGATCAAACTCATGTTTTTTATACAACGAACTCATGTCGTTGGTGCCAATATATACTCTCCACAGACATCTTATTCCAATCTCATTTTTAAAATACACACCAAGTATTTGGCGGTGCTTCAAAAACCGTTTCTTTCCAAATTTTATTTTTTCAACACCTTTTGTCCCAGATATCGTATAAAACAACATAGAGGTAAATTCTAAAGAGAAAAGCTAGAGATGCATGTTAACAGAAAAAAAACCCTGCCAACTGATGATATTTTATGAAACCACAATCTTCCACTAACTAACAACATTTACAGATGAAGTAAATCTAAACTAAAACAATTTCTAATAATAATTGTATCAAGATCTTACAAAGTGATCAGTTCAGATCTTACATTTCAAGAAAATTATTTTTGTAATCATAAATGAATTCACCCTCAAAATTCTTCCAACTATAAAACCGCATAAGGTATAAGATCTTAAAGATTTTTTCTAATGTAGTGAGTTTGAAGCTCCTGTCAGAATCATTTAAACCGCATAAGGTATAAGATCTTAAAATTTATGCAGATCGACCATTGTCAACAGTTCAAGCATTTCACTGACGCAAACTCAAGATTGGTTGTTTAACTTGTCCGTAGTAGGCCTAGAAATCCAGATCGCGCATCTACATCTGGAGAACCCCTGCTTAGGAAAACCAAAAAAGAATATAGTGGATTAGTAGTGTGATAACATATCAAACAACACAATTAGTATTTTGCAGATCTTACCTGATGAAAAACTAGAGATCCTGATGCTTCTTTCCTAACTTAAAATGCTTCTCTCCTAACAGAGACAATTTAGTTTTGAGAGGAGAAATCGTTGTGTTGATTTTGAAAATCCGTCTCTCTTTTTGATCTCCCGAGGTATGTGTAATGGTTCCCACAGAAAACCAAAACAATTTTCGACATCATATAAATTCAGGTAACTCATTAGCACAACTCCGGTGACTGGATTTTCTTCTCACCCCCGCCTCACTCTCACACTGCTGGTAGTCTCCACTCTATAACTCAATATTTAGGGTTCGACTGGTTTTTATATGAAAATTCGTGTGACATTACTAGGATATACCAATAGGTATTTAACGGCAGCCCAGTTGACAGGCCCAGCCTTATTATTACAGTGAATTCAGTTCATGGTATCAATGTATAACGACTTTACTCGGCGGACCGTAGATTCGATTTAAAGGCAAATAAAATCAGAGAATATGGATAAATTAGACAAAGAAGATGTAGAAGCTAATGTTGGGGTGTGGACTACATGAGTTAGCAAAGGTTCGGAAATTTGAATTGCACTAATAGTTGATCACTACTTTCATCATTTCAAAGTATGTGCATACTACAACTGCACATAACGACAACTGCACTTGTACGCTATTTGACATTCGTTTTGAGGCAATACATACCTGCATAAAGCGCAAAATGAGATATGCAACACAGCGTCATCTTTGTTCAAGATTTCCGTCAATTTTTGGATCAAGTGGAGAATGAGCCAGCATGGGTGTGTGCGGTTGCACACGCTATCCAGCTGGCTCCCAAGCCCAATATTGTTAATGTATTGACGTTTTTTAGATATTATTTTCTCTATCACTTCCTCTGGGTACTCTCAAGTACCTGTAAAATACTGCATACCCTGACAACCTTCCATTAGCAACAGTCTCCTTGTCCAAATAATACATTAATGATTTTATTAAGATTACATTTCAACAAAATTTTCTTTGTAATCAGAAATGAATACAACCCTTAAAATTCTATAAAACCAATTACATACTTTTATCCCAATCCCATACAGCTTAAAAGAGGTTTTCGGATGTATTGAGTTTGAACTTTGAAGCTTCTGTTAAATCACTTAAACAGTTCATGCTTCCAGATTTGAAGCAGATCTCGTAAAACTCAAGATTGGTTGTTTGTGGTAGTCCTAGAAATCCAGATCTCGTAAGTACATCTGGTAGAAACCCTGGTCAGAAAAACCATAAAAATGAATGTCAATAACATCATGGGGATAAGATAATAAAAATATCAAACAAACCAAAATTAGTAGTATTTTAGAGATCTTACCTGGTCAGTCCATCTGATCAGGATGTCATTTTGACGGAACAATTTAGTATTGAGAGGAGAAATCATTGTGATGATTTTGAAAATCTGTGTCTCTATTTTAGATCTCCAAGGTATGTGTAACGGTTCCGACACCAAACCAAAACTCCATTCATCGGAACACCCCATCTGATTCTGTTAACGGCGGCAGATTCTCATTAGCAGATCTCCGGTGAATGATTTTTCACTAACAGCGCCTCCGTCTCTCTCACTGGTGGTAGTAATATCCATCTATAACTCAATATATACCGAAAAAATAGGGTTTTGTCGATTTATATCATCTCGCTTTTACGATACCCTTGAACCACAATGGGTATTTAATCGAGGCCGGTTACATGCCCGGTCCTATTATTACAATTTCTTGAGCCTACCCTTTGAGACTGGATTAGGGTGCGGGTCGAACTTAAGTCGTGGGTATCACGTAGAAAGACTTACTGAACCTGAACCTTAGATTCGGATCAAAGGAAGGAAAACAAGATTAGCTAGAGAACATGGATAAAAATTAGACTAAGAAGTTAATAGATAAAATCGTTCATATTGGGATGAACTAAGATAGCAGAGGTTCGAAAATCTGAAACAGCCTAATAGTTAATCACTACTTAAATGAATTCAAAGTGTATACATGAAACGAAGTCATAGCAACAAGTGCACTTGTATGTTATTTTACTATCGTCTTGAGGCCGGTCACCCATACAAAGATAGAGCAAAAAAATATATGCTGCACAAGGCCATCTTCAGAAGTGAATAAATATTCGCTATGTCTTCGGAAGTGAAAAAGTTCAAAAAACTCCAGTTTTATATACTAGACTAGTTGAGGAATTTTGTTGAAAAAACTGAACTCATCAATATTTCATTTTCTAATCGGCAAATATTGTGCCAGTTTGTTGTATAAGGTTCCACGCAGTGGCTGGTGAACATGAGCTCAGTGTGGTGGTACTCAGAAAATAGTCAACTCCGGACAGAAACAATAACAAATGGTGCAAGAGCTCTCTTTAACTTTCGCGTCAGGATTTTCGGTTTTGGTTTCTGCTAGACTCCAACAATCTCTAAAGCCTTAAATTTTGGTGTAGAAACAATATGGGAGCCCTAAGTTTCAGTTATTGTGCAAGTGCTACTATCTAAAATGGAGATTCTTGATGAAAAAGTACAAATCGTCAACAGATTTACACAAATTACAAAAGGTGGAGCTCACAGAGATTCCGTTAAGAAAAATAAAGATAATTAACATGGAGAAAAATAAAGATGCGTTGCCTGGAGTGCACTCAATCTCAATCAACTTTTGATCCTCCATCTTTGCATGGATGGAGGATCAAAAGTTGATTGAGATTGAGTGCAAGTCCTGAGAGATGCTGAAAAGGCTCTAGAGTTATGCTCCAACCAAAGAGATCAAGCAATCATTATCGCGATATAAGGTCAAATCAAGCCATTGAACGGAGAATTTAGATAAAGGGAATTTGGAAGAGAAGAATTTATTGGAATAATATTTCTTAGATCGACAAATGGAACATTTTTTCCATTTCAAGATAAGAGGTGTTTCCAGACCAGGTAACTATGGAATGTGTAGAGTAATGCAGCTAGCGTCGCAGCCAAAACCGATCAGATTGTAAACTTCCCAAAATCCTGAAATATAGTATCAATAAGAGAAAAACTTAATGTTAGTACGTTGCAGTCATATATATCTTGTTACAATCTCGAGATTTTAAGCTGTCCTTGAGAACAAAATTGGGAGTGCATGGAAGCGTGGAAACTATATCTGGTGGCTAATTAGACAATCACATAGGCAGCTGTAAGAAGAGTTTTGATTGTCTGAATCCTCAGTAAGCACACCTATATCTGTTGATGCTGGTATTTTTCTTGGTGAAAATGGGTTTTAAGTTATTTATTTCTCTCAAATAGAGGCTCCTATATTTTGATAGTTAGTACGTAGAAAGTTGAATTAATAACTTGATATCCAACCCATATTAAGTATCAACATCCTGGTTTGTTTCTGCCCTTCAAATTTAGTTGCTTTTAAAATCTACTTTGGAATGAAATTTCACACATGTGAGATTGATATGCATTCGGTCATCTTATTTCTCTGCTGTAGTTGTACTTGAGTCAGTGTATGATGAGTTTATACAAATATCTGGTGCAAGCTAGAACGTAGCCATTATTCAAGTGATAAAACTGGCGACGGTGGGAACAACCATAAAAAAGATATCCTCGAAATGATAGTTTCTGTAAATATCCGGTTTTGGGATCAGTTGAGGTTCATGGTGAATGGAGTTGTTCTGTCTTAGATGGTGGAGACTTGGAAACAAAATTCATTCAGCATAAGTGCAGGGAGATATCAATGCAATCTTATATAAAGACGAGCACTATTGATTATCACCAAAAGATGATGTAACCATCATCATAGACTAATTACCTAAACGAAACATTTTCCTACTAATAATTTCAAGATCTTAGAAATAGATCAGTTTAGAGTTTACATTTTAATTGTTAGATAAACTTGTGAACTGTAAAATTTAAAATTATGCAAACACAACCCGAGTCAGATATAATACACACATCCTCGATATAAGACCTTAAAATTTCTGCAGATCTACCATTTCTCAAATTGTAAAACATCAAGATTGATTGGCAGGTAAGACTGGTAAGTTCACATTAACTGAGCTATTTCTCTACATCAGGCTGAAAGATGAAGATATTCTCACCTTCAGAATTCTTCCAACTAAAACAATTTGTAATAATAATTTTAAGATCTTGGAATGATCAGAGCTTTCATTTCAAGAAAAATTCTTGATGGACTGCAATTTAAAAGCTTACTAATAATACTACGGAATATCACCCTCAAAACTCTTTCCATCAAAATTTCTGCAGATCTACATTTAAACAGTTCTACTACATCAATGGCACAGTTTCATGCGAACTGAACTATTAATGCCGAAGAGTTTTAGTAGCCTAGAAATCCAGATCTCAATTTTAAGAACCTGAAAAAATCAACCAAAACCTTAATGTCAATTATACTGTGGCTTAAGAGAATGAAAACATATCAAACAAAACCATTATGTTAAAGATCTTACCACATGAAGGATATAGAGCAGGATGGTTCCGTCAGATCTCTGTTCTAAAGGCTAGAACAAATTTGTTTTGAGAGGAGAAATCGTTGTGATGATTTTGAAAATCTGTCTCTGTTTTTGATCTCCAAGGTAAAGTTTCCCACATCAAACCAAAACTACTTTCATCATAAGAACCCATCCGAATCTGGTGACGGCAAATTTTCATCAACTTAACTCCGGTGAATGCTTTCTCCCTCAAAGCAGCCACCTCTCTCTACTACACTCTATAACTTAATATCTACCGAGCAATCAGGGTTTGTTTCATTTATATGGAATAATTATGTGATTTTACTAGGATACACCTATAGATTTTTAACTGCAGCCCTATTGACAGGCCCGGCCCTGTTATTAAAATTTTTGGAGCCAATGAGACGTATAACATAGGAATATTTTTGCTTCACATATCTTAGGTTCGGATAAAATAGAAAACAAAATTAGATAACAGGGATATGTAGAAGCTACATTAAGAAACGAACTGCATAAGTGGCCGAGAAGCTCCAAAATTTGGAACTTTAATCATCCTAAAGATTACAATATTATGAAGTCACGGGGACAATTACTTAAACCTTTTATCATTTAAACCTTTTATTCTTCAAAAATGCTTTTATACATTTCCTACTGAAGGTTAACCATTTACACATGAAGATGCGATAACAAATGCTTCAAGGAAAAAAAAAAACGAAAAAACAAATGCTCATTATATCAAAATTTCAGACCACCGATTCAACAAAACACATTATTCTATCGAAAACTTAATTAATGCATATTTTTTTGTTACCGTGCCTCTTGAGTCTTGATACATTTTAATCCTTGAGGGCAACGAACTTAAACATGTGAAGTAAGTACTTAAACTTCAACAATATGTGAAGCCTTAAACTTGTTGATGTACTAATAACATGTGAAGCATCAAGTTTCAGTAATTGTGCAAGTACACCTATTTAGAATTGAGATTCTTAAAAGAGTATAAATCGTTAACAGATCTACACAAATTACAAAAGTTGAGTATCACAGAGATTCCATCAAGAAAATGAAAACAACATAGAGGTTCGGCAGAGAAAAATAAAGATACATTTTAAACCACAAATTACATTCCAAATGAAAATAAATAGAATTGTCGGGATTGTATGTTTGCCAATAAGATTGAGTGCAAAGTCTAGAGAGAGGCCAAATCAAGCGACCAAAAGGACAATTTAGATATAGGGAATTTAATAGAGAAGAATGAATTGGAAGTCCACATCCCTTGGATTAATACAATATTTATAGAATAATTAACAACATTTAAAGATGAAGTAAATCTAAAACTTAATTTGTAACAATAATTTTAATATCTTAGAAAGATCAGAGATTACATTTGAAAAAAATTCTATGAGAACTGAAATTTCAAAGCATACAGACACTACAGGAATCATATCTGAATATCACCCTCAAAATGCTTCCGATCAAAATTTCTGCAGATCTACATTTAAACAGTTGTAACACATGAATGGCGCAAATTCACATCTACTGAACTATTTCTGCAGAAGAGTTTGCAAGTAGGCCTAGAAATCCAGATCTCAATTTTAGAAACCTGAGAAAATCCTGCTTAGAAAAAATACGAAAACCTTAATGCTAATTATAGTGTGGGCTTAAGAGAACGGAAACAAATCAAACAAAACCATTATGTTAAAGATCTTACCACATGAAGGTACAGAAATCGGACACACACTTCTGCGTCATCATGTTTTGATTGAATTCAACAATTTAGTTTTGAGAGGAAAAATCATTGTGATGATTTTGAAAATTGTCTCTCTTTTTGATCTCCAAGGTACGTGTGTAAAGCTTCCCACAGAAAACCAAAACTACATTCATTGGAACACCACATCTGATTCTGGTAAGGGCGGCACTTTCTCACATTCTCATTAGCAGATCTTCGGTGACTGTTTTTTGACTCTAACACCGTCTCCGTCTCTCTCACTGGTACTAGTCTCAACTCTGTAACTCAATATCTGCAGAAAAGATTAGAGTTGGTCGATTTATATAAGAAAATTCATCTCATTTTACTAAGATGCCCTTGAAATAACAACGGGTATTTAACTGAAGCCAGTTGACATGCCAGGTCCTATTATTATAATTTATGGAGCCTGCATAGACTGGATTTTGGTGTAGATGAGGATCACGCAGGTCGTAGGTATGACACATAACGGCTTTAAGGAACCTTCGACAACATGGATAAATTAGACAAAGAGGATGTAGAAGTTCTTGTCAACCTGGTAGGATGAACTAATCATTTCCAAGTGTATACACAACACGAAGTCATAGCGACAAGTGCACTTTTATGCTATTATACTTTCATCTTGAAACCTGCCACCTATATAAAAATATTATTAGTAATTTGAAATTATTGTTTCAGGTAGTCCAAGAGTCTGATCTAGAATCATCTAATCCTTAGGTTACATTCTAGATTTATCTTCCACAAGAGTTACAGAACTATTAGAGTCCCTGTCTTAGTGAAATAAAGTAGTGGGGTGTTAATTCCTAGTCTTTACTGTTCCATTGTAAGTGCCTATAAATTGGCTTACTGTTTGTGATGTAATCAAGCAACAATTGAGATAAAAATTCAGTAGCAAAGAGTAAAGTTGCTACAAAAACATACCTCTGTTCACTTTTGTTTTCCGCTGCGCCAACAAATTTGGTATCAAGAGCCTCATATGGCTTCAAGTTATAATCAATATGCATAATGTTATTTCTATGTTTATTTTCAAATGCCTTTCTCATATTCATGTAACTCTGAATTGTCTTGGCTAAGGTTTGAGCACTGCCTTCAGAGTTATCGATGCTGATGCTGAAAAGGCTCTAGAGTTATGCTAGCTCCAACCAAAGAGACAAAGAGATCATTATGGGGATATAAGGTCAAATCAAGCGACTGAAAGGAGAATTTAGATAAATGGAATTTGTAAGAGAAGAATTTACTGGAATCATATTTCTTGGATTGGCAGCTAGCGTAGCAGCCAAAACCAATAAGATCGTCAATTTCTCAAAATCCTGAGAAATTATCTTTACGAGTTATTATGTTGGCCTCAAGAGGAAAATCAAACCAAAGAAAAAATCTGAAATAGCCTAGTAAATGAAAGCGAAATGTTACAAATACACGCCTCTTCATCGAGTAGTCAATGGAGGTGAATTGTTTTTTTGACAAGTTGTATCACTTTTTTGCATTATAATTATTAGTCTGTTGAAAATTGCGGAAAGAATGAGCCATGATTTGTTACAACAATAAACAATGGTGCTTGGTGAATCGGACTTTGTAGGATAGAGTCCATGAACAACATTTACTGCTTCAGGAAAATTAGATCTAAACAAAAACAACTTGTAGTAATAACTTTAAGATCTTAAAAAGATCAGAGCTTACATTTCCAAAAAAAAATTACTCTGTGAACTGAAATTTCGTAGTTTAAAAACATTACCAGAATGTCAATTATACACTTCATCTTCAGAATGTCAATTTCTGCAGATCTACCATCATTTTACAGATCATACTAGATTCAGACAATACGAATCCAACAGACACTTCCACTGTATCCAGCCGGTCATGAATCCAATAATGCAATTTTGAGAGGAGAAATCATTGTGATGATTTTTTGAAATTCTGCGTCTCCAAGCTATGTGTAATGGTTCCCACACAAAATCAAAACAACTTTCAGCATCGTAATAACCCATCAGATTAGCACAACTCCAGGCTTTTTTCCTCACAACCGCCTCGCTGTCTCACAGTGTTGGTGGTTTTCGATCTATAGCTTAATATCTACCAAACAATTAGGGTTTGGCTGATTTTATATGAAAATCCATGTGATATTACTAAGATATCCTTAAACTAATTCAATGAACATTTGAGTGCAGCCCAGTTGGCAGGCCTTGTTATTACAATTCTTGGAGCCTAACCCTACACTTGTAAGCTCTATGAGACTGGTTTATGCATGGTGACGATTGGCCGTGCGACAGCGGAACTAATTATTCTTAGCAACTGGGTACATGAGCTCGATGTGGTGCTAGGCATAATTATTAGACTCGTACGAGTCACTTCAAATCTCATAAATTGAGTCGCAACATACTATGAAACGTTTCTACTATGTATCGGTATTTTCGTCAGTGACTTGCAAGAGGTCAACACTTAGTTCAGCGATCCACACAACTGACCCAAAGATGGTTGCATGTGCTATTTGATGTCCCATGTGATGTCCCAAACCACTGAGCCATCAGTTGACTTGTATTTTATAATGCATTGAAGTCGATTATAAATCTCCAATTCACCATACCACTTACGATTTGATACTCCAATTTCAATACTACTTATTTGGTAATGCATTTCGCAAATCACGATTTACACCTGGGTGCTCAAGAAATATTCATGTTGAAACCAAAGAAACAGAAGTTGATGGTGCTGCACTTTCTAAATTTTGGGTGAGGATTTTCGGTTATGGTTTCTGCTTAATTTTCAAATACCTGTGAATCCTTAAACTTGTTGATGTAGCAAGAATATTCATATAATACTATTTAGAGTACACATTTACAGATTTTGAAAGGTAGAGTACAATCACAAGAGATTCCATCAAGAAAATTGAAACAACATAAGAGGTTCCAAAGAGAAAAATAGAGATGCATTTTAGCAGAAATTTCCCCGCCAAACTATCCTGAATCCGAATCAAATCAAAGATCAAACTAAATTCTTATAACATGACAAATCCCAGGCAAATCCCGTATTTGGGATTTTTTATTTGCTCATTTTACTACTCCACGCCAACAAATCTCGAGACTACGTTTGGTGTGTTTAGGACCTCATTTTTCGCTTTAAATGACTCTTTTATGGGACATTGGGAGCTATGACTAGTAAAGTATTAGATTAAACGGTATTTCAAAAAATTAGTTTACACAAAAGGTAGAGAGGATTCATTTTCAAGAATTGATAGGCAAACGTTCCTTAAGCAATAACTGGAGGATCACAGAAGGAAAGTCGGTGAAAGAAGGTGGCATTTTTATCATTTGATATATAACTATGTAATATATATATGCTAAACAAACTTTTAAAATCCAATCTTTTTTGCTGCATCAGTATGCTAATAGTTCTTTTGTTTCAATTGTTTGTAGCAATTGTGGGGAACCTACCCAATGGGATCAACAATCTTCGTCGAAGCCCCAGGTTCCTTAATCAAGATATAATGGACAAACCACGACTAAGTATTACCGGTAGAGATTACATAATAATTGTCTTATGTTATACTACGTTCCTTAAGCAATAACTGGAGTTTCATCCGCCAGGGAAAGACCCTCCGCTATGACGAGCAGATCCTCATTAGCTACGATCAAAGAATGGATAGGCATTTCCTCATGAACACAAATGTGGCCAAACTTCTCCACTATGCGTTTAATTCTCCTGTAACACACAAATTTGCAGCATCGTTAACAGATTTACACAAAAGGTAGAGAGGATCACAGAAGGAAAGACGACATTGAAATAGAAAAATCCCCTGCCAACTGAAAATACATAATTGTCCGTAATACTGACGGACCTGTGAGTGGGCTAAACGAGGCTTTAGCCAGCCCCCTCATAACTACAATTCTGGTAGTTGAGTAATGCAACTAGTGACTAGTGTAACTGACAAAACCAATAAGATCGTCGACTTCCCAAAATCCTAATAACATGTAGACTAATTAACAACATTTACAGATCCAGACTAAACAATTTGTAATAATAATCTTAAGATCTTATAAAGATCAGAACTTACATTTCCAAAAAAAAAAAAATCTTTGTACACTGAAAGTTCAAAGTTTACAAACTCCGGCACACTACCAGAATAACATCTAAATATCACCTTCAAAATTCTTCCTACTAAAACCAATTATATACTTTATCACAATCAACTCATATTGATTAGTTAAGATCTTTAGATTTCTGCAGATCTACCATTTCAAAAGTTGTAAACCATGAATGGCGCAAAGATTAGTTCACATTAATGAGCTATTTATCCAGAAGATTCTGTAGTACGGATATAAACCAATATCTCATAAGTGTGAATCAGTACTGATATCAGAAAAAAGAAAGAAAAAAAATTTGAATGTCAACAATATGGTGGGCTTAAGACAATTAAACAAAACATACTTAATCAATCAAGATCTGATAAGTACAGATCAGTACAGATCATGCTAGCCGACCGTTATAGAGATTGGATACTTCTATTGTAGGAAGCCTACACTTATTAGAACAATTAGCTTTGAGAGGAGAAATCATTATGATGATTTTGAAAAGATCTCCAAGGTATGTGTAATGGTTCCCGCATAACCAAAACTACTTTCATCTTCATAACGTATCAGATTCTGATTGGCACAACTCCGGTGATTGGCTCTTTTTTTTCTCACCACCGCCTCATTCTCTATAACTCGATCAATATCTAAACAATTAGGTTTTTCATGATTTTATATGAAATAATTCGTGTGATATTACTGGGATATCCTTGAACCAATTTTATTTGATGTTTATCTGCAGCCCAGTTGACCGGCCGGCCAATTTATTACAGTTTTTGGAGCCTACACCGTGAGACTGGATTATGGTTCACGTCGTGGTATCAATGACTTTACTTGAAGGATCTTAGGAGAATCGGTTCAAAGGAAAATCTTTGAACATTTGAATGAGCCTAATAGTTGATCACTACTTTCACCATTTTTAAAGTATACACACTTGTATGATATTTAATATTTGTTTTAGGATGGACACAAATACCTGAAAAGAACACAAAAGGAGATATGGATGGATCTAGTGGAGAATGAAAAAGCAATAAAAGCAGTCACGGACGGAGCCATTTCAGTTTAGGTTTGCAATTGCACTCGCAGGATAGCTGGATCCCAAACCCAATTGTTATTATTTTTATGTTTTCTGTCATACAATGGCTTTGCACCACCTATCTAGCTTGTGCAAGATTTTGGCACCCTCTTCTTACAAAAATGGCTTCGCCCTGGAAGCAGTGATAATAAATCACATTGCCAAAAATGGTTTCAGTATTTGTGCAAGTACTATTATATAGAACGGAGATTAAAAAATTTATACAAATTACAAAAGGTTTCAACCAAAGAAATTGCCAAACAAATTTACATAAAACACTAGAAAGCGTCTTCTCTTTTCATTTATACAAGAAGTACAAGTAGATTCCTACGAGCTCTTGAAACTGGTGACAATGGGTATAACAGTCACAAGGATAAACATGAGAAGTAATACCAAACCGATACACATACACTTTCTGCTTCTTCTCTGATAAACCTTGCCTTGTGAAGCCCCAATGGACTCTTTTCAATCTCTTTCGCAGCCACATGCCTATCTTTAATCTCCACCACAGTTTCAAGGACTTCCCCTTTTCCTATGCTCTTGAACTGCTTTCTGGAAAATGCTCTGCACCATTCTTAGATATGATCTTCTCAATCACTTCCTCCTATGGCTATGGGTACTCTCCAGCTGTGAAATATCATCTGCCAACGGTATCTTTATACTCGGCCATTATACGTCTGGAATCCTCGATATCCATCATCAAAAGCTTTCAACATAACTGAAGTTCCAGCTCTTCCAAGAGGTGTTCTGCTGCATAACCATCTTCAAAACATTCGAGATATCGAATCGATCTAGTCTCCTACTACCTTGATAGAAATCAATCAGATTTGTGCAAGGATTTAGTCTCTTCATGAGCTTCCCGAATTGCACCCAATTGTCTCTAATCAAATGAGATTTCCTCTTTCGCTTTCTGCTTCTGAATTAGAGTTAGGATCCATTTGAGGATTTTCCAGTCATCTCAACCTTATCAATATGCCCAAATCTTAGGTAATTTTCAGCTAAAATCCCCTTCAAAACTATGATGTTTTTATTATAGACCATTTACAGATGGAAGTAAATCTAAAATAAAAAAATTTGTAATAATAACTTTAAGATCTTATGGAAGATCAGAGATTACATTTCAAAAAAATTAGTCTGTAAACTGAAATTTCAAAGTTTACAAACACTACGAGAATCAGATCTGAATATGTACAAAATCTAAGAATTTCTTCAGATCCACCATTTCAACAGTTGTAACACATCAATGGCGCGCAAATTCACATTAACTGAATTATTTCTAAAGACTAGAGAAGAATCTGTAGATGGCCTACATTTCCAGATCTCGTATCTGATCTGGAAAGAATGTCTGCGTAGAAATAACAAAGAAAAACATGAATGTCAGTAATACTGTGGGCTCAAAAGATTGAAAATATGAACCACTTTTTTTTTAGACATCTTACCAGATGAAGATACTATAGAAGCCATAGTTCAGTATCATCAGGATTCACTAGCCGCAAACAATTTAGTCATGAGAGGAGAAATCATTGTGATGATTTGAAAATCTGCGTCCCTCTTTTTGATCTCCCAAGGTATATGTATTAGCTCCCACATAAAACCAAAAACACATTCATCCTCGTAACCCATCAGATTCAAGAAACTCATTAGCACAGCTCCGGCGACCTGCTTTTTTTCCTCACCGCCAACTCACTCTCTCTCACTTGTGGCTTGTGGTAGTCTCTAGTAATCACAATATCTATGCAACAATTATGGTTTGGGTGATTTTATATGGAAGTTTGTGTGATATTACTAGGATATCCTTGAGCTGATCCAATAGATATTTAACTACAGCCCAGTTGACAGGTCCGGTCCTTTTTACTATAAATTTCAGGAGCCTACACTGCAAGACTTAGATTATGGTGTAGAATTCAGGTTGTATCAACATATATAGAACGATTTTACTTAAGGGATGTTCAAAAAAAAAAAAAAAAAAAATATATATATATATATATATGAAACAGCCCGATACTTGACATTTCAAAGTGAAAAACTATGTCTTCAGAAGTGAAAAACCTGAACTAAACTGCTAACATTGTTGATGAAGTTTGTTGAAAAAACTGAACTCATTAATTTTTCATATTCTAATCGACAGAGATTGTGCCAGTTTATTGTATAGGGTTCCACGCAGTGGCTGTGAACATGAACTCAGTGTGGTGGTGATCTCGAAATATTCAAGTCGAGACGGAAACAATAACTAATGGTGCATGAGCTCTCTAACTTTCGCGCCATAAAAATTTCCTGCCAACTAAATATGCATATAGAACTGCCGAGATTCTGTCTTTGCCTGGGTGGAGGAGGAGGATTTAAAGTGGATTAAGATTGAATGCATGTCTTGAAAGATGCTGCCACTGCTCTAGAGTTATGCTCCAACCAAAGAGATCAAAAAATCGTTACCGGGATATAAGACCAAATCAAGCGATCAAAATGAGAATATGGATACAGGGGATATGCAAGAGAAGACTGTAATGGAGTCGATATCTCTTGAACCTCTAAATGGAACACTTTTTCCATGCCAAGATAAGAGGTGTTTCCTGACACGGTAAGTAGGGAAGTTGTAGCTTACTGCAGATATGGTCACGGCCAAAACCGATAAGATCGTCAACTTCCCAAAATCCTGAAATAATTATCAATAAGACAAGAACTTATTGCTAGTATGTGGCAGTCATATATCTTGTCACAATCTTGAGATTATTTTAAGCTGGCCTTGAGAATGCTTAAATAACCTTTGGGTTTGAGATGAGTATACCCGTAACAAATGACAAGAGATTCACTAAAGACTGCAGTGATTTCTGTACACCTCCAACGATGCAACGATCCGAGTCAGGAACTTGATCCTACCCAAAGATTGACAGTGTAAAGCGAATTTGAAAAAAAAATATACATAGAAGAGAACTCTATCAATTTAGGCTTACAGTGAAGCATGGAAACTATATCTAGTGGCTAATTAGACAATCACATTGGAAGCTATAAGATGAGTTTTGATTGTTGATGCTGGTATTATTCATGGTGAAAATGGGTTTTAAGTTCCTTTTTTCTCTCCAATAGTGGCACCTATATTTTGATAGTCTGTAGAAAGTTGATATCCAACCCCGTGGTTGCTATTAAGCATCTTGTTAATCCGTTCTTCAAATTTACGTGGTTTTACTATCTACTCTCTCTACTTTGGTGAGATGATTTGCATTAGGTCATCTTATTTCTCCGCTGTTGTTGTACTTTGAGTGTATGAGTTTGTATAAATATCTGGTGGCTAATTAGCCAATTACAAAAGTTGATCACTACTTACAACATAGGATATCTGGTGACTATAACATAAAGCTTCCAAACAGAAAAATAGAGATGCATTTTAATAGAAAAATTCCACGCCAAATGGAAATACATAGAATTGGTGGGCAGACGAGGAGGATCAAAAATAGATTAAGGACTTGTTTATCTGTAAGATTGAGTGCAAATCTTGGGAGAGAGGCCGAAGATGGTCTAAAGTTAAGCTCCAACCAAGTGAAGGCATCTTGATAACACTGGTGACGGTGGGAACAACCATAAACAAAGAGCTTGGAAATGATTGTTTCACTGGTTTTGGGATCAGTCAAGGTTCATGGTGAGTGGAGTTCTGTCTTAGATGGTGGTTGGTGGAGACTTGGATTACATCGAACAATTTAGTTTTGAGAGGAGATATCATTCTGATCATTTTAAAAATGTGTTTCTCTTCTTTTCGATCTCCAAGGTATGTGTAAAGCTTCCCACATCAAACTAAAACTAGTTTCATCATAAGAGAATATATGATTCTGGCAACGGTACATTCTCATTAGGAAATCTCCGGTGACTTTTTTCTCCTCACCACCGCCTCACTCTCGCACAGGTAGTAGTCTCCACCGACTCTTAACAAAATCTACGGAACAATTAGGGTTTGGTTAATTTATACCGTGGAAGTCCGTATGATTTGACTAGAATACCCTTGAACTAACCCAATGAATATTTAATGGCAACCCATTTGACAGGCCCGTCCCTGTTATCATAGTGTGAGATTCTTGTGCAGATCATGAACTGAGGTTGAAAAATCTGAATATAGATCAATAGTTGATAAGTGATTAGCGCAGAATACCCTTGAACTAACCCAATTATTTGAAAGGTGTATACATACGACAAAAGTCATAGTGATAAGTGCACTTGTAAGCTATGTTACATTTGTTTTAAGGCCTCACATAATTAAATACATGTGCCCAGAATTCCCTCTCAAGTAGATACCCATGATCAAGGACGGCCCAAAAGGCCCGTAAAAGTGGTACCTTTTCTAAAACGAAGCAAAAGTATCACTTTTTATGAAACAAGGCGAAAGTATATGTATCATATTTCCTTAAAAGGAATGTGAAAGTATATCCAGAAACGGAAAATAAATTACTCGATCCATAAACCAAAATATGGCTGCATGATGTATTATGCATCATTTGTATTGGTTTGCGTAGTGGCAATGCATTCAATTTTCGAGAATTGTGCCTAAAGTGAAAGTATCACTTTTCTTGAAACGGGGGAATACATCATTTTATTAGTTACAACGGAAAATTAGTTAATGCATAAACCAAAATATGGCTACGAAAAATATTATGTATCCTTTGTAGTACCAACACAACCAAAGATCGATGTGATTATACACACACCCTCAAAATAAGATCTTAAAACTTCTGCAGATCTACCATTTCAACATTTGTAAAACAAAAAGATTGGTTGGCAGGTAAGTTCACATTAACCAAGATATTCTCTATAAGTGTCGGTAGTAAGCCGAGAAACCAAGATCGCATGTGCCAAATGTGGGATAATCTTGCAAAACCAAAACACGAATGTCAATATTGTGGGAAACGACAGATTAAGAAATATCAAACAAAACCATTATTTTACGGATCTTACATGATGGGAAATTCGAGACGAGTGGCTCCCAAATTTGAGTAGAGATAAGCCACCCAAATTTGAGTTTATAGATAACGACTTAGTTTTGAGAGGAGAAACCATTGTGATGATTCCAAGATCTGTATATTTATTTGATCTCCAAGGTATGTGTAATAATGGTTCCCACATAAAACCAAAAACACTTTCAGCATGAGAACCCATCTAAGTCTAGTGACGGTAAATATTCATCAGCCCGAGCCTGTTATTTACAATATCTGGAGCCTACGACTACGAGACTAGATTATGGTGCAAAACTCACGTCGTGCTGGGTATCAACATAGGAATACTTTACTTCACATATCTTAGGTGCAGTTTAAAATGAAAACAAAATAATAAGATAACAGGGATATGTTAGACAAAGAAGACGTAGAAGCTACTGTTAAGAGACTAACTGCATAATGTGGCTGAGAAATTTGAAAATTTGAAACTTTAATCATTCCAAAATGTATAATACTACGAAGTCACAACAACAAGTGCACTTGTATGTTATTTTGTTTATTTTACTTTCATCTTGAGGCCGCACATACCTGCACAGAATGGGAGAGCAGTAAAAGAAGTGGTATATATATATAGATCCCATACAGTTGAGGAATTTTGCCAAAAAAATACTTGAACTCATCAATTTTTTATTTTTCTAATTCGGCAGAGATCGTGCCAGTTTATTATTGTATAAGATTCCGTGCATTGCCTGCTGAGCTGAAGTCGAGACACTGATGGTGCTGAGATCTCCAAGTGTTGCATGAGGAGCGGTTTTTGGTATCAGAGCTAGGCCCATATGAGAGTGGAATGAGTAGTAGACCCAAAGGGCGCCCGTCCACCCGTACAGAGGTCCACGTTGTAGTGGCTTAATCTCCTCCGCCCTACACGTGGAGGGGGAGCATGTTGGAGAAACTATAAGATAGTCCCAAATTGCTAGCTCCTTAGCCTAGATCTAAATATATAAGGTGTGGAGCCACTCCACTCATTGCCAATTGGTTTTGAGTTGGAAGCCCACACACTTCTAAAAGTTTTTGTTTCTACACAAGTACTAATATTTTATATAAGATAGTCCCGTACAGAGGTCCACGTTGTAGTGGCTTAATCTCCTCCGCCCTACAGAGGGGGAGCATGTTGGAGAAACTATAAGATAGTCCCACATTGCTAACTACTTAGCCTAGATCTTAATATATAAGGTGGTGAGCCACTCCACTCATTGCCAATTGGTTTTGAGTTGGAAGCCCACACACTTCTAACAGTTTTTGTTTCTGCACAAGTACTAATATTTAGAATCTGTGAACCCTTAAACTTGTGCAGCACAAGTACTAATATTTAGAATCTGTGAACCCTTAAACTTGTGCATGTAGAAGAACATGTGGAGCCTCAAGTTTGTGTAGTTGTGCAGATTTACACATATTACAAAAGGTAGAGAGTACAATCACGGAGATTACATCTAGAAAATGAAAATTTTAACACAAACATTCCCTGCCAATTGAAATTACATAGAATTGCCTGGGATTGTATGTACGCCGTGGGAAGACGAGGAGGATTATAAGGACTTGTTTCCCACTAAGATGGAGTCCAAGTCTTGAGAGATCCTGAAAATGCTCCAAAAGTTATGCTCTAACACCAAAAAAATCGTTATTATCGGGATATGAGGCCAAATCAGGAGACCGAAACAGAATTTTGATACAGGGGAATTAACGAAACATTTACAGATGAAGTAAATCTAAAACTAAACAATTGGTAATAATAATTTTAAGATCTTAAAAAGATGATCAGATCTTACATTTCAAATAATTTCCTTAAAATCTTAAAATTTCTAGATCTACATGACAACAGTTGTAAGACATCAATGGCATCGAAGGAAAGTTCAAATTAACTAAGCTATTTCTACATCGAAGAGAGTATGTGGAAGATCTAAAAAATTCGGATCTGATCTCCAAGAATTCCTGCTAAGAAAAAAACCAAAAGAACATGAATGTCAATAATATTGTGGGCTTAAGACAACGAAAATGAATCAAACAAAGCCATTATTTTTCAGATCTTACCAAATGAAGACACTACAGGTTTGACAATTCCAAATATCAGACTTCCATAGCATATGCCAATTTAATTTTGAGAGGAGAAATCATTGTGATGAATTTGCAAATCTGGGTGTCTCTTTTAGATCTCCAAGGTACGTGTAATGGTTCCCATATCAAACCAAAGCTACTCTCATCATCATAACCCATCAGATTCAGGTAACTCATTAGCACAACTCCGGTGACTGGCTTTTTTTCCTCACCACCGCCTCACTCTCTCACACTAGTGGTAGTTTCCACTCTAACTCAATATCTACAGAACAATTAGGGTTGGGTTGATTTTATATGTAAATTCGTGTAATATTACTAAGATACCCTTGAACTATTCCGCCCCTCCAACAAGTCCGACCCTGTTATTACAATTTAGGGTAATAAAATTAGAAGACGTGTAATATAGACTACTTTAATCATTTCAAAGTGTACACATAATATGAAGTCATAGCGTCTATTTTACATTCGTCTTGAGGCCACACATACATGCATATAGCACAAAACAAGTTTTTTTATTTTTTTTTGATCAGACAACATCTGGAATTGAACCCCTAACCTATCACTTTGGGGTTCAACCCCTGGCCAACTGGGCTAATCCCAGTTGGTTCACAAAACAGGTTATGGAGGACAACGCCATCTTCAAAGTTCTACCATTTAAAACGCAGATTCTTAATGAAAAATATAAATGGTTAACAGATTTACCCAAGATTAACATCAAAGAAAATGAAAGAATTTAGCATGGAGGTTCCAAAGAGAAAAATAGAGATGCCAATTAAAATACATAAAATTGTCGGGATTCTATCTTTGCCGTGGGTGGACGAGTACCAAAAGTGTATTAAGGAATACTTGATTCCCGAAGCAATTGAGTTCAAGTCTTTAGGGACGCTGGAAATGTTTTAAAGTTATGCTCCAAACAAAGAGATCCAAAATTGCAAACGGGATATAAGGCCAGATCAAGCGCCTGTGCATCATGGTGCATCTAAACAAGACACACATTGGGACAAAATGCTTCAGCTTCATATTGGTTTCTCTGTATCTCAGCTAAAACGCCCTTCAACTAATTCCATCCCAATGTGTTTGCAGCTGAGTCTGCAAGCCCGGTTATCATACAGTTCTTTGAGTCTAAACGGTTGTGTATGGTGATTGGTGAGAATGAACCCCACGCTGTATATATCAATATAGAACCAATTTACAAACCATATGTGATTAGGTTCGGTTCAAAAGGAAGAAAAGAAAAACAAAGAAAAAAGAGTTAAAAATACTAGTTGGGATGTGAAGTGCACCAGATACCAAAGGCTTTGAAATCTGAAAGAGCCGAGTAGTTGAAAGAAAAAAATGTTACAAATACAAGACCCTTCATCAAGTAGTTCAACATTAATGGAAGTGAAGAAAGAATGAATGATCAACTAAAGGAGTAAATCGATGACCCATGTGGAAAAATGTATTTAAAAATGGCACGAGGATTTTCGGTTTTGGTGCTTAGGATATTTATCTGTTGAACATGAGCTCACTATGATGCTTAGGATATATTCAAGTCAAGATACAGAAGCAGAAAGTGATGAGCTCTCTATGGGTTGCATGAGGATTTTTGGTTTTGGTTTCCGCATAAGTTTCAACAATTTGTGAAGCCTTAACCTTGTTGTACCAAAAATATGTGAAGCCTCACGTTTGAGTAATTGTGCAAGTACTACTATTTAGAATGCAGATTTTCACAAATTACAAAAGGTAGAATATCACAGAGAATCCATCATCAAGAAATAGAAAACAACATAAGAGGTTCCAAAAAGAAAATTAGAAATGCATTTTAACAAAAAATATCCTGCCAATTGAAATTACATAGAACTGCCGGGATTGTATGTTTGCCGTGGGAGGATGAGGAGGATAAAAAAATATATTAAGGACTTGTTTCCCAGTAAGATTGAGTGCAACTCTTGAGAGAGGCTGTAAAATGGTTATTGGGATGTGAGGCCAAATCAAGCAACTTAAAGGAGAATTTAGATACAATGTATTGATTATCATTTATAGACTAATTAACAACATTTATAGATGAAGCAAATCTAAAACTAAACAATTTGTAATAATAACTTTTAAGATGTTACAAAATCTGAGCTTACATTTCAAAGTTTACAAACACTACCCAGATTAGATCTGAATACCACCCTCAAATTCTTCCATCGAAAACCAATTACTATTTTGACATCTTTTGTCATAAAATGAGCTCTGAAGCCCATTGCACTACCTATCCAGCTTCTACCAAATATTTGCACCCCTTCTTACAAAGGCTCCACCCATAGAGGCAGTGAAAATATATTACATTGCTGGAATATTTCTATGATGATAAAGTATTACTATCAATCAACTTCATAGACATACCTGTTGAATATTTCTATAAAATGTTACCTTTTTTTAATTTTTCTTTTCGGAAGTGCATTTTTAAAATGCAAAGATCGAAAAATTAGTACCTGATAATATTCAACAGGTATGTCTTCAGAAGTGAAAAAATCCAATTTTGCATTTATAATAAATTAACTAATATCGTTGAGGAAATTCGCCAAAAAACTTGAACTCATAAATTTTCCTTTTCTAATTGGCAGAGATTGTGCCAGCTGTGGTTGTTGAGCATGAACCTAATGTGGTGGTGTTCAGGAAATATTCAAGTCGAGACACGGCAACAGAAAGTGATGGTGCTGGGTTCTCCAACTGTTGCGTGAGGATTTTCAGTTTTGGTTTCTTCTTTTTTTTTCTTTTCTTTTTTTGCTTATTTGATTTCTTCTTAAGTTTCAACAATATGTTAACCCTTTAAATTTCAGTAAACAAAACCATTATGTCAAAGATCTTACCATTATGTTAAACATGAATGTCAATGATAATACTTCCATGGTTTCATTGCCGAGAACAATTTTATTTTGAGAGGAGAAATAATTGTGATGATTTTGAAAAAATATGTCTCTCTTCTTAAATGGTGGAGCCTTGGATTAGGATACGCGTTAAAATTCATTCAGCAAAATGCATGGAGATATCTATACAAGTTTATATAATTAAGACGAGCACTAATGAGTTAACTGTAACAACATTCTTTGCCTTGGGTGGACGAGGAGTATCAAAAGTGGATTAAGGATTTGTTTTCCAATAAGATTGAGTGCAACTATTGAGAGATTCTGGAAAGATGCTGAAAATACATGGAATTTATAACATTATCCTTGCAAGTATAAGAGTTGTATCCAGGCTTATACATGTAAAGTACTTACGTTAGATACAAAATTATCATTTATGGACAACATTTCCAGATGAAGTAGATACAAACTAAAACAATTTCTAATGATAGTTTTAAGATCTAAGAAAGATCATAGCTTAGATCTGAATATCACCAGAATCAGATCTGAATATCACCCTCAAAATTCTTTCGATGAAACTTCTGCAAATCTACATAAATATTTTTGTGGAAGAATCGGTAATAGTGCTGGAAATCCAGATCTCAATTTTAAGAACCTGAAAAAATCCTGATTAGAAAAAAAAAAAAACGAAAACCTCAGTGTCAATAATACTGTGTGGCTATGAAAATCGAATTGTATCAAACAAAACCATTATGTTACAGATCTTACCAGAAAGAGGATGTAGAGATTGGATACTTATGCATCATGAGGGTTTGATTGTCATTAACAATTTAGTTTTGAGAGGAGATATCATTATGATGATTTTGAAAATCTGTGACTCTCTTCTTTTCCATCTCCAAGGTATCTTTAAAGCTTCCAACATAAAACCAAAACTATTTCCGTCATAAGAACCCATTTGATTCTGGCAACGGCACATTCTCGTTAGCAGATCTCTGGTGACTGGTTTTTTCCTCACCGCCGCCTCACTCTCACACACTGGTGGTAGTCTCCACTGACTCTTAACTCAATATCTAACAAACAATTAGGGTTTTTGTTATTTTATACTATTGAATTTCCTTGATTTGACCTAGATACCCCTGAATCAAACTAGATATATTACTGCAGCCCAGTTGATAGGCCCGACACTGGTATTACAGTTTCCAGGGCCTACAATGTGAGGGTGAAAAGTGCCTTGTTGTTACAGTGTGAGAGGGAATTCTCGGCACATGTATTTAATTATGTTTTGGATTGCAAGTGTGACGGTATGGCATGTAATGGTTTTTCATTAACGGACATAGGCACCACCTAAGAAGGTGGATGTGGTGTCTCCCGGATCTCACATGATTTTGAATTTGAGTAAAATTAGGCTTGGACTTAGGGTACCTTTTTATACTATAGGTGCAAATATGAAGAGTAAAACTGAAATTATGTGCTGCCAAGGGGGTTACAATTTTAGTAAATGTCAAAAGCTTTTGTTTGATTCTCGAGAAAATTGATATGGCTCCATCCTTGATCCTTCCCTAGTTGCAATCTCTTAGAGAGAATACCCACAACGGTTTCGTGGTGTAGTTGGTTATCACGTCACGTCAATCTAACACAACACACCGAAGGTCTCCAGTCCAGTTCAAACCTGGGCGAAGCCAAAAGTTGTTTTCTTTTGGCCATCTGCAAGAAACTCATAAACATAACCAGTACGTTCAAAGAAAATCCAATGCTAATTTGCACAAAAGGTGGAGAGTGTCACAGAGTTTCCATCGAGAAAAAGATGCATTTTAAAAGAATAGGGGAATAAAAGTGCATTTCGAGACTTGCTTCCCACTAAGGCTTGAGGGATGCTGAAAATGCTCTAGAGTTATGTACTTATAGATGCGGGGAATTTGCAAGAGAAGAATGTGCGGGACTGGAGTCTTTATCTCTTGGTTCAATAAATGGAAAAAAAAAATCCATGTCAAGATAAGAGGTGTTTCCTGACACAGTAAGTATGGAAGATGTAGAGTAATGCAGTTAGCGTGCCAGCCAAAACCTATAAGATCGTTTCCCAAAATCCTGAGAAATATCTTTAACAAGGAGTGAGTATGTGGCTTCAAAAGGAAAATAAAACCAAGGAAAAAATCTGAAATAACCTAGTAATTGATTATTACTTTTATCATTTCAAAGTATACACATACCATGAAGTCATATCAATAACTGCACTTTATGCTATTTTACATTTGTTCCTGCATAGAGCACAAAACCAGATATGCGAGACAATGTCATTTTTGTTCAAAAATTCCGTAAATTTTTCGGGTCCAATGGAGAATGAGAAAGTGACAAAAACAGTCAGGTACGGAGCCAGCTTAGAGCATGAGCGTGCATTTGCATACACTCGCCAGCCGGCACCCAGGCCTAATTGTTGCTATTTTACATATTTTGTCATAAAATGGGCTCCCAAGCACCACCAATCTAGCAGTGACAATAAATCACATTGCCAGATATTATTATTGATGATGAAATATTATTACCACCTGAAACATAGTTGAGGACTTGTATTGAAGACTTGAGTTTCAATGATTGTGCAAGTACTACAATTTAGAATTGAGATTCTTAAAGAAAAGTACAAATAGTTAACAGATTTACACAAATTACAAAAGGTGGAGTATCACAGATACCCCATCAAGAAAATGGAAACAACAGACATAGAGGTTACAAAGAGAAAAAGTAGAGATGCATGTCAAGATTGAGTTCAAAGTCTAGAGAGATGCTGAAAATGCTCTAGAGTTATTCTCCAACTAAAAAAGAAAATCGTGGATATAATTAAGGACAAATCAAGTGACCGAAAGGAGAATATAGATACAGAGAATTTGCAAGAAAAGAAAGTACTGGAATCAATATCTCTATCTCTTGGATCTAAATGGAACATTTTTGCCATGTCAAGATAAGAGGTGTTTCCTGACACGGTAACTATGGAATCATATCTCTTGGTTGCGACATCTTTTTCAGTCGAGGTTCATGGTGAATGGAGTTCTGTCTTAAGATGGTGGAGAGTCTTGGGTTAAGATGCGCGTTAAACTTTGGAAACAAAATTCATTCAACAAAGATGCACGGAGATATCAATTCAAGCTGAGCACTATTGATTATCACCAAAATATGATGTATTTAATTAACAACATTTACATATGAAGTAAATCTAAACTAAACATTTTTGTAATAATAATTTCAAGATCTAGATAAGTTTTGAGCTAACACTTTGATTGTTAGACACACTTGTGAACTGTAAAATTTCAAAGTTTATAAACACTACTGTAATCGATCTAAATATCACCTTCAAAGTTCTTCCAGCCAAATTTGTAATAACAATTTTAATTAAGATATATATGAGAAATATCAGAGCTTACATTTCAAAACAAAATTCTGTGGACTGAAATTTCAAATCTTACAAACACAACCTAATCGATCCGAATATCATCCTCAAAACTCTTTCGATCAAAACTTCTGCAAATCTGCATTTAAACAGTTGTAATACATCAACGGTACAAATTCATATCAACTGAATTCAAATCTGCAGAAAAGTCTTTAGTAGGCCTGGAAAAAGTGATCTCAATTTTAGAAATCTGAGAAAGTCCTGCTTAGAAAAAAACCAAAACCTTAATGTCAATAATACTGTGGGCTAAGAAAATGGAAATGTATCAAACAAAAACATTATGTTACTGATCTTACCAGATTTAATGTATATAGAGATTGGATACTTATGCATCATCAGGGTTTGATTGCGCTTAACAATTTAGTTTTGAGAGGAGATATCATTATGATGATTTTAAAGCTTCCAACATAAAACCAAAACTATTTTCATCATAATAACCCATTTGATTCTGGCAACGGAAAATTCTCATTAGCAGTTCTCCGGTGACTGGTTTTCTCCTCACCACCGCCTCACTCTCGCATACTAGTGTTCTATCTGCCGAAAAATTAGGGTTTGGTTGATTTATACAATGGAGTTTCGTCTGATTTTACTAGGATACCCTTGAATCGAAATGGATATTTAACTTGCCTCCCGATTAACAAGCCCGGCCCTGTTATTAAAGTGTGAGGAGAGTGGATTCTGGAGCGGATGAGCATCGAACTCGCATCATCTGTACCAACATACAATACTTTTTCATTAAACAACAAATTTAACCTAAAGGAGAAGCCAATGCTAATTTGCAGCATGGTTAAAAAATTTACACAAAAGGCGGCCCGAGAGTATCATAGAGTTTCCATCAAGAAAAGGGAACACAACATCCAATCCAAAATGCAAAAATATTTTAACAGGAAAATTCTCTGTCAATTAAAAAATAGAGATGCATTTTGCTAGGATTTTATCATTTAGGCACGGGTGGAGCAGGATCAATAGTGGATCACGGGACTTGCTTCCGGACAAGGCTTGAGGGATGCTAAAAATGCTCTACAATTATGCTCCAGATATAAAAACACTACTATCTTGGATACAAGATTTAATCAAGCAGCCCAAAGCGGGGTTTAGATGCAGGGAATTTTCTACAGAAGAATGTGCAGGACTGAAGTCGTTATCTCATGGATCTATAAATGGAACATTTTTTCCATGTCAAGATAAGAGTTATGATACAAAACCGATAAGAGGTATGTCAAGATAAGAAGCTGTAGAGTAATGCGGCTAGCGCCTCAGCCAAAACCGATAAGATCATCAACTTCCCAAAATCATGAGAAAATCTCTAACAAGGAGTGATTATGATACAAAATTGAGCCATAATTTGGAAATCTTCCCAAGCTCAAGTTAGATATATAAGCAGAGATCACCAGCAATATAGTACAATAGGATTTTGCGTGAGTAATTCGTTTAAGTAATGGTGCAAGTACTACTATTTAGAACCGAGATTCTTAAACCAAAATTACAAATCTTTAACAGATTTACACAAATTACAAAATGTGGAGTATCACATGATTCCATCTAAAAAATAACATAGAGATGGATGTTAATGAAAAATCCTCGCCAACCGATGGTATTTTACGTAACCATCATCATCTCACTAATTAATAACATTTACTGATTTACAGATGAAGTAAATCTTAACAAAAACAATTTGTTACAATAATTTTAAGATCTTAGAAAGATATTAGTTCAGACCTTGCAATTTCAATTGTTAGACAAAATTTGTTTGTAATCAGATATGAATTCTAGACTATAAAACCAATTATATAATAATTATCCCAATCCTATATTACTTAAAAAGTTTTTTTTTTTTCTTCAGTTTGAATCCACTGTCTAAATTATTTAAACTGCACAAGGTAAGGTAAGATCTCAAAGTCTCAGCAGATCGACCATTGTCAACAGTTTAAGCAATTCAACGCCACAAACTCTCCGTGTTAGGACTAAAGATCCGGATCTCATGCCTGAATCAAGGGGCATCCCTGCTTAGAAAAAACCAAAAAATCATGATTTTGTGGGTTTCAGAAAATGAAAATATGTCAAACAAAACAAAGAGGAATTTACAAATCTTACCTCATGAAGATATTCGAGATCTAATAGTTCTGTCCAAATCAGGGTTTATAAGTTCCTAACAATTTAGTTTTGAGAGGAGAAGTCATCATGATAATTATTTGGAAGATTTGCGTCTCTCTTGTCTTTGATCTCCAAGCTATGTATAATGATTTCCCACATAAAACCAAAACAACTTTCATCATAAAAACCCATCGGATTCAGGTAACTCATTTGCATAACTCCGGTGAATGGTTTTTACTTCACCACCGCCTCCCTCTCTCACACTTGTGGTAGTCTCCTCTCCACTCTTTAACTCATTATATCTACTAAAAAATTAGGGTTTGTTTGATTTTATAGGGGAATTCGTGTGATATTACTAGGAAACCCTGGAGCTAATCCAATGGATATTTAATCATGAGCCCAGCTAACAGTGCCCAAAGATTGTCGTTACAATTCCTACTTTCTAGAGCCTACTAGGGGTAAGCATGTGAGACTGGATTTATGGTGCAGATGAGGATCAATTCCAAAAGGTACAGTATCACAGAGATTACATCAAGAAAATGAAAGACAACATTTATGCTCTAGAGTTATGCTCCGAACAAAGAGATTGAAAATCGCAACCGGGATATAAGGCCAGATCAAGCGCCCGAAAGGAGAGTATAGATACAGGGAATTTTCCAGAGAAGAATGTACTGGGAGTCTATATGTCATGGAGGAGCATTTTTACCATGCCAAGATCGCCTTTTACGCCACTGGGTGATTCCTGACACGGTAAACATGGAAGTCAGTAGAGTATCGCAGCCATAAATACAGACATGACTGATAAGATCACCAACATCCCAAAATCCTGAGGAATACATTATCAATAAGAGAAGAACTTAATGTATATATCTTGCTACAACCTTGATATTTTAAGATGGCTTTGAGAGACTTAACCGGGAATGCTTTATGTATAAAAATGTACCTTGGGGTTTGAGATGATTATACCCATAACATATGACAAGAGACTCAATATAGACTGCAGCGAGTCCTGTACTCCTCCAACGATGCAGCGATCCGTATCAGGAACTTGATCCTACTCAAAGATTAACAATTCATAATAAAAATAGTAATTTACATATATGAAATTCACCATTTTTCTTATGGATCAGGGAACCTTCAATACATTTAAAGAACTAAGTTTAACCTGCATTTGTTGCATGACAGACAAATCAAACATCCATAACCCAAGTCGTGATGCCACAACTCCACTCATTAACATCCAAGCTGAGATATTGCTGTTTTTAACCCATACAGAAGCAGCGCATACAAGGAGAAAGCTCCACTGCATGCAATCACAAATTTATGTTTAGAGATTGTCATTGACTAGCAATCACAAAGTTACTCTGTCAAATAACTTTCTTAGAACATTCAGAAGGCATCGAAGTAACATGAATACCTGCATCCAGATAGACCATAATCCTGTTCGCAGAGTGGAATTACATGAATGCAATAGTGGGTACGAAAACGTTGCAGCAATACCAACTGCAGCATTGATTCCACGCATAATTCCAATAACATAAGGGTATGTCCTTCCACTCCAGAGTAGCTGTCATTAGCGTACCAAAGCTGCAAACAAAACCAGTCATATATGTTTACATCTCAAGGACTGAAAGAACAACACCAGAGTTTTATTTACTAATGAGGGATGAGTTGTGGAAGAGTGATACCTGAGGACGGTCAAATAAAGTAAGGATAGAGCTATTCCTGGTAGAAGCACATCTTGTCTCAAGTAGACAATCCAAGCATCAAAGAAAGCAACTTTTGATAGACGTTCGATTACATTATGTATCCAACTGTGTTCCGCTTCCGATACCGAATTACTTCCTTCGTGAGAAGGCAAGATGTCATATCGCTTAAAATAGATGAACTTCCTTCTTCTTGGCCAATTTGTGCAAATCTTGCTTGTCTTCTTACGTCATTTTCGGTTAGAGCTGTAGTTCCATTATACACAGACTTTTTTTTTGAATGAAAAGGTTAAAATATTATTGGAAAAAGAAAAAAAAGAGAAATACAGGGAACAAAGCACTAATCAAGTGCCCCAAAAGAAAACAAGCTAAACTAAAGACTAAGAGTCTTAGACTAAGCCTTAACATCAACTAACAAAGGAATACTTCCTCCATCCAAGATCCATAGAGCTTAAAAAACATAAAAGAAAAAGCCACAGCCTATTTCTTCCTAGCAAAGGGTTCTTTTCCCTCTACCAAGCATATCATTGTTTGTAACCCTGTGCCAATTGATCTTAGCAAGTTCTTTATCGTGGTTTAGCTTGGATTGCCTATCTATTATGCCACCAAATATATTCTTCATGTCATCTTCCTTTCCTCCAAAGACCTAGCAAAGCACTAACTTTCACAAGATTATCCACCTTTTGCTGCTTAGTCATAGGTCTCCTTGTAGGCGCTTCTTCTAAAGTTCTCATCTTCTCAACTTTCGTGCCTTCATTATCTGTTTCATACTCCGACTCTTCACTAACATCATCACAAGACTCAATTGCGACTTTGTCAATGCTGCCTTCGTTGTTACCCTCTTGTTCTCTACTCCCTGTCAAGGATTCATCTAACTCCGCTTCCACAATTTCAGAGTCTGTATCTAAAATAGAAAAAGAGTTTAGGGAGCAAGATTGAACTTGCGAAGTACCTTTGCCGCTAGATTTCTTCTTCTTTCTAGTAAAAGTAGTCCAATTTTCTTTTGATGTTTGGGCTGCCACTTCTATGAAGCCATCATGTTGTACACCAAAAGTAGTCAAAATCTCCCTTGTAGCCCGAGTTTCAACTACTAGAGGGATTTGCTCGACTCTCCCCCACTTTATCCCCTATGTTAACAACCAAATCTGCATTGTTTTGAGCAACTACAGACTTAATTAACTGGAGTTGAAATCGAGGCGCTGAGTTTTCTTTTGGCTTAGGAATTAAGCCGCATTTGGCATCCGAATGCCCAAAAGTCTTGCGGTGAGAACAAGCATTAGGTCGCCAAGGATACTCTGCCTTCACTACCAGTTTTACATTATCCACTTGAATAGGTAATTCAGCAGGGAACTCACAATCAGCTGCAACTTCAACCAAAACTCTGGCATATGACATCCTAGTCTTCAACGCTGTTGGAGTATCGGTCATGATTGGAGTGCCCACAATACTTGCAATCCTAGATAACCCTAATTGATTCCAAAGATAAAGAGGAACCTGCCTGAGATTCATCCATACAGGGACTGAGGTAATAGCATCAAGATTTTGCTCTAGAGTAATGGACCAGGGACGAATCAAAAAGAGTTTCTTAGCTATGAAAACTGAACCCAATTCTAACACTTTAATCCTGTCTTCTTCGAGCAAATTTAAACAAAAAAGCTTGTTCTCCATGAATAGTCATGGAAAAATCTCCTTTCAATTTCCACAGAGAAATTAATCTTTCTTTCACAAAGGGGAATTGAAGTTTATTCCCCACAAAATATCCTACAACATAAGATTCACAATTTGAAAAGTGAGTTTTGAGTTCACCTGAACTGAAAACAGCAGTAGATACTCCATCAACTTCCTTAGCTTCATCAAAAGAAAGCTTGGTTGATGAGATTGTTTGAAGATTGTTGTTACCAAGACACCCAGCATAGCTTAAAACTGTCTGAGATTGATTCAAGTTCAAATTTGATTTTGGATCTGAGTTTGAATTAGGTTTAGGATCACTATTAACCCCCAAAGGTGGAAAATCCCCAAACCCAATGATCGCGTCAGATAAACTAGCAGTAATAGAAGGATCTGCATTCGGATTAGAGATTGAAAGAGGGATGGAAGAAGATTCATGGCTTGCAGCCATGGAGAACTATGAAGAAGAAAAAATCGCCTCTAAGGCTCTTGACACGTCATCAGAGGATGAAAGAGAAACTAAAGTCCACTCCTCCAAGATGACTTCATTCGGATTATACACAGACTTTAGAAGCCAGTACTGTAACCAAACCGATAAAATGTTCCATAGTGCGAAAGTCACAGCAGATGCCTTGAGCGATGCAAAACTAATAATGAAACCAGAAGCAACAGGGGCGAACAGTTCGCAGCTTAAATCGATACGTCTAATAACCGAGTTCATTTTCGTTAATATTTCTGGAGGTTCGCCAGCTGTGATCACTACCACCCTGTTGTATCGTTATAACTTTAATAACGGAGAATGCAAAGAGGTCATACTGAAAAAAAAGGTGAATTCGGTTCTATATATACATGGGAATTAACCGGAAATGAAACACAATATGAAGTACCGCACCTGTACATATGTATGCCCATCCACCAGCTTCCCAATGATGGGACCAAACAATGCCGTAGAAGCAGCTTCCACAAGACCATATACCGCAGCAAGTAGTAAGGAATCTGGCCAGATGTTGATCATGTATAAACCAACCGAGAATCCCCACATCCTGCAAATGAACAAAAAGATAATTATGTAGCACATAATCAAACTAATGAACCAAGAGCTGCAACAAATAGATATCCGTTGACAATATTGCAATATCATCATCCTGCAGATTACCTTGCACCCCATCTTGAGAGAAAATGACCAGCATATAAACGTAAGATATAAGGGTTCTTATTATGTCCAAGAAATGATTCCCGTATCTCATTTGTTTCTTCCATTTCTGATTATCAATAAACCTTATTGATCAGCACTTAAGTTTTCCCGAATGATCAAAAATAAGCATATAAGTAGATTGTTTTCCTCCGTGAATGAAAATAACACAGCCGGGACTCCGTCATGTTCGACTTTGTCAGTTCCTATCCTGGAAATAGCATAGCAGGGACTCCATCATGTACGACTTTGTTAGTTTCTATGCTAAATTTATTGACTGTTTCCATGAATTAGTGTGACAGAGAATGCCTTTTGTAGGCTTGAGATTTTTCTGTAAAGAAAGAGTCTTTACGTATTATATTGACCCAAATAGTTGGAAAAATGTAGATGCCAGTGCTAAATTTGCAGCATGGTTAATAGATTTACACAAAAGGTAGAGAGAGTACCACAGAGATCTCCATCAAGAAAAAGAAAGAGCAAAAAATAGAGATGCATTCAAGAGAAACCTAATCAAGCAGACGAAAAGGGAGTACACAGGGAATTTGCTAGAGAAAAATAAATGTGCTGCAGTCGATATGTCTTGGATCAATAAATGGAACATTTTTGCCATTTCAAGATAAAAGGTGTTTCCTGACACGGTAAGTATGGAAGCTGTAGAGTAATGCAGCTAGCGTTGCAGCCAAAACCGATAAGACCGTCAACTTCCCGAAATCCTGAGACACATTGTTATCAATAGGAGAAGAACCTTAATGTTAGTATAATGAAAGCATATATATCTTGAGATTTTAAGCTGGCTTTCAGAACCTCAATTGGGAATGCTTGATTATAAAACAATTTACCTGTGGGTTTGAGATGATTATACCCATAACATATGACAGGAGATTCACCGAGGACTGCAGTGAGTTCTGTACTCCTCCAACGATGCAACGATCCGATTCAGGAACCTCATCCTACCCAAAGATTGACAATGTAAAGCGACTTGGAGAAGAAAAAAAAAAAGTACATAAAAGAGAAGCATGGTTACATTAAGCTAAACTACCTGCACTTGTTGCGTGACAGACAAATCAAACATATACAACCCAATTTGTGATGTGGCACCTCCGGCCATTAGCATCCACGCTGAGATGTTGCTGTTTTGAATCCATACAGAAGCAAAGCATAGTAGCAGAAAGCTCCACTACAATCACGAGTTTATGTTTAGAGATCCGGACCAAATTCTCATCAAGTCATTGATTACAACTAGTAACATGGATACCTGAATCCAGATAGCCCATAATCCTGTTCGCAGAGTGGAAATACGTGAGTGTAAGAATGGGTACAAAAGAGTTGCACCAATCCCAACTATAGCGCTGATTCCGCGAACAATGCCAACAATATAAGCAGGTATTCCCTTCCACACCAGAGTAGCTGTCATCAACGGACCAAAGCTGCAAACAAAACAAGTCAGATTCAAACGAGTCTAGGGGAAAAAAAAAGATTTTAAACTAGACAACAATGATCCACGCCGGATTTCGTTACCTGAGGATATTCCAATAAAGAAAACATACAGCTAATCCTGGTAATAGTACATCTTGTCGCAAGTACACAATCCAAGCATCAAGGAAAGTTGCTTTTGATAGACGTTCTATGTTCTGTCTCCAACTGTATACTTTAAACGGCGAAGTACTTCCTAAATGAGAAACCAAGACCTTGGTGTCAGTTGACATAGAGGGACTTCTTTCTACTGTGTTCTTTTGTTCAAATCTTGCTTTTCTTTTTTCATCGCTTTCGCTTAAAGATGGAATTCCATCATACACAGACTTTAAAAGCCAGTACTGTAACCAAACGGATGTAACGTTCCATAGTGCTAAAGCGACAGCAGATGCTTCAACCGATATAAAACTGATTATGAAACCAGAAGCAACAGGAGCAAACAATTTGCAGCTTAAATCGATACGTCTAATAACTGAATTCATGTTTGACAATACTTTGGGAGGTTCGCCTTTGGCAATCACTATCACCCTGTTGCATCATTATAACTTCAGTAACGGAGACGGAGAGGTCAAATGTAGAAAAATCAAATGAAAAATATTCTTATATGAAGCTAATATTTACCATTCTTTCTCAACCAAGATAGTTCCTGCAAGAGTGGCAAGAACACCGATTGCCCCGGAGATATTTGTCAACACAATAAGCGAAACACACACTGCTAAACCCGTATGCACCAAGCTAGAGTGGACCAACAACCAAGTCACTGTGACTCCAGCCACTATAAAGGATACACTTTGGGTTAACATCCACCAGCGTAGAACCTGAAATTAAAAATATATGATGTCAACTCGACTGCAATAGAACTTGTAGATTAATTGCTGGACTACCCATGGAAATCGCGAATGACACAAAATATAAACTAAACCTGCACATATGTAAGCTTATCCACCAATTGCCCAACAATGGGACCAAATAATGCAATGGATGCAGCTTCCACAACACCATATATAGCAGTAAGTATTAAAGAATCCGGCCAAACGCTCATCATGTATAAACCAACCGAGAATTCCCACATCCTGTAAAAAAAAGATTAGCTAGAAATTAAAAACACCTAGCGCATATCAATCTAATGAACCATTAGTTGCAAAATAGATATTGTTGGACTTTTGACTATACCTTGCACACCATCTTGCAAGAAAATGGCCAGCGTATAAACGTAAGATTAGAGAATTCTTATAGGCTAATTGGTGTGAGTAATCATGACCAAGAAGTGACTCCGTTACTTCATTTGCTTCTCCCATTTCCTAAGGTTTTCTCTGTAAGACACTCCTTAACTTTATAAATTGCCGACGCATACAACTATGTTAATTTGACCTGAGTTCCAACATCATTAGCACCTATCCTGCAGAACGAACGAAACAAAAATCATTTAAGTAGATTGTTTTCCTCTCATAACAGGAACTAACATAGCAGGGCCTCCATTATGTATGTATGACTTTAATATTAAAAAGAAAATTATATAAGAACATTCTATATATGAAAGTGACAGAGTTTATTATTGTTTTTGGACTCAGCAAAAATCATGTATGGCAAATTAATGTCATTACAAGACAACTGAAAGAGATGAAATCCTAACATATGGATAGAGTCAAGCTCTTATATCTAATCTTATAATACTGTCCTTTGTTAGTATGTCTTTTGCAGGCTTGGATTTTTGGGTAAAGAAAGAATGTTTGGAAATGCTCTAGCTCTTGATCTAAATCAGTTTTAGAACACTATATGTTCTTGATTCAGTCAGATTGTTGTATTTGTTAATGGTTTTAGTGTCGACATGTGATGACACTACACCGTCACGCACAGTAACAAGAGTCCAGCTGCCAAAGGAATGCTTGGTAGGATACAAGGCAACAACATTATAAAAAAATCAATAACAATTTTATGCTGGAAATAAGTCAACTTGAAATATAATCCTCAGAATAACTAATTAAAACTAGACACCTTCGGAAATTTCCTCCAGAGTAGAAGGGATCAGGCTGGGAAAATGCAACTTTGGCCAAGGTTGGACGGAATTGGGTTTCATGCAGTTTGTGATTGTAATGTTCTGTCCATTGATGTTGGAACAAAATACTTCAGCTCCAAACCGGTTTCTCTAAATCTCCCCTAATTGCATTCGAACTAAATGTTATATTTGAGGAAATCTTGCTACAGAACCTAAACTCATCAATTCTTTCTATATATTCTACCTGGCAGAGATTGTGCCAGTTCATTGTATAAGGTCGCGTACCATACAATTTGGATTCGTTTGTGAATGCAGAGATTTACTGTTTCCTGTTATTTTCATATGTAAATTCTGCACAGTGTGAATTTGATCCAGGAGAACTTATCTGAACTTCAGAAACGGATGGTGCTGAACTCTCTAACTTGTTGTAGCAAGTAAGAGATGGTCCAGAGTATTCTTGGATACAGGAAATTTGTAAGACAAGAAAGTAGTGCAGTAACTAATGCTTGGATAAACAAATGGAATTTACTGAGCTTGCCTTGTCCACCATGCACTTGACCATTACGCTAACTTTCTAAAGTGAAATAGGTGTTTCCTGACACGGTAAACATGGAAGGTGTAGAGTACTGCAGCTAGCATTGTAGACAGAACTGATAATATTGTCAACTTCCCAAAATCCTGAGAAATACGTTGTCAATAAGAAATGAAGTTAATGTTAGTATATTGCAGTAATGTATCTTGCTAAAATCTTGAGATTTTAAACTGCCTTTCAGAAACTCAATTCGGAAAAATGCTTAATATATAACAGCATACCTTTGGGTTTGAGACGATTATACCCGAAACATATGACAAAAGATGTAGTATTGACTGCAGTGAGTTCTGTACTCCTCCAACGATGCAACGATCCGAATCAGGAACTTGATCCTATTCAAAGATTGACAATAAGTGACTTCGAGAAAAACAAGTATCTGACATATTAGACGCCATTTTTCATGTGTGTATAAAATGTCTCTGAAAGTGGTACACATTAGAGTGGAGCATGGACGCTTCTTCATTGCAATAAGCTAGACTACTACAGAACAACATTTGAAGTAAAAGAATGAACTAGATATAAAATTTGAGGATGAGTTTTACCTGCATTTTTTGCATGACAGACAAATCAAACATCCATAATCCAAGTCGTGATGCAGAAACTCCACCCATTAGCATCCATGCTGAGATATTGTTGTTTTGAATCCATACAGAAGCAGCGCATAATAGCAGAAAGCTCCACTGCAATCACAAGTTTGTGTTTAGAAATCTGAACCAGATTCTCATATACTAGCTAGTACTCTGACAAATTTAACCTGGAATTCTCACACACTATCCGGAGTCACTTTGGGTTTAACCAATCTGCTTGAAATTTCTTGCTGGAATATGGTTCTAATTCACATAAACTAGTACATTGGGAGCTCATATTCATTAAAAGTTCTTGCTGGTTTGTCTTAATAGAAAAACAGAAACGCAAACATTCAGAAGGCATCGAAATAACAAGAATACCTGAGTCCAGATGGACCATAATCCTGTTCGCAGAGTTGAAATACGCGAATGTAAGATTGGGTACAAAAGAGTTGCAGCAATACCAACTGTAGCACTGATTCCACGCACAATTCCAATAACATAAGCAGGTATGCCCTTCCACTCGAGAGTAGCTGTCATTAACGTGCCAAAACTGCAAACCGAAACCACTCATAAATGTTCATATTTCAAGAACTCAAGATCTCAAAGCTTAAAGCTATAGGACAGTTCAGAAACAGTGAATCAGTATACTAGAATCTAAAGAATAAAGAACAACACCAGAATGTTATTTACTAATGAGCGCCGGGTTATGGGCAAGTGTTACCTGAGGACGGAAAAATAAAGCAAGGATAGAGCTACCCCTGGTAGCACTACATCTTGTCGCAAATACACTATCCAAGCATCGAAGAAAGCTACTTTCGATAGACGTTTTATTAGTTTCTGTTTCCAACCGTGTTCTTCCAATGCTGAACTACTTCCTTTATAAGAGAGCAAGATCTCGGTATCAGTTGAAATAGATGAACTTATTTCTACTGGGTTCTTTTGCTCAAATCTTGCTTTTCTCTTTTTATCATTTTCGCTTAGAGATGGAATCCCATCATAGACTGACTTTAGAAGCCAGTACTGCAACCAAACAGATATTACATTCCATAGAGCTAACGCCACAGCAGATGCCTCAAGCGATATAAAACTGATAATGAAACCAGAAGCTACAGGGGCGAACAGTTTGCAGCTTAAATCGATGCGTCTAATAACTGAATTCATGTTCGTTAATACTTCTGGAGGTTCACCATTAGCAATCACTATCACCCTGTAGTATCAATATAACTTCAATAAAAGAGAGTGCAAATCTAAAAACCCAAATGAAAATTATTCTTATATGAAGCTAATTACCATTCTCTCTCAACTAAGATAGTTCCCGCAAGAGTGGAAAGAGTACCGATTGCCCTGGAGACATTTGTCAAGACAACAAGTGAAATAAACAGTGCAAAACCTGAAAGTTTCAATCCTGAGTGGACTAGTAACCAAGTCACTGTGATTCCAGCCACTATAAATGATAGATTCTGAGTTAACAACCACAAACGTAGAACCTGAAATTAAACAGATTCTCTTAGACATATATAAGGTCAATTCAAGTGCAATCTATCAATTCCTGCTCTGCACATGGGAACTGGAAATCAAAACACAATATGAACTATATACCTCTACATACGTAAGCCTATTCACCAATGATGGGACCAAATAAAGCCGTAGAAGAAGCTTCCACAACACCATATACAGCGGTAAGTAGTAAAGAACCCGGCCAAATGTGGATCATGTACAAACCAACCGAGAATTCCCACATCCTGCAAACAAAAATAAGATTAGCTTGCACATATTAAACTGATGATCCAAAAATCAAGATAAGTTGCAAAATGGATATCAGTTGACTTTTGACAAGATTCAGGATCATTCATATACCTTGCACCCCATCTTGCAAGAAAATGGCCGAGGTATAAACGCAAGATTAGAGAAGATGAAGGAGGATTTTTGTGGATTAATTGGTGTGAGGAATCATGACCAAGAAGGGACTCCCTAACTACATCTGTTTCTCTCATTTCTGACTAGTTCCACTACTGCTAAGGTTGGTTTTCTGGAAGACACTCTGGTGGAGTTAGTGGGAAAAAGTCAATGGGTAATGATTATCCGAAACCGGTTGGAAAAAAAAACAACAAAAAAAAAATTGGCTTCGCCGAGTTTCGAACTGAGGATCTTCTCCGTGATAGGAAGACGTGATAACCAACTACACCACGAAACCATTTTTGTCCTGTAGTAACTAAATAATATATTTATATTTAACCTAGTTAAGTCACATGAGTATGCCCCATTGCCCCAACGTTAAAAATAATTGGAAAAATGCCCCATTCCGTTAAAATTTCCTTCCAACCCAGTTAAGTCACATGAGTATGGCAACCGTGATTATCAGAACCACCACTAAACCGCCGCCGCCACCACACAAACCTTAAACCTTGAACCCTAAAGCTTAAATCCTGAATTTTAAACCCCAAACCCTGAATTCGTAAGGATATATTTGTCTTTTTTTCACGCGTGTAAGCTCACACATATGATTTAACTGGATTTCTAATGGAATGGGACATTTTTCCAAATTTTTAAATGTTGGGGCAGATTTCCAACATTGCACCCGGTTTTGGGGCATTTCCCAATTTTCCCTTGTTGTTTATGAAGTTCTCTTTCTAATCCCTTGGAGTCCTTTTCCTCTACTGAGTTTTTCAAGAATGTGTCTCTAGCTCCCACCTTGTTGTTGAGTTTTTCAATCCAACTTACTTGACTAATGTATTCTCTAATATAAACCATTTATTTAATCAAAAATCTTAATCACAAGCATCATAGCAGATGGAGCGGCTCCTTTGCCACCGGGTTGGCCGATCGTTTTTAAACTTAATTAGCAGACACATTTAGTTATGCTCACTAAGAAGGCACTACAAGTGATGCGATATACTATTCCTTTTTAAATATCTAGTAATTAATAATTTGAAATGTACTATATATTCCCGGAAATTCTTTTTCTTTTTAGGCCATTTGTATCTATCAAGATCCCGATTTACCGATCTCGGTGTTTTGAGTTGTATGAATTGTCAACTGTACATCATATATAGTGTTTTTTCTTTAACTACCACAAGACGCAAGATCAAAATGATGAACGACTATGTCGACCTATGTCTATGGTTGCAACCGACAGCCCAAGTTGCCACAATGTTTTACTGCCCACCATTACTATAGATTACTTTTTCTTACGTTAGAGCAATTTCTATGGAATGAACAAACTTGAATTCTGTTCATTTTGCTCCCGGTATGGAATCAACAAACATGAAAAACGGTGGCCAAACCAACAAATTTGATAGTTTTTACACTGCGGACCAACATGAGACATAGCCCAAATTAGAGGTGTAAAACGTGCCCGCCCAGCACACGAAGTCGCGTGCTTCACGTGCCATGTACCGTGTTGTGTTGTGCCAACGATTTAAACGTGTTGTGCCATGCTGTGCTTTACTAGTCAAAAGCTAAGCACAGCACAGCCCACGGGCACAGCACACGAATAAATGTGTTCTGCCGTGTTGGCACACGTGTTATAAACAATTTGAAATCACTTAATGTATACATTAAGTCGGACATTATTACGAAAATTTAAATAGACAACATATCATTTGAAATTATTTCAAGTAAAATTAACAAGTTTATTCAATAAAAAGAAATAGCCCATCAAATATAAAATTGGATCATTATCATGTAAATTAATGTTCTAGTCAAACATAGGTAACGACATTATAACAGCGATATTGGAATATATTTCCAAATATTTAGGTATTACATGTGTTGTTATAAAAATAAGCCAGCTTAAAATGTTAAAAACTAGCTAGAATAGTGACTCTTTTGTGAAATATATACAAAATGTGATGTATTATGCCTTGTTATGTGGTATATTTGTGCATGCTATGACGTGCTTTCTTAACGTGATGTGCTGGGCTGGGCCACGTGCTTATCTGTGCCGCGTGCTGTGCCGATTACGCTAACCCAGTACAGCCCATGAAACTAACATGCTGGGCCGTGCTGTAAATCACGTGCTGGGCTGGGCTTAGATTTTAGCATGCTTTGCTGGGATGTGCTCGTGCTGGCACAACCCAATTTACACCTCTAGCCCAAATAACATTAGAAGGAGGTTCAAACGATTTCAACTATCATGATTTCAAGGAATTCGAGTAGAAGGTAGAACATGATAGAAGAAGGGACCAGGCTTAGGAATAAGGCAACTTTGAAAAATCGTCTTTCTCGATAACAATACTCTCCGTGAACACTTTTAAGATGAACAAGCTACTTTCCGTGAACACTTCAACAATGAATGCTCGACAACTTGTTGTATGGACTAGGGAAATGAATAAGGCGGGACAACAAGCCCCTGAACTACCTGGTCATTATGAGAATGATGAAGACAATGATGATGCTGATGATGTCTCGGAAGAAGACGAAGATGAATACTGCCTTGATTAGATGTAGCTAATTTTTATTTTTATTTAGTAGTTAAGTTTAATTTTAATTTGCCTTAACTTATCAATTAATTTAAATAGTCTCATTGCATACATCTAATTCAAATAAAATAAACAACATGAAATTGAAAAACAACATCTATCAGCCTCTTCCTCGGTCACCCTGGTTTTGACGCCCCCGCGCATCGTCTCTTGCTACTTTTATAGCCCAAAGGTGCTTAGTTAGATCTTCCCTTAGCTTCCCATAGAGTTTCTGGCTTTGGATTCTGTCGGTGGCAAGTATATATATTCTCTTGTTGGACGACCATGCTACACCACAAGCCTCGGTCTCAAATCTTCATCTGAAAATTAGTCCAGGTTGGGTCATGTCTGGTTTTCTTAATAACCATGGTATGCAGAATGATGCCTGTTAGCATAATTTTTTGCATTTATTGGAAATCCAAAAAGCGTGTAGGGGATTTGGGTTGATCTTAGGTTGCAGCCGTACCGCCAGTCTTCATTGGTTCTTCGACGTGCAATTAAGTGAAGTCCTCTTTTCTATGGTCCGTTTAAGGTGATCGAGAAGATCGGAGTTGTGGCTTATCGATTGGAACTTCCAGATGACTCCAAAATACATCCCGTATATCATGTTTCATTTCTTAAGAAGTGTTTGGGTAACCTATAACAACCTCAACAACATCTTCCTCCTGTGAACATGAATTGGAAGTTCAACCTTATCCCGAAACTGTTTTAGAATTATTCGTAAAGGAAATCTGACATTTCGCAAATTGGTGGTCCAATGGAAAGGGACTTCTGCAGAAGATGCTACTTGGATGAATTATAGTAAATTTGTGCACCGTTATCCGCAGTTTAACCTTGACGACAAGGTTATTCCAAGGGAGGAGGATTGATACGTCCGTGGTTGTTGTACTAGTCAACGTAATGCACATATCCTATATATGTGGTGTGGCTACGATGTGGCCGGGACACATTCTTCAAATATATTGCCCTTCTTTAATTGTTGACACGTCGTACGAAGTAGGAAAAGACTTGAAAAGCAGTTTTATTACATGACGACTTATCATTTTTCTTTTTTTAACTTTCTACTTTTTCTCAAGAATTATAACAATATAGGGGATTTGGAGGGAACAAGTTTTTTAGTTAAATAGGTGTTGAAATATGAAAATGGGCCACATACAAAATGTACGTGGCCCGACCACATTTTCAGGGTGCTATATATATTAGAAGTTGGTTATTTTATAAACTAGTTTCTCACCCGTGCGATGCACGAGTCTGTTTCTTGCTTATGGAATATTGGAAGAAAATTGGTCAGAGTCGCTAAATTCTAACCACTGGTATCCAAGTAATATTTTTTAAAGCACTTCACTACTTATACTTTTGTTCATCAAGATTCCATAAATGATCATTTGAGTGACGCGGCATTGTGAATAGTAATCTTCATCAATTTTATATGTAACATATGATGTGAAGGGTAAATACACTAAGGAATATTGGGATGGTGTCATTTATGGGTATCTATATTACACGAAATAGTACTCCACAATAGCATATCAGGTTGAAAACATTTCGAGTTAGCAAATTGTAGAATAAGTGCAGCACTCTAAGAACCCAAAATCTACTAAATGGAAAACAAAAACAAAGCTGGAAGTAATTAATTTGTGACTTCTAAAAGTCTAACTAAACGATTAATGAAATGTAGTTCCTAAGAAAAAACAACTCAAGGTATGGTCTAAAGAATAAAAGAAAAATGCTAAATACGTACCTTGAATGCACCATATTTGACACCAAGCCTATTCATCATTTGCATGCCTATGGATCTGGTATATCCATATAGTAAATCATTCTTTTTGATGATAATAAGTTTAGATTTCGATGGTCCATTCACTGTATTTTGAATGCCAATGTACATCAGATTGTCATTCTCATCGAAAGCGCCTGATCTCAAGTAGAATCCAGCATTGTATAAGCCCTGTACAGAGCACCTATTTATGCGCATCACAATGCCGATTTTCACCAAAAATTTACATCTAGTAAGTGGTGTTGCATCGATGGATTTCATTACATGCAGACCTATTACTGATATTTTTTTAACTCGCTTATAATTAATCCAAGATATCCAGAGCCATGCCTATATTTACCGCTGAAAACTGAAACCACAAAGTTTATCATCTCTGTAATATTTTTTTCTTCAAGATTTTTCCTCGTGATTTTTTACTTTATGACTTTATGAGATAACCTCGTGTATTTGTTCTACACGCTAATTGTTTATTGGTTAGTTGTGTTCAAAAGAATCACAGAAGTTTAGAGAAACGTAGTTTTAGCCTACCTGTGTTTTTGTGGAGCAAAACCATGTTGTATTGTAAATTATCTTCTTTACGGTCTTACTTTTTATGTTCTCAGTACTCTGACTATTGCAAAAGTTGTAATTGCTCCTTGCTTGCCAAGGTTGTTAAAAATGAACTTTGAAATCTCTCCATGTGATTGTTGCTGTTAGAATAAAAAGGCAATATGCTTCAAAAAAAAAAAAAAAAAAAAAAAAACATCAGATTAGAATGTAGGTATTAACTAAGGGAAACCATGATTTGAAATCCATACAAATAATATTTTGTTAGAAATAAATAAAACATTCGTGTTTCTTTATTTTATTATTTTCCCGAAATTCCTTGATTAAAACTTTCCTTAACTCAGCCAAGTTATTGCAATTTAACTAATCTCTCGAATTATGAAATGTATAATTATTACGCGAATGTGAATTATTATTAAATGCTTAACGTGCGTGTACTCATAAATTTAGTACATATATGGTGAACTATACTTTAAAAGAGATAGTTTTTCATTTGATCGTAACAAAAAAGTCTAGGATTTATATGCCAATCTAATGTAGACCCAACATGGTTAAGTGAATTATAAGCCAACGTAGAATTTTTTTCGGAATACTCAATTTGCTAACACGGGCAGGTGAATTACATTAGAGAATGCAAGAGTTCCAGCAAATTATGGGACCCAATAATTAAAAGGTAGGTTATTTGTAGATTGAATAAGTGAGTGAATAATGTATGTGTAAACGTGAACTATAAGATAAAAGCGTAAACTACAGGATCAACCAAATACTGAAAGTTCGACTTTCTTGCTAGTCAAATTTGAATAATGTGTTATAATGGACTTTGCGAGTCAATTCATTAATGTGTCATAACGCATAAAGTTTAACGTGATAAATTGGAGAAGAAACTCTTTACTTAAATTATCAAAATAAATTTTTTATATCAATTCTCGCGGTATATATATCTAGAGATCAGATTTAGTTCGAGTTGCTATTCAACATATTTGATACTATAGTCCTTTCGTCGTATAGCAATGTTGCATATTGGAACTAAGTGAGTACGCGTCCTTGAACGAAGCAAATGAACATTAAAAATGTAAATGTCTTGATTAGATTAGTTGAGTACTTTGGGTAGGTAGAAACTACCTCTCTGTTTAAAAGTTTGTCATTATGTACCCATACATGCTCACCCGTCGTATAGCATTTTTACAAAGCGCTAAAGTAGCATTCTACCTTTTGTTATGGTATTTTCAGAGGCTATGATTTTTTCAGAATTTGATATTTGTTGTACGTTGTATAGTGGATACCTACATGGTGCTTAAAAACAAACTCGGTTCCCCCCATTGTTTCTGGTTTCTGCCTTCTCGCTAGTCCCATGCAAGCATATATACCCACCAAATAAGTATACCTAGGAGAACCCAGAAATGAAATAGATAAGTCTTCCTGCAATTCGATGTTTATATATATTTCAAAATTTGAGTCTTTGATTGAGTAAAATGAGATTATACAAACGACCATTGTAAGGCCGACATTTTTTAAGTAACTTTTCTGCCTATGATGATACTTGGCTGCAATTCCATATCCATCATAACATCTGAATAACTTTTCTGCCTATGATGATACTTTTTGTGATGTTGCATAATTACTTTTATATGAAGTCTGTCCGTGCTCCTTGTATGTAATGGATATGATTTCATATTATATATTATATATATCTTGTGTTCAATCCTTTAACTTTTGTGATTTCAATATTTTATGGATGATATGTAGATTAAAGAGCAACTTTTTGGGTACCGGAACTTTCGTGTCCTATGGACCGTGAATCGTCGATCCCCGGTGACCGGAAATGGCAGGTCTGGTGATCGGAAATGACAGGTCTGACTGCCGAAAAATGGCAGATCCGATGATCGGAAAAAATGGCAGATCCGGTCATCGGAAATGTTAGGTCCGCCGACCGGGAAAGTGTCATTTGTTATATATCAGAGATAACAAATTTTCTAACGAAAATAGTGTTAGCAAAATTTTGGAACCAAAAGACACATGTCATCTGTTTAGTAGCCATCTTAATAGTAATAGAAAGGGTTAGCAATGGTTATAACACAATATGGTCATTACAAAATAAATATGAAGTGTAAAATGTCCATAGTTAGCATAAATATTGTAATGACATCAAAGTGTTAGCTAACTTAAATTCCCTAATGGATTCAAAGAGTTAGCCAAAATTCTCACACATTATATAACAGCCTATAGGTAACCATTTATCTTAGTTAGGGAAATTAGGTTGTATTTTTTTGTAACACTTTTTTCTTATGAGCAAATCCTTGATTTGGTGTAGTGAAGATTAGGTTTTTAAGTTTTTATTTTAGTTCAAGGGTAATCTAGACATTTTGTTTTGGTGTTAGGATAACTCATAACCACTTTTTTGGACACTAAGAATCCAAGTGAAGCCCCTCTATTGGAGTGTGACGCCCCAATAATAGCCTTCTTACTTTCCCCTTGAGGTCACATATACTTGGATGTGCGAGATAGCACTATCTTTGTTCAAAGTTTTCGTAGATTTTTGGATTAGATAATAGATCAACACTGCTAGATATTACTTGAACTTATCCAATTTTCCTATTCTAATTGGCAGAGATTGTATTGTATGAGGTTCTCCGCAGTGGCTGCTAAATTTGGCGTGGTGCTCAAGAAATGTTCAAGTCGAGACACGGAAACACAAACAGAGCCTTAAGTTTCTGGAATTGTGGAAGTGCTACTATTTAAATGGAAATTCTTGATTAAAAGTACAAATTGAAATTGTTTACAGAGATTCCATCAAGAAAAAGAACGACAACGTAGAGAAAAATAGACAACGTAGAGAAAAATAGAGATGCATTTTAACAGAAAAATTAGTTAACTCTTGACTTTTTTGTCCGTAAGGGGAGTGTCAAGCTGGGATGGAATTTAACCATATATCCCTACTCCTTTAGCCACCTCTGCAGCATCCTGAACAGGACACACTTTGGGACAAAACGCTTCAGCTGATACAATCCTTTGAAACAAATATTCAAAAGAACACTTCTAATTCCTTGATGTAAGGAGCTTCAGCACAACTCCAAACTAAGTAGGAAAACAAAATGGGAATAACAGTCACAATGATAAGGATGAGAAGTAATACCAAACGATACACATTCGCTTTCTGCTGCTTCTCTGAATCTCTGATAAACCTTTGCCTGGTGAAGCTCATTGCTGCCGTCCTTCACAATCTGGTCTCCTTGAGCTTCCACTATCACTGCCATATCTTAGAACACTTGGTAAAGCTCCAATAGAATCTTTTCAATCTCTTCATGGCTATCTTTAATCTCCACAACAGTTTCAAGGACTTCCCCTTTTCCATGCTCTCGAACTGCTTCTGCAAAAAGTCCTCTGCACCATTATTAGTTATTATCTTCTTAATCACTTCCTTCGTTGGGTAATACCGTCTCCCAACTGTATCTTTATGCTCCGCCATTATTTTCCGTCTCAAATCCTGTAAATCCATCATCAAAAGCTTTAGTTCTAGCTCTGTCAAGAGGTGCCCTGTGTTCAAACATCCGTTGTCTCCAGCAAATTCTAGTCGGATGTGCCCTGTTTTCATATTATCGTGGTTTTTGTATCTCTAAATGAAGTGTCTTTGAACACCACACCACCAATGGGTGAGAATGTTAAGAGGAGATGCAGATAATGAATACCCTTTTTATAATCGTAAATTAAAGCTCATCATCATTTTTGATGGTCTTATAATCAATATAGCACAAGTACCGGCCGGCTATGGGTGACTTATCCCTAGGCGTACATACAAGTTGCTTAGAAATGGCTGACTTGAGTTGCAACTTGCCTTATTACCAATACACGACTACAGTATATCTATTGTTGACCGAAGACTAATAAGGAAACATTAGTCATCTCAACATAATCTTGTTCCTGCCGTTAGATGCGCATGTACAATTCACTACAGTGCAAATGACTGTCGGGTGATTGATACAGTCGTATGGTTTGCTTATTGTGTTTGGAAATTTTGGATCCCCGGCTGCGCTTGTCCATAAACTTATTGGAGACGTCGATTGACACCCCGGTACATGTTGAAAATTTCAGCAAGATGGATGAGCCTCGTTTTTATGGATTTTGGTAACTTGAAGTACCTAGCACTTAAATGAGTTAACATCGTGACACTTTAATAATGAAATTGTGAAAATAAATTCGATTCACAACACAGTAGATTTAATCATGGAGGCAGCTAGAAATGTGGGAGCAAATTTTGGAGGGCACGAGGAGCAAATCAGAGAGCTATACACAAATTTAGTCACAAAACATGCCAATCTAAATGATGCAAGAAACAAGAAAAGAGCTGCACCAACCGAACATTGTATTGAAATTGAAGACAGAATTCAGAATATTGGTACAGATGGAGAGGGAGAAGTAGAAATATTGGTGTGGAATATGAGAGGAATGGCTTCTGTGGACAAGATGGATGCTTTAAAAGATTTGATTAAGAAGACAAGACCAACAGCATGCTTGATACAAGAAACACATATGATGAAGGTGACTAATTGGTGGGTAAATTACATTTGGGGAAGTGATCAACACCAGTGGAGATTCATCCCCTCTCTGGGACTCTCAGGTGGTCTATTAACAATTTGGGATGATACAGCACTGGACTGCATAGATGAATTAGTAGGACAAAATACTCTATCTCAAAAGTTCAAAAGTAAAGTTGAAGACTATGAATGGACATTAACTAATGTATATTCACCATGTACTTATTGGGAAAGATGGGAGTTCTGGGAGGAAGTAGAAGATCTTACAGGGTGGGTCTCTGAACATTGGTGTATGGCAGGAGATTTCAATGCAATTAGAAGAAGACAAGAGAGAAATAAGCCAGGAGGTTCAAAGAGAAATACAAGACTCTTCAACGAATATATGGAGGAGAATGATTTGGTGGACTTACCACTAAATGGAGGACTTTTCACTTGGAGCAACATGCAACCAGAACCACTACTTTGCAGATTGGATAGAGCAGTTATATCCCCACAATTTGAAAGTAAATTCCCTCTCCTTACTCAAACTGTTCTTTCAAGGACATTATCTGATCATTCAGCAATATTAATTACAACTGCAAATGTTGAGATAAAAAACCACCATTTAGAGTGGAGAGCTATTGGTTCTCTCATCCAGAGTTTATGACAAATCTAAAAATATGGTGGGAAGCTATGACTTACTTTGGATCTCCAAGTTACATTATGTCTAAAAAGCTTCAAAATTTAAAATTCTTTATGAAGAGGTGGAGTAGAGCTACTTATGGAAAAATGGAAGATAGGAAACAAGAACTCAAAAATCTAATTGATACTATGAACACATTGGAAGAAATCTCAACTCTTACTACTCAACAATTTCATGAAAGAGTGGAATGGAGAACTGAACTAAAGAAAATAAACCTCAACAATGCAAGGAAATGGTTGGCAAGAGAAAAAACTCAGCATTTCAAAGAGGGAGATGCTAATACTAAGTATTTTCATACTCTGGCCAATGGTAGAAGAAGAAGAAATACAGTTCAAAAGCTTGTGATAAATGGGGAAGATAATTTTTGCCAGAAAGATATAAGAGATGAAATCTCAAAGTACTTCTTCAAACTGTTTCAAGAAGACAGCACTTGCAGACCTCAGCTAAATGAAGAATTTTTTTCTAAAATCACAACTAAAGAGAGCATATGGATGGAAAGAAAGATAGAAGAAGAAGAGGTTTGGAAGGTTATAAAAAAATTTAAAAGCAACAAGTCCCCTGGACCTAATGGGTATAATATGGAATTCTACAAGATAGCATGGGCAGTAATCAAAGTGGATTTCATGGCAATTATAAAGGAATTTGAAGATCAAGAGAAGATAGATTGGAGAACAAATTGTTCCTTCATCAGCTTAATTCCTAAAAAAGAACAAGTGGGCAACCCACAAGACTTTAGACCAATTAGTCTTGTGAGCAGTATATACAAAGTGATTTCAAAGGTACTCTCTCAAAGACTTAAAAATGTACTGCCAAAGCTTATTTCAGAGAATCAAGGAGCCTTCATAGATGATAAACAAATACTAGACAGTATTTTAATTGCAGGGGAATTGGTGGATTCTAGATTAAAAGGAAAAACTCCAGGAGTGATGTGCAAGTTGGATATTCAAAAGGCATTTGATAATGTTAGCTGGCAGACATTAAAGAATGTACTTCAAAGCTCAGGATTTGGATCAAAATGGGTTAACTGGATAGAATGGTGTGTAACATCAGCTCAACATTCATTGCTAATAAATGGAGTTTCTACACCAAAATTCAAACCACAAAAAGGGTTAAGGCAGGGAGATCCACTCTCCCCATTCTTATTCATATTAGTAGCTGAAATTTTCTCAAAACTGATGAAGAATGCTATCCAGCTGAATATGATATCAGGATTCTCAATCAATTCTATACAAATATCACATCTACAATTTGCAGATGACACTCTTGTGTTTCTAGATGCAAAAGAAGAGGAAGCTGAGAATTTGGTATTAATACTTCAAATATTTAAAGCCATCACTAGTTTAAGTGTAAACTTTAGCAAGAGTGGTGTCATCAGTATAGGAGATGATCATAAAATTGAAGACATAGCTGATATTCTAAAGTGCATGATAGAAAATCTACCTCTAAAATATTTGGGGCTGTATGTTGGAGCAAGAACAAGATGCACAGAAATATGGGATACAATAATTGAAAAATTTCAGAAGAAGCTTGCACCTTGGAAGAGAAGATTCTTCACTAAAGTTGGGAGAGTTTTGCTGATTAAAACATCACTTTCAAGCTTACCCATCTACTATATGTCTATATTTCCTATGCCAGCAAGTGTGGAAAAGAAACTCAATCAGATAATGAGAAACTTCTTATGGGGCTCAACAGCAGACACAAGGAAGATCAACTGGGTGGCTTGGGATAGAGTATGCACACCAAAGGAATTGGGAGGTCTTGGAATTAGAAATCTCAGACTTACCTATAAAGCTTTACTATTTAAATGGTCATGGAGATTCACTAGAGAAAATAAATTATTATGGAGAAGAGTGATACAAGAAAAAATGAAAGCTAAGGAAGCAGATTTATGGATCAAGGATAACACAGAACCTCAAGGAAGAAGCATCTGGAAAGGAATACAAAAATATAAACCAATTCTGGAGGCAATTACAGTCACAGCAGTTAACAAATGTAATGCAATTAGCTTTTGGTGGGATAAATGGACTGGGACTCAGCCACTAAAGATGAAATACCCAAACATATATAAACTGTCAAAACAGAAGAAGGCCACTATCAAAGACATAGTGCAAAATGGTGCATGGAATATCCAACTGAGCAGGAATTTGACACAAAATGAGACTACAAAAATGCTTGCATTATTTGCAGAATTGGGTACTCCTCCAGTTTTAGATGATGAGGCCACAGATGAGCTGAGATGCACAATTGCAGGAGGTTTCAGTGCTAAAACATGCTACAAATGGTTGGTGGAGCAGCTGCCAACACATCCAAATCAAATTCCAGTCTCTTGCATATGGATTCAATATGTTCCTCCTAAAGTGCAGTACTTCTTATGGTCAGCAGCTTTAAATGCAATACCAACTTTGGATAATTTGATAAGAAGGGGATGCCAGGTACAAAATCATTTATGTCCCATGTGCCAGATGCAATCAGAAACAGTGAACCATCTATTTCTACATTGTGCCTATGCCTCTAAAGTGTGGAATTACTTTCTCAGAGGATATGATGTTAGATGGGTACAGGGTGAGACTCTCATTACTCAATTGGAAGCTTGGAAATTTCGCAGAGGAAGGAACAGGGGAAGAAAACTTTGGCCCCTATTAATATTTGCAATTTGTTGGTCCATCTGGGATGAAAGAAACAGAAGGGTCATGGCACACAAGAGACCAAGAAAAGATAAAGTAGTGATTACAGAAGTGAAGCTCTTACTATACAAATGGGGCACAAATCAAAATTGGTTTCAATTAAACTCTTTTAGAGAGCTTGTAACACACTGGAAAGTGATCATTAACTGCAGATAATGTAAGAAACACTTAAAATGGGGGCTTAGGCCTTTTTACATTTTCTTTTAATATATCAACCTTTCTACTCAAAAAAAAAAAAACATCGTGACACTTTCAAAAAAAATAAATCCAACCCGGTAAGGTTCTCCACGTGCATCAATCACACAAGTCATGACACAAATTTAGGTCACCAAATACAGTCAGTCGAAGAATAAACAGCAGCTGTTGGATCATATATATATATATAAAAGACTTAAATGGATGGTGATAAGTGAAACCCTAAGTCAAAAGGGTACATCTCCATTCCATCCCTTATAGGTGGCATAAGTTTTTCCTAGTGGATCCAAACTGCGCCTCCTTCTATCTGCTAAAAAATCCCAACCCTAAAGAAAACGCAGATCTATCAACTGCAACAAAATCATGGGAGAAACAATCGGGGAGACGGCGGCAGCATCACCAACAACAACCAAGCATTAAGATATCTCCTCTCAAAATTATAATTTATTTTGAGCAGCACCTGGAATTTTCTTTTTCAGTTTTCTTCTCCAAAACATCTACTAGCCATTTTAGAAACAACATTACTCTCATGACCGTGATCTATGGTTTAATCACTTCTACCCCCACACTTTCTTTATCTCGATTAATTAATTTATGTATGTGAACCAATTACCCGAACAATAAATCAAAATTATATATGAAGTTAGAAGCTTTGTCAATTCCATTATATGTTTCAGAAAAAAAAAAAAAAAAAAAAATCCAATTAATGATCTAATCTGGATGTATTCTCTTTGGTTTTCTAAGACTCAAATTTTTTGAGATTACCTAATCCATTCTCAATTTGTTGTGAGAAGTTGCATCTGGTGTTTTGTTTCAGTTTGTATGTCTCTACTCTAATATCAGTATAAACACTGTAGCTGCAACCTAAATGAAATGCGCAAATGGACATCAATCACGGTCTCAACTTCTTGGTGACAGTGGCCAATTTTCACTTACTTACGCCTTGCCCTTGAGCAAATGATATCTCAGCAACAAGTACAAAACCATAAAGTCCAGAGATGGTGATTGCACACGGTCACAGTTGCTTTGAACAGAGAGATATTCCTATAGATATGTAACAGCCGTTAGGTCAAGTGATAAATACAATGTGAACCCTAAATTTGACGGCAGATTATCAAACTCTTATAATTAGTCGTATGGTACATTTTTTAACAGATGAACCCTAAACTGCGCCTCCCATCGTCTCTGGAAAGCAGGAGAGAAAGCCTAAAAAAAAAAAAAAAAAAAAATACAGATCTGCAACTTTAGAATCATGGCTGAAGCAAGTGATGGCGGTAGTTCAATAGCAGGAACAACAAGCTGCAAATATTAGCATCATGATTTCTCCTCTCAAAATCTTAAGGTGAACCGTGTCCCTTTCTTGTCTTCCTTTGGTTAGTATTTTCTTCAAGTTTCATCTCAGATGTATGGGTTAACTTCACCAAGAAGAAAACTGAATCCGCTAGTTTAATAATTTGTATTCCGTTTATTTCTTCATCTCCATGTATATTTAATGACAAATTAAATTAAAATTATCTAGCGGTGGAAAAGTTCTATCATTCCATTTTATCTTCTTCTTTTTTTCTATCCATGAAATTGTAATCTGAATCGAATGCATTAAAAGCATGCCTAAATCCTATTGCATAATCTAATAGATGTGATCAAGGGGATGATTGTTATATCCTTGGCAACTTAATAACACTGGGAATCTCTGTGATGCCCCGCAAAGCAAAATAAGTGAACCAAATGCAAGTTGGAGTTCCGCTCATTCTAATTCTAATAGTCTTAAGGTATTGAATTTAGTTTGAATTTGTCTAATAGACCCGGGGACTCAAAATGGCCTTCAATTCACAAAATACTGGAAAGTCACTAAATCAGAAACAACAGTTTTATTGATGAATTGAACAATTAGGCTTACAAGAATAGAGGTGACATTCACAACATTTATACAACAATACGCAAGAATGAAACATATATATTGAAATCATAAATTCTACTGATTAGGTTTGAGATCGATTAATAATATATTTACATGACTAAATCACAGAAAACAAAAATAGCATAAATTCTGTTTTTACTTTCAAATTCAAACTTGGAATTTCAATTTTGGTAACTGAAATCCAAGATCTTATTAGAACCATGTAACCCATTTTTGCCTCCAGCTCTTTATTGCTTTTCCTTGAGATCCAATAATTCTAAGAAAAGAATAAGCGCTATTACATACTAGGATCGTTGGAGAGGAGATATCATCATGCCAGTGTCTTATCTTCGTGTTGATCATCACATCAAAAGCCGTGACATTTGATCTGTTGTTGTTTTGGAGGCGGCGTTAGAAACCAAAGGAAGAGAGAGACACTCAGAGGCACTAAGAGTGAGAGACGGAGAATAACAAAACCCTATCAAGTTAACAGAGATGCTTATATAGTAGAGTAAATGTAAAGACATAGAACCCAACTTGCCTTACACTTTGTTTACATCACCGATTCGCAGGCAGATTTATGGGGTTTCGGATCGGAAGACATGTTTCGGTTCATAAAGCATATAATGTAGTCACAGCAGGAGATTTTAGGTCTAAATGCTGACTTAGGATCACAATGTCAAATCGGCAACCTCGCCAAATTCCTTGGAATTCCAATTTCTAGGAAGAAATAATTTTTGGTCATGAAGCAAAATAGGAATAGCGGAAAGAACAGAAAAGGGTTTCGATATATATCGGAAAATGGGTCATTTGTCCAAAATTTTTTAAAACATGGTTCAAATGGACGAGTAAAAATTATTATGGGTGGAATGGACACAAAAAAAATAGCAAGGATGAAACTGGATTCATCCCGGCTTAAACTTAAAAAATAGCGAGGATGAAACAGGATGCATCCTGATGTAAATTAAAAATAAGAAAAAGAATTTGAAAATGGGTAGGATGAAACTGGTTACATCCTGGCTATTTTTATATTTTTGTCCATTTAAAAAGTATCAAAATCTAAATGTCTTTTTCACCTAGGAATTATTGATTTTGGTCTTTTTAACCAATTTTGTGATATATAAACAGATGAGATGGTAATGATCATAGCAGAGGTAGACAAAAGATGGAAGTTGAAGAAAAGAACAAGGTAGATGCGGTAATGGATAGAGTTGTTAACGAGTTTCTGACTATTGAGCTTCTCATCAGAAAGTATTACCTCGTTAAGATAAGTATGAAGTACAGAATGGAGAATTCAGATCAAACTGACATTATTATCTAGAAATAAAAGTCTTGCATATTTTGATTATTACATAAATATGAAGTACAAAATCATGAACCTGCAATTGAATCTTACGAAACCAAAAACATTTCAGATCGAAAATCCAGATTTATATTCAATCCCAGACTAACTACAACTTCTGTAAATATTTGTTTGAATAGAAAGTGAGTTACAAATGAGAAGTTCCTTCAAATCAGTGAGCTTGAAATTAAATTATTTGATTCCATCACTGCAGTAGGATTTAAAAGTGGATGTACAAAACAAATAAAATTGAAATTTTACAAAACAAATAAAATTGGTCACATTGATAGACAATTGCACTTTCCGTCGCCTGTAATTCCGTAGCTGTGAATATTGTAGAAAAAGAACATCTTTAAGAGAAACATGAAAGATGCAAAAACAAAGACATCCATCCTCTACTACCAGTTAATATACATCGTATCCAATTTATTTACGAAAATGATATACATCCCCCGGCCCAATCCTGCGGGTTATTCGGTATTTTGCTTTTGTGAGAGAGAGGGGGTGGGACCCATCTTAACCCACCCCCTACAAGACCGCCGAGCTACAGGGAATCTGATTTTTTTCCCTTGTCGGGACACACCGCCGGACCAACCCGTGGTGAGTGTAGCATTTCCCAATTATTTATGAGATGAAAAATCATAGTGATGGAATATGTCAAATGTGCGGCATTAAATAAATTCTGGAAAAAAACGTCGTACTTTCTTAAACATGAAATTCAAAGTGTGGCACTTTGTCAAAATCCCCAAAAATTCCCACGCCAGTTCTTTTTAGCCTACTAAGACATTGGGGTAGTTCCCATCATCCGGAGCCCCATTGGAATTTTCAAAATAGCAAAATTGCGCATTAAGGACTGATCTGAAAGATAAAGACGGTACGTAAGAGGGTAAAAATAAGGATGCTGCCAAAATTGAAAATCTAGAGCAACATTTAAAATCTGTCATTTGTTTTTATCATTTACCTTGATGTATACAGTTTTGGAGTTGTACAGTTGTAGCTATTACACGGAAAACACCCACGAGTATTATACCTCTTGAACCTACTGCTGTCCGAAGGACATGATTACTTCTCGTTGATGTGCTTGGCGAGAGACTAACACTTCCCAGCAATACTATTGCACTAGAGGTCGTGAATCTTTGCTTTGGCATGTGCATGTGTATCATTTCCTGAATTTAAACTTGCAATGCCTTCTCGATGCATGTATTACTACTCCCACTTTAAGGATTTTTAATTGCTCACATGGCAGATAGTTTTTTTTTTGTTTTGACACAATCCGCGGGCACATGGCAGATAGTTACCCATTGGTATGGGAGTCTCAACATTTTTTGTTTGTTTTTTACCTTCTGATATGCAATTATGGATCTATAAGACCTTAACACCGTAGAAAAACCATGTACACTCTGGTCTGGCCTCCTAGTACCGGACCAGAGATCTTTGTAAAATACCACTTTTAACATGCCCATGACATTATAGCCCCCTATCAACACAAATTTTAGGTCACTAAATGCGGCAGGTAAAGGATACGCAACAGCAGTTAGATAGATCGTATAATAGACTTGAAATCAAGGGTTAAAAGTGAACCCTAAATTAAAACACAAAATTGGTCCAACTATTGCAGCAATGAAATAGTTCATTGAAATAGTTTATTGGTCCAACTATTGCAGCAGTTAGCACAACTCCAGGCTTTTTTCCTCACAACCGCCTCACTGTCAATCTATAGCTTAATATCTACCAAAAAATTAGGGTTTGGCTGATTTTATATGAAAATCCATGGGATATTACAAAGATATCCTTAAACTAATTCATTGAATATTTGAGTGCAGCCCAATTGGCAGGCCTTGTTATTACAATTCTTCGAGCCTAACCCTACACTTGTAAGCTCTATGAGACTGGTTTATGGTGACGATTGGCCGTGCGATGACAGCGGAGCTAATTATTTTTTGCTTGGTCAGACTAAGTCTTATGGGGTGCTAGTCTAGCACCTAGATTAGCAGTCAGGACTACCTCTTAAGTCTTATGGGAGTGCTAATCTAGCAGCTAGATTAGCAGTCTATGTCAGCCCAGCGCTGAACCATTCCGCGCCCAACGCTAAACCATTCAGCGCTCATTTAAATCTCAGCCGTCAGATCAAAAATAAATCTCTCAGCGCTGAACCATTCCGCAAAAAGGTAGTTTTTCAAGCGCTGAATCATTCATCGTAACTATCTAGCATGCTAGTTCACATACTAGCAACTAATAGGAGAGAGAACTAGTGTTAACTTTTTTGCCACTCTTTTTTTTTTTGAATTGCAACACTTAAGTGCTAATCTAGCACCTCCAATCTAGCCCATAAGACTTAGTCTCAGTAGTGGTGAGCTGAAACAAGTAGATTTTAGTTTTTCTCTAATTTTCTAATTTTTTGCTTGGTCCAACTATTGCAGCAATGAAATAGTTCTTTTGTTTCAATTGTTTTCTAAACAAACTTTTAAAAACCAATCTTTTTTGCCGCATCAGTATGCTGATAGTTCTTTTGTTTCAGGTGTTTGTAGCAATTGTGGGGAACCTACCCAATGGGATCAGCAATCTTCGTCGAAGCCCTAGGTTCCTTAATCAAGATATAATGGACAAACCAATGAAGTATTACTAGTACAGTTTACATAATAATTATCTTATGTTATACTACGTTCCTTGAGCAATAACTGGAGTTTTATCCGCCAGGGAAAGACCCTCCGCTATGACGAGCAGATCCTCATTAGCTACGATCAAAGAATTGATAGGCATTTCCTCATGAGCACACATGTGGCCAAACTTCTCCACTATGCATTCAATTCTCCTGTAACACAAAAATTTGCAGCATCGATCGTTAACAGATTTACACAAAAGGTAGAGAGGATCACAGAAGGAAAGACCACATTTAAATAGAAAAATCCCCTGCCAACTGAAAATACATAATTGTCCGTAATACTGACGGACCTGTGAGGGGGCTAAACGGGGCTTTAGCCCGCCCCGTCATAACTACAATTTGTTTTCTACTATAGGTGTTTACTGAAATTTTATTACTAGCCCCCGAACTCCTCTCCCTTTTTCCATTTGTATATGCGCGCTTCAAAGAAAATCTGATCGATTGAAAGTCCACAACTCTCACTCCCTTTGGCCTCCATCATCACCAGAGATTTCCATAGATATCTGGTGTTATAATTCCAATTCAGGTTTACTGATTTGGAACTTAAGGTTTAAATTCACGTTTAAATTCTTCAAGGAGAGGGTTGTTTTGCAGTTAGAACTGCTAAGAAACCACAACATGCTTCTTATGATCTTTTAGTAGAAAATAATCGCCGTTGGGATGGTGCTACTTATATGAGAGGAGCATGGATAAATTTTCGTACCCCAAGTTTTTTTTTTTATACATTTTCCTTTTAACTAGAGTTCTAAGATAGTTTAGCCCCACCCAATAATAATAATAGTTTAGCCACGGGTGGATGAGGAATACCAAAAGTGGATTAACAACTTGCTTCCCAATAAGGCTTAAGGGACGCTAAGTTGCTTAAGAGTTATGCTCCAGAGATAAAAAATACTTAAGCAGCCTAAAGAGAGTATGTGCCGAGTTGAGTAATGCAACCAGTGACTAGTGTCACTGACAAAACCAATAAGATCGTCGACTTCCCAAAGTCCTAATAACATGTAGACTATTTAACAACATTTACAGATCCAAACTAAACAATTTGTAATAATAATCTTAAGATCTTATAAAGATCAGAACTTACATTTCCAAAAAAAAAAAAATCTTTGTGCACTGAAAGTTCAAAGTTTACAAACTCCGGCACACTACCAGAATAACATCTGAATATCACCTTCAAAATTCTTCCTGCTAAAACCAATTATACACTTTATCACAATCAACTCATATTGATTAGTTAAGATCTTAAGATTTCCATTTTTCAAAAGTTGTAAACCATGAATGGTGCTAAGATTAGTTCACTTCAATGAGCTATTTATCCAGAAGAGTCTGTAGTATGCATAGAAACCAATATCTCATAAGTGTGAATCAGTACTGATATCAGAAAAAATAAAAAATAAAAAACCTTGAATGTCAACAATATGGTGGGCTTAAGACAATTAAACAAAACATACTTAATCAATCAGTACTGATAAGTATTTTACAGATCATGCAAGCCGACCGTTGTAGAGATTGGATACTTCTATTGCAGGAAGTTCACACTTATTAGAACAATTAGCTTTGAGAGGAGAAATCATTATGATGATTTTGAAAAGATCTCCAAGGTATGTGTAATGGTTCCCGCATCACCAAAACTACTTTCATCTTCATAACGTATCAGATTCTGATTGGCACAACTCCGGTGATTGGCTCTTTTTTTTTCTCACCGCCGCCTCATTCTCTATAACTCGATCAATATCTAAACATTTAGGTTTTGCTTGATTTTATATGGAAGAATTCGTGTGATATTACTCGGATACCCTTGAACCAATTTTAGTTGATGTTTATCTGCAGCCCAGCTGCCCAGTTGACAGGCCGGCCAATTTATTACAGTTTTTGGAGCCTACACTAAGAGACTGGATGTAGAAGTTTAATTGAAGGTGCAGTTTTTGGAGCCTACACTGTGATAACGTGCACGTCGTGGTATCAACAATCAACATAGAATGACTTTACTTCAAGGATCTTAGGAGAATCGGTTCAAAGGAAAACAAAATTAGAGAGCAGGATAAATTAGACAAAGAAGATGTAGAAGTTTTTATGGGATGTGAAAATCTTTGAACATTTGAAACAGCCTAATAGTTGATCACTACTTTCACCGTTTTTAAAGAATACACACTTGTATGATATTTAATATTTGTTTTATGATGCACACAAATACCTGAAAAGAACACAAAAGTAGATATGGATGGATCTAGTGGAGAATGAAAAAGCAATAAAAGCAGGCATGGACGGAGCCATTTCAGTTTAGGTGTGCAATTGCACTCGAAGGATAGCTGGCTCCCAAACCCAATTGTTATTATTTTTATATTTTCTGTCATACAATGGCTTTGCACCACCTATCTAGCTTGTGCAAGATTTTTGCACCCTCTTCTTACAAAAATGGCTTCGCCCCCGGAAGCAGTGATAATAAATCACATTGCCAAAAATGGTTTCAGTATTTGTGCAAGTACTATTATATAGAACGGAGATTAAAAAATTTATACAAATTACAAAAGGTTTCAACCAAAGAAATTGCCAAACAAATTTACATAAAACACTAGAAAGCGTCTTCTCTTTTCATTTATACAGCAGTACAAGTAGATTCCTACGAGCTCTTGAAACTGGTGACAATGGGTATAACAGTCACAAGGATAAAGATGAGAAGTAATACCAAACCGATACACATACACTTTCTGCTTCTTCTCTGATAAACCTTGCCTTGTGAAGCCCCAATAGACTCTTTTCAATCTCTTTCGCAGCCACATGCCTATCTTTAATCTCCACAACAGTTTCAAGCACTTCCCCTTTTCCTATGCTCTTGAACTGCTTTCTGGAAAATGCTCTGCACCATTCTTAGATATGATCTTCTCAATCACTTCCTCCTATGGCTATGGGTACTCTCCAGCTGTGAAATATCATCTGCCAACGGTATCTTTATACTAGGCCATTATACTGTCTGGAATCCTCGATATCCATCATCAAAAGCTTTCAACATAACTGAAGTTCCAGCTCTTCCAAGAGGTGTTCCTGCTGCATAACCATCTTCAAAACATTCGAGATATCAGAATCGATCTAGTCTCCTACTACCTTGATAGAAATCAGAATCAGATTTGTGCAAGGATTTAGTCTCTTCATGAGCTTCCCGAATTGCACCCAATTGTCTCTAATCAAATGAGATTTCCTCTTTCAGTTTCTCTGCTTCCTGAATTAGAGTTAGGATCCATTTGAGGATTTTCCAGTCATCTCAACCTTATCAATATGCCCAAATCTTAGGTAATTTTCAGCTAAAATCCCCTTCAAAACTATGATGTTTTTATTGGGCCGACCGAGCGAAGCGAGGGAGGACCTTTATATGGTCACTTTTTTGTAAATTGTAAGTCACCAATTGACATAAAAAGATTGGATTTTGGTGTCCCAAATTGATTTCAATCGACAATGAAATGACTAAAGAGCCCCTCCATGTTTCAATTTCTCACAAAAACTACCGTAAATACAATACAAAATGAAGGTTAATCGCGTAATTTAGCCTACAGGAAAAAAGGACACGGAGGTTGGAATACGTTTAATTGTTGAGGGTAGTTTAGTAAAACAGAGGTAAAATGACCTGAAGGTTGCGGGTTCAAATCCCGCCAACCTCTTTTTTTTTTTTTTTTTCTTTTCTCGTTTTCTTTTTCCTTTCTTTTTCTTTTCCCTTTTTCTTCCTTCTCCTTCGTTTTTTCTTCTTCGTCCCCAAACTCCAACAGAGAAACTCTAAACCCTAATCTCTTCTCCATTAAAATCATCTCTGATTACCTCCGTTTCCGAACAGAGAAGATAGATCGATTGATTCACATAAACCCTGAACAATTTATAGATACGAATCAAAACCTTAGACTGAATTTTACTCAGAAATATCTTCGTGTACCTCTCCTGCTACCACCATCACCACCACCCGTTTTATGGATTCTTCACTGCCTATCTCTCTCTCTATCTCTCTCTCGATTAATCTCACAGTCTCAATTTCACCCAATTCGAATTGATCCAGACGAAGACCAATTTAGGGTTCTTGAAGAGATGATGATGATTAGGGTTTGCTGTGAATCCCAGAGAAGACAATTGAAGTAATCTGGGGTGATTTTGAAACTAAAGAAGAAGAATTAAAAATGGGTGTTGATATTTGAGTTGATTGAGAGTCTGCTGGAAAATGCAGTTGAGCGATTTCAGTATTGCTCAAAGTTGTAACTCGTCGTGGTCAATCTCTTTCTTCTTCTTAAGAATCTGTAAGTTGTCTACCCAATTTTGGGGTTTCATTCAGTAATTTTTCATTGCATCTATTGCTTTTTATGGTTTCAGATTCGTAGAGTTTCTCAAGTTGTTGCTTAATACATTAATCATAGTTATCTTACTCAGTAATCTAGTGTAAAATTATCAGAAAATGGGACATGATTTCTGTTTTTAGGGCTTTATTGTGCAGTAAGTTGAGTGTTATATATAGGATTTTCCCTATAGAGATACATTTGAGAAATTGGATGTGCTCCCCACTTGTAAAATCGACTTAATTGATATTGTCCCTTGACTCGATTCGAACCAAGATAAAGGGTAAGAAGTTAGAAATTACTTCAATGCTTGTGAAGCTTGTGCATCGAGATGGTTCATCGAACCAATTCCCCTTGTTTTGTCGCTATAAATGGATATAGAATCGATTGAGTGTTTATGTGATTTGGGGATGAATTAGTGATGGGTTTTTATGGATAAGAGTAAGGGAGAAGGATTTAATGATTAAATCTTAGTTTGCGGAAAGAATTGAAGAAAGATACGAAATAGTCGTTATCTATTGTTGATAATTTGTCATGTTAATGACTGGATATTATGTTTTTGGATTTCGAATTTGAGTATTAGAAGATTAGGGTACGTAGGTGTTATTTTGAATTGAAAAGATAAGGTTTATTTGTTTGAGATTAAGAATAAGATGAAGTACTTGGAATTCACAAATCTTGATTTGTAATATACTTGAAAACTTGGATATTTATTATAGTCAATTAGAAGTAGCTTTTATTGTGTTGCAACAATTTGGTTGAGCTATGCTATCCCTGGATAACTTATTTGTGTGTGGTTTATGCTTGTAAGAACTTACTGAGTATATTTCATTTATTTTATTTTTCAGGATTAATCAATTCCTTAATTATGTAAGTTTTGGGGAATATTGCATCAAAGGAAGTTTAGAAGCTTACTCATGTAAGTGAAATGATGGAACTATGGAAGTTTTGTAGTAAAATAACTTATATATGAAGACTGTAGATCTTATTTGCTTGTGTTGTACCTTTTTAGGCAAACATACTGAACCGATAAGAAGTCATTCATTTAGGTTTGGATCAAGAGGTAATTTACATCTTTTTATTCACTACTTCTTGTGACTTATAGACCTCTATTTTATTATCTTGGTTGTTTATCTGTTTCCCACTATGTATGTTTGTGCTTCCCGTGTTGATCAAATAAGAACTTGAAGTAAGAACTCTTAATGTCATCACAACCGACGACACATTTTTTAAAAAGAACGGTATTATTATGCAATCTTGACTTCTTAACAAATGTGGCTTTAGAATATTGAACTACTAGACATGACCTTGAGGGATCCGATACCCGCTTTGTAATCAACTAAACAAGTACCGTGCTCAGTTTTTTCTTAGCATTTACTGAATCAAATTTAAGAAAAGCAAGATGGAACTTTCAATAGAAAATGTGGCACTAGTCTTATAGTATTGATTGTAGAACATCAGACTTGGAATATAAAAAGCATATCATAGAGTGGGAAGTACAAGGATTGTGGTAAACTGATTTCTCACTGCAATTTCACATGTAAACTTGAAGTATTATCTCGCTCTGTTTTCATGTTTCAGTTCTTATAAGGTTTAGCAAAAATAGCTTCAATGTGCATTATAGTTGGTCACACTCTTCTTTTACTCTGACTGGAAAGAGCTTTTTGGTTGGAATTATCATTTTGGAACCTCAATTGGTCTTACAACACTGATTAGGATATGTAAGAGTATGAACTTTCAAGGATGATAAACCTCATCTAAAGGCACAGTGGAAGCAACAAATGCACTTTTGAACGACAGTATTCACTTATCTGTTTTCCTTTAGCAGCTAAATATGATTTAGTAAGCAATGTTATGCATAGTTTTGGGAACTGCAGCTCTTGTAACATTCTTCGATAATACTTCAAGTTTACAGTTATACTCTACCGAGGGAAATTATATTATTGCTTGATGAACTTCAGCTGTATTTATTTTCTTATGCATATTAACCATCATTCACCCACTAGTTTCCTTTTCAATGTTAATTAATTGCTTACCAATAAAGGGAAGATGTGCAGTCTATCTTGCTTCTATGAGGCAAGGTTCTTTACAGAAATCATAAGTTAGTGCCTGAGTTCTATTTATTATGTTGTTTGGAACTAAGTATTTGGATGTAATTGGTTGTTTGTGCCAAATGTTGTTTGTCCTTTTCAAATTGCGCCAGTGGTGTTTAACATTTTCTGTTGTTTTTCCATGTAGATTTTGGATTATCTAGGACAATCTGCAGATAGTGATCCCCCCTCTCCAGCTAGTATCTTGTCTAGTAGATCTAGGCGCTCGAAGGATACCAAAATACTTTTGGCAACTCGAGCTTTACGGTATATTTTTGTAACTATTTAATGTTCTCACCGTTCATTCCAAATAGAAAGATGTTGATTTACAGGTGCTTACGCTCGGTCACATGTATCCAGTTAGGATTTCGGTATCTCATGCTCTTCATTTATAATGGACCGGGAAGGAGGATATTGGGTAATGCCATGGTCAGCTTGTGCGGCGACGTTGCAACTCGCTTTGTATCCTCTTTTTTTCAATAATGGGAGTGTTGTCGAAGGTTTGTGAAGGTTTGACAGACGGTTCTAAGAATCTCTTTATGAGCCGAGAGTTCGAGTCTCTCCATATCCCAAAAATTAAATTGTGGTTTCCCGCACTGTCCCTTGATCATATCTGATATACTAATGGAAAGTCAAACCCATTGGCTCATCCATGTATTTACGGGCATGTGTTTCGGGTTTATCAGCGCAGTGCAAGCTCACCGTTTCTTCAGAGAAGAAGATTGGACTAGTGTTAAGCATACATATGACACCTACATGTTCGAAGTAGCGAAGGTATCTTTGAGTGTAGTTAACTAGTTACATGAATAAATAAATACACGATTTGTTTGGATGTTTGCACTTTGGAATGGCTTGAATCGTGTTGAAAAATGCAACTGTGCGGTGAATGAAACGAGATGCAGCTACGGATGATGCAATATAATGAGCTGGGTCTTTGTAATTTGTGAAGCTACGAATGAATTTGATATTGCAGCCGCAATTACATGTGGATGCGAGAACTCGAAATGAGTTTAGAAGATCAGTGATGGTGAATGCGATTGCGAATAATGGTGGTATTGATCTACAAATGGAGTTCAGGCTGAGATGGGCCCGAAGAAATGGGTAGCTGCAGTTGGTTTGTGTTGATTTGGTGTGAAGCAAAGGTCAAGGAACTGTAGGTGCTACGGTGGTGCTGCAATGAAGAAAATAGGAGAGCTAGATACTGAGATTGGGAAGATATGAAGCTGCCGCAGCTGTGGAATGTGGCTGAAATGAAGATGTGATGCGCAATGAAGGCGCAACAGAGCTTGGCCTTGGCAAATTGGACCCGATCGGCTAAGTGCGACTCTGACTCAACATCTGACTAGACCATTACTCAGTGCTTGACCGGGTTGACTCAGCTGATCTGAACGGATTGACTCGTTTGACCGGTGACCGAATGGACTTTCCCGGTCACCTGAGCTACTTTCCCGGCCAACTCCCGGCGATCGAACATCTCTTTTACAATATTTTTTTCATTTACAAATCTGAATCCATGCAATAGCGTAGTGGTGTTGTTTCGTCAAGCTCTTCGGTCGGCCCTCCCACCGTGGCAACGGTTGTACTAGTTATAGACCATTTACAGATGGAAGTAAATCTAAAATAAAAAAATTTGTAATAATAACTTTAAGATCTTATGGAAGATCAGAGATTACATTTCAAAAAAATTAGTCTGTAAACTGAAATTTCAAAGTTTACAAACACTACGAGAATCAGATCTGAATATGTACAAAATCTAAGAATTTCTTCAGATCCACCATTTCAACAGATTGTAACACATCAATGGCGCGCAAATTCACATTAACCGAATTATTTCTAAAGACTAGAGAAGAATCGTAGATGGCCTACATTTCCCGATCTCGTATAGATCTGGAAAGAATGTCTGCGTAGAAATAACGAAAAAAAACATGAATGTCAGTAATACTGTGGGCTCAAAAGATTGAAAATATGAACCATTTTTTTTTACAGATCTTACCAGATGAAGATACTATAGAAGCCATAGTTCAGTATCATCAGGATTCACTAGCCGCAAACAATTTAGTCATGAGAGGAGAAATCATTGTGATGATTTGAAAATCTGCGTCCCTCTTTTTGATCTACCAAGGTATATGTATTAGCTCCCACATAAAACCAAAAACACATTCATCCTCGTAACCCATCAGATTCAAGAAACTCATTAGCACAACTCAGGCGACTGCTTTTTTCCTCACCGCCAACTCACTCTCTCTCACTTGTGGCTTGTGGTAGTCTCTAGTAATCACAATATCTATGCAACAATTATGGTTTGGGTGATTTTATATGGAAGTTTGTGTGATATTACTAGGATATCCTTGAGCTGATCCAATAGATATTTAACTACAGCCCAGTTGACAGGTCCGGTCCCTTTTACTATAAATTTCAGGAGCCTACACTGCAAGACTTAGATTATGGTGTAGAACTCAGGTTTACTTCAAGGATGTTAAAAAAAAAAAAAAAAAAAAAAAAAAACTGAAAGAGCCTGATACTTGACATTTCAAAGTGAAAAACTATGTCTTCAGAAGTGAAAAACCTGAACTAAACTGCTAACATTGTTGATGAAGTTTGTTGAAAAAACTGAACTCATTAATTTTTCATATTCTAATCGACAGAGATTGTGCCAGTTTATTGTATAGGGTTCCACGCAGTGGCTGTGAACATGAACTCAGTGTGGTGGTGATCTCGAAATATTCAAGTCGAGACAGAAACAATAACTAATGGTGCACGAGATCTCTAACTTTCGCGCCATAAAAATTTCCTGCCAACTAAATATGCATATAGAACTGCCGAGATTCTGTCTTTGCCTGGGTGGAGGAGGAGGAGGATTAAAAGTGGATTAAGATTAAATGCAAGTCTTGAAAGATGCTGCCACTGCTCTAGAGTTATGCTCCAACCAAAGAGATCAAAAAATCGTCATCGGGATATAAGACCAAATCAAGCGATCAAAATGAGAATATGGATACAGGGGAAATGCAAGAGAAGACTGTAATGGAGTCGATATCTCTTGAACCTCTAAATGGAACACTTTTTCCATGCCAAGATAAGAGGTGTTTCCTGACACGGTAAGTAGGGAAGTTGTAGCTTACTGCAGATATGGCACAGCCAAAACCGATAAGATCGTCAACTTCCCAAAATCCTGAAATAATTATCAATAAGACAAGAACTTATTGCTAGTATGTGGCAGTCATATATCTTGTCACAATCTTGAGATTATTTTAAGCTGGGCTTGAGAATGCTTAAATAACCTTTGGGTTTGAGATGAGTATACCCGTAACAAATGACAAGAGATTCACTAAAGACTGCAGTGATTTCTGTACACCTCCAACGATGCAACGATCCGAGTCAGGAACTTGATCCTACCCAAAGATTGACAGTGTAAAGCGAATTTGAAAAAAAAAATATACATAGAAGAGAACTCTATCAATTTAGGCTTACAGTGAAGCATGGAAACTATATCTAGTGGCTAATTAGACAATCACATTGGCAGCTATAAGATGAGTTTTGATTGTTGATGCTGGTATTATTCATGGTGAAAATGGGTTTTAAGTTCCTTTTTTCTCTCAAATAGCGGCACCTATATTTTGATAGTCTGTAGAAAGTTGATATCCAACCCCGTGGTTGCTATTAAGCATCTTGTTAATCCGTTCTTCAAATTTACGTGGTTTTACTATCTACTCTCTCTACTTTGGTGAGATGATTTGCATTAGGTCATCTTATTTCTCCGCTGTTGTTGTACTTTGAGTGTAAGAGTTTGTATAAATATTTGGTGGCTAATTAGCCAATTACAAAAGTTGATCACTACTTACAACATAGGATATCTGGTGACTTTAACATAAAGCTTCCAAACAGAAAAATAGAGATGCATTTTAATAGAAAAATTCCACGCCAAATGGAAATACATAGAATTGGTGGGCAGACGAGGAGGATCAAAAATAGATTAAGGACTTGTTTATCTGTAAGATTGAGTGCAAATCTTGGGAGAGAGGCTGAAGATGGTCTAAAGTTAAGCTCCAACCAAGTGAAGGCATCTTGATATCACTGCTGACGGTGGGAACAACCATAAACAAAGAGCTTGGAAATGATTGTTTCACTGGTTTTGGGATCAGTCAAGGTTCATGGTGAGCGGAGTTCTGTCTTAGATGGTGGTTGGTGGAGACTTGGATTACATCGAACAATTTAGTTTTGAGAGGAGATATCATTCTGATCATTTTAAAAATGTGTTTCTCTTCTTTTCGATCTCCAAGGTATGTGTAAAGCTTCCCACATCAAACTAAAACTAGTTTCATCATAAGAGAATATATGATTCTGGCAACGGTACATTCTCATTAGGAAATCTCCGGTGACTTTTTTCTCCTCACCACCGCCTCACTCTCGCGCACAGGTAGTAGTCTCCACCGACTCTTAACAAAATCTACGGAACAATTAGGGTTTGGTTAATTTATACCGTGGAAGTCCGTATGATTTGACTAGAATACCCTTGAACTAACCCAATGAATATTTAATGGCAACCCATTTGACAGGCCCGTCCCTGTTATCATAGTGTGAGATTCTTGTGCAGATCATGAACTGAGGTTGAAAAATCTGAATATAGATTAATAGTTGATAAGTGATTAGCGCAGAATACCCTTGAACTAACCCAATTATTTGAAAGGTGTATACATACTACAAAAGTCATAGTGATAAGTGCACTTGTAAGCTATGTTACATTTGTTTTAAGGCCTCACATAATTAAATACATGTGCCCAGAATTCCCTCTCAAGTAGATACCCATGATCAAGCACGGCCCAAAAGGCCCGTAAAAGTGGTACCTTTTCTAAAACGAAGCAAAAGTATCACTTTTTATGAAACAAGGCGAAAGTATATGTATCATATTTCCTTAAAAGGAATGTGAAAGTATATCCAGAAACGGAAAATAAATTACTCGATCCATAAACCAAAATATGGCTGCATGATGTATTATGCATCATTTGTATTGGTTTGCGTAGTGGCAATGCATTCAATTTTCGAGAATTGTGCCTAAAGTGAAAGTATCACTTTTCTTGAAACGGGGGAGTACATCATTTTATTAGTTACAACGGAAAATTAGTTAATGCATAAACCAAAATATGGCTACGAAAAATATTATGTATCCTTTGTAGTACCAACACAACCAGCATCAGATGTGATTATACACACACCCTCAAAATAAGATCTTAAAACTTCTGCAGATCTACCATTTCAACATTTGTAAAACAAAAAGATTGGTTGGCAGGTAAGTTCACATTAACCAAGATATTCTCTATAAGTGTCGGTAGTAAGCCGAGAAACCAAGATCGCATGTGCCAAATGTGGGATAATCTTGCAAAACCAAAACACGAATGTCAATATTGTGGGAAACGACAGATTAAGAAATATCAAACAAAACCATTATTTTACGGATCTTACATGATGGGAAATTCGAGACGAGTGGCTCCCAAATTTGAGTAGAGATAAGCCACCCAAATTTGAGTTTATAGATAACGACTTAGTTTTGAGAGGAGAAACCATTGTGATGATTCCTGGATCTGTATATTTATTTGATCTCCAAGGTATGTGTAATAAATGTTCCCACATAAAACCAAAAACACTTTCAGCATGAGAACCCATCTAAGTCTAGTGACGGTAAATATTCATCAGCCCGAGCCTGTTATTTACAATATCTGGAGCCTACGACTACGAGACTAGATTATGGTGCAAAACTCACGTCGTGCTGGGTATCAACATAGGAATACTTTACTTCACATATCTTAGGTGCAGTTTAAAATGAAAACAAAATAATAAGATAACAGGGATATGTTAGACAAAGAAGACGTAGAAGCTACTGTTAAGAGACTAACTGCATAATGTGGTAGAAATTTGAAAATTTGAAACTTTAATCATTCCAAAATGTATAATACTACGAAGTCACAACAACAAGTGCACTTGTATGTTATTTTGTTTATTTTACTTTCATCTTGAGGCCGCACATACCTGCACAGAATGGGAGAGCAAAAAAGAAGTGGTATATATATATAGATCCCATACGATTTGAGGAATTTTGCCAAAAAAATACTTGAACTCATCAATTTTTTATTTTTCTAATTCGGCGAGAGATCGTGCAGTTATTATTGTATAAGATTCCGTGCATTGCTGTGAAATGAAGTCGAGACACCGATGGTGCTTTGAGATCTCCAAGTGTTGCATGAGGAGCGGTTTTTGGTATCGAGCTAGGCCCATATGAGAGTGGAATGAGTAGTAGACCCAAAGGGCGCCCCGTCCACCGTCTGAGAGGTCCACGTTGTAGTGGCTTAATCTCCTCCGCCCTACACGTGGAGGGGGAGCATGTTGGAGAAACTATAAGATAGTCCCAAATTGCTAGCTCCTTAGCCTAGATCTAAATATATAAGGTGTGGAGCCACTCCACTCATTGCCAATTGGTTTTGAGTTGGAAGCCCACACACTTCTAAAAGTTTTTTGTTTCTACACAAGTACTAATATTTTATATAAGATAGTCCCGTCTGAGAGGTCCACGTTGTAGTGGCTTAATCTCCTCCGCCTACGGAGGGGGAGCATGTTGGAGAAACTATAAGATAGTCCCACATTGCTAACTACTTAGCCTAGATCTTAATATATAAGGTGGTGAGCCACTCCACTCATTGCCAATTGGTTTTGAGTTGGAAGCCCACACACTTCTAACAGTTTTGTTTCTGCACAAGTACTAATATTTAGAATCTGTGAACCCTTAAACTTGTGCAGCACAAGTACTAATATTTAGAATCTGTGAACCCTTAAACTTGTGCATGTAGAAGAACATGTGGAGCCTCAAGTTTGTGTAGTTGTGCAGATTTACACATATTACAAAAGGTAGAGAGTACAATCACGGAGATTACATCTAGAAAATGAAAATTTTAACACAAACATTCCCTGCCAATTGAAATTACATAGAATTGCCTGGGATTGTATGTACGCCGTGGGAAGACGAGGAGGATTATAAGGACTTGTTTCCCACTAAGATGGAGTCCAAGTCTTGAGAGATCCTGAAAATGCTCCAAAAGTTATGCTCTAACACCAAAAAAATCGTTATTATCGGGATATGAGGCCAAATCGGAGACAAACAGAGATTTTGATCTGAGGAATTAACTAAACATTTACCAGATGAAGTAAATCTAAAACTAAACAATTGGTAATAATAATTTTAAGATCTTAAAAAGATGATCAGATCTTACATTTCAAATAATTTCCTTAAAATCTTAAAATTTCTAGATCTACATGACAACAGTTGTAAGACATCAATGGCATCGAAGGCAAGTTCACATTAACTAAGCTATTTCTACATCGAAGAGAGTATGTGGAAGATATAAAAAATTCGGATCTGATCTCCAAGAATTCCTGCTAAGAAAAAAAACAAAAGAACATGAATGTCAATAATATTGTGGGCTTAAGACAACGAAAATGAATCAAACAAAGCCATTATTTTTCAGATCTTACCAAATGAAGACACTACAGGTTTGACAATTCCAAAGATCAGACTTCCATAACCTTTGACAATTTAATTTTGAGAGGAAAAATCATCACAATGATTTTGCAAATCTGGGTGTCTCTTTTAGATCTCCAAGGTAGGTGTAATGGTTCCCATATCAAACCAAAACTACTCTCATCATCATAACCCATCAGATTCAGGTAACTCACTAGCACAACTCCGGTGACTAGCTTTTTTTCCTCACCACCGCCTCCCTCTCTCACTCTAGTGGTAGTCTCTACTCTAACTCAGTATCTACTGAACAATTAGGGTTGGCTTGATTTTATGTGTAAATTCGTGTGATATTACTAAGATACCCTTGAACTAATCCACAACAAGTCCGACCCTGTTATTACAAATTCAGGAGCCTATCCGTGAGACTAGATTAGGAAGATGTAGAAGTATTATTATCAATTTGGAAGGAAAACAAAATTAGAGAACAAAGATGAATTAGACAAAGATATTACTATCGATAGTGAAGCATTATTATTATCAACCGAAATGTTAGCTTTTTTGTTTTGTTTGAAAGTGCATTTTAAAATGAAAAGACCGAGAAATAGGTACCCAATAACTGGGCCTGGTTGTGAGGCCAGCCCTCGTTATTATGCTTTAAATAACTTGGATTCCCGTGCAGATTCTAGGATCAAACTCATGTTTTTTATACAACGAACTCATGTCGTTGGTGCCAATATATACTCTCCACAGACATCTTATTCCAATCTCATTTTTAAAATACACACCAAGTATTTGGCGGTGCTTCAAAAACCGTTTCTTTCCAAATTTTATTTTTTCAACACCTTTTGTCCCAGATATCGTATAAAATGTGAGTGGTGTTTTATTATGGACTTGACTACCGGAGGTGTTTTAAACTGAGCTTTGAATTTGATAGGTGTATTAAGTGTGGCTCTAGGTTTGATATGTCGCCCGACGTGTTTGGAAAATGGTAAAACAAAATGATATATATTCCATTTGAATTTAGGATAATGGTAAATATACACTATTACCGTACCAATTGTCGCCTCAATCTGGTATATACACCATTTTAGCTCCATAGGTGGGTGTCTAGCTGGGATGGAATTTTAGCCATCCCTACTCCTTGCCTCTGTAGCATGGTGCATCTGAACAAGACACACTTTGGGACAAAATGCTTCAGCTTCTTATTGGTTTCTCTGAATCTCAGCTAAAATGCCCTTCAACTAATTACATCCCAATGTGGTTCCAGCTGAGTCTGCAAGCCCGATTATCATCTTACTATTCCAGGAGTCTAAACGGTTGTGTATGGTGATTGGTGAGAATGAACCCCACGCTGTATGTATCAGTACAAACCATAGGTGATTACGTTCCGTTCAAAAGGGACAAAAGAAAAACAAAGAAAAAAGAGTTATTCTAGTTGGGATGTGAAGTGCACCGGATACCAAAGGTTTTAAAATCTGAAATAGCCAAAAATGTTACAAATACAAGCACCTTCATCAACTAGCTAGTCCAAAACTAATGGAAGTGAAGAAAGAATGATCAACTAGAGTAATAATACGATGACCCATGTGGAAAAATGGCTTTAAAAATGGCATGAGGATTTTTGGTTTTGGTACTTGGAATAATTACCTGTTGAATGAGCTCACTATGATGCTTTATTGAACTCAAGATACAGAAGCACAAAGTTCTGAGCTCTCTAAGTGTTGCATGAGGATTTTCGGTTTTGGTTTCCGCATAAGTTTATGAGAAACCTTAACCTTGTTGATGTAGCAAAAATATGTGAAGCCTCAAGTTTGAGTAATTGTGCAAGTTCTGCTATTTAGAATGCAGATTTACAAAAATTACAATAGGTAAAATATCACACAGAATCCATCAAGAAAATGAAAACAACAAAAGAGGTTCCAAAAAGAAAATTAGAAATGCATTTTAACAGAAAAATATCCTGCCAATTGAAATTACATAGAATTGCCGGGATTGTATGTTTGCCGTCGGAGGATGAGGAGGGTCAAAAATGTATTAAGGAGAATTTAGATACAATGTATTGATTATCATTTATAGACTAATTAAATTAAGTAATTAACAACATTTATAGATGAAGCAAATCTAAAACTAAAACATTGTAATTATAACTTCAAGATGCTACAAAATCTGAGCTTACATTTCAAAGTTTACAAACACTACCAGAATCAGATCTAAATACCACCCTCAAATT